>CAWUFW010008923.1:600000-835700 GCA_963921515.1 Calotriton arnoldi
ATCAAACACGAGGGGAAATGATGCATTTCTCCCTGTAGTGCCAGTGTTATACCCGCTTTTCCCAAGTGTTACTTTTGGCACTGCCTCCTATTAATGCCACCCTTGAAATTGTGGGACAGCATCTGAATCTAGGCTAATTGCAGTGCCCTACACACCGCAAGACACATTGCCCTCCCCTTTCATGGTGAGCACAGCATGGAAGGGTGGCTTATTTACACGGCATTGTTAAGCCACGTTAAGTGGCTGAATGATGCCTTAGACTTTAAGAGAAGGCCCTATTGCCAACACAACGTCACTGAAAGTTACATTGTGGTTCCAATAGAGGCTTGTAAATATGCGCCATTACGCTTCCTAATATTTGTTAATATGGTGTGGGCTCTATCTTGAGATGTGACATGCCATGACACCCAAACAGAATAGGTATGCAGTTCCTAACAGGCAAGAGGGAAAGGTTGGCTAAGTGTGAGACAGTACTCACTTAGTGGCGGGAGGAAAAGGGGAATTCCTCCTTTTGGAATTAGGGCCCTCACACAACCAGCCAGCTAGGTGTCATGCTTCATCATAGGGCTTGGCGCTTCAATACCTGACGGGCACCCTATGAGGGGCTCTTTGGCGGAGATCTTTTATTCCATGCCGTTTAGTGCAGTGGTGTGAGGGACCTAAAGGTGTAGATGTGTCGAATGTGGGTCACTAGACCGTGCAAGGATTACAACAGGAAATAGAAGTCCAATCAAGACAATTTTAATGAAAATGGCTCCTTACCTGATTAAAAATAGATATGGCTCACTCCTGTTGTAATGCAACAGGATATCGCGCTCTATAAAGTGGTCGACATGTTTCTTGCCATAGTGTCAGTTTGGCGGAAATTCTTCAGGACCTAAAAACAGTCTATCTACACAGGTTGTGGTTGTCTAGTTAGGTAATAGTGATAGACCACAAACTGCACCCTAAATGTGGCACCTGTAAATATGGTGAGCCAACCCTAGTTGGGTTGGTGACTCATACCATCGACTCCCAGCAGGTAAAGACACCTTGTAATACAGTGTCTTGCTCTCACCGCGAGATTGTCAGTGGACCTACACAAACGCTGCCATGACACCCATCACAACAAGCTTTGTCCACACCGTTGAACATGAGTAGATCTGCCAAGTAAGACTTGTTAGCAATGCTAGGTGAAGACACTTCTTGTGGCATGACACTGACTTGAACAAATTGCAGCAAGTGCCTATAACCTTTATGTACATAGAGAAATGTTTACTTCATTCAAGAATGTAGTATTTGAGCTATGAGGACATGGCTAGTTCACACACACACAGTCATCTAACTGCCTATCTGGGACACAGACTCAACATGACCATTTATCAAATGTCCCTCTGGGTAAGTTTTGATGGATACACTGATCATACTTTTTTTAACAGGTCTATACTTGAAAGGTCATGTGCAAGACACATCTGTGTGACTTTAGTTATTTTATTTACATGTGCATTCACACTGGTAGCAGACTGGCCCAGTTCTTGGACAAACAACCCCCACATTGTGTAAATGCCCAGTGGACGGCCAGACAGAGTCCTTTGGGGGTAACATGTCCAGAGACATGTTGAGGAAGAGGCAGAGTTAAGTCAGCAGGCTGATTGCAGTGTCATTGGGAACAAAGGCAAAATTGGCAGTCCGTATTAAAGTCCAAGGTGAGTGTAGCAGAGTCATTCATAGGACAGTGGAAGCAGATGTTCCGAGGCATGATGGTAAGCACAGGTCCAAGCAGAAACTGTCCATTTGGCCCAGATGAATGCTACCGCTGTCTTTTTCGCAAGAATGTGGATTCATCCACATCTTCCTCCTCTGATGAGTCATGTGCCTCCTGTGTGCCAGATGGTGTATTGGCTGGAGCACTGTGAGGCTGTGAACATCAGGGGGGTAGAGGTGGATGTGGAAGGTGCAGCAGCATTCATCTGTGCCAAATGATGAAGCATCACTGCAGTGATGATAAGCTGCTGGGCTTGCAAGACTCCAGCAGCATCTCTGTGGTATGCAGCCATGGCTGCCACGTGTGAAGCCTGCATCCGCTCCATGTTCTCCATGATCTTTCTCATTTCCTGCATCTCCTTGGTGAAATTGCTGGAGGCACTTTGACTGGACAGTTGTTCTTGTCTCTGAGTAAGTACTCCAGCGATGTCAGCCATGGAATGCTGGAGAGCATGGAGCAGACTGTGGGTGCCTGAGATGGACTCTAGGTGGTCCCTAATGGGACTGAGACACCCATGTACCCCATCTAGTTTGGCCGCCAGGCTGTCAAACCCCACCCGCACCTGACCAGCCATCTCCTGCTGGACTTCTACTGCTGTAGTGTGGTTTGTGGCCTCATTGTCTACATTGCTAAGTTGGCTTAGGCCTGGCTGCCATGATGCCTTTTTGCACACTTTACTTTGTGACTTTGTTTTTCCAGCCTCTGCTTGTGCCCGGCTATATTAGAACTGTTTGCCTTTTTGCCTTTCACCTTTTCTCCTGTTCCCTGTGGGTTTCGTCTGCACATCATGTACAAGGTCGAAAAACAACGTCCCTTGTTCTTGCTGATCTGGTCAGCCCCTCGCACTTAGACATAACACAGAATACAGCTGCACTGGAGAAATTTGTGTGCTTTTAATATTGTGATATTGCTGTTTGTGGCTCTTGGAGACAAACCTTCCCAGGGAGAAGAGCTGTGCTTGTCTGATGATGTAAACCTTGCATCTAGATATTGAGGTATGGGGGTCCGCCTGACAAAGCATAGAGGTCTTCTATTTTTATAATAAACTAGTTAATAGCATGGGGAGGGTGGTAAGGCCATTTAGCCCTATATCCACTGTCTTTATAAAATGCTGTCCCCGCTTGTATTCTATGGAATTGTAACTATGCTTCTTATTTTATCATTATGCATTATGCTTATAGTACTGGCATTTGTACTGTATCTTAGAGCACGATAGTTGAAATAAACAATTTAAACTATACTGTGTCTCTTATTACGCACGTTGTGGACAAGTATGAGTGAGTTATGAAAGAGTGTTCTTGCTCCCACGAGTCCTGAGAGAGACCGTGTTCTGGGTTGTCTAATCATTGGTAGCTTCGCTGCGAATGAGACGCCAAAGCTAGTCGGATTGGGATTGTGGGTACTAAGGTGCATGGTTGATTCACCACTATACTCCGAGGTCCTATTATCCTGTGCATAGCTCTGTATATGTGCAGAATCCCTACAACACTGCATGGCGTTGAAATGTTAGAAGTGGGTCCTCAAAGTCCTGTGAGACAGCTGTGGTGGTAGGTGCTTGCTGCTGGGTGTTTTGTGCAGGGGGTGGAGCTGCCACAGCACTGCTGGATGTCCCTGCTCCCGGAGATGGGCTGCCAATGGAGTTGAGCAGCTCTTGGAGGGTGTCCTGTTCGATGGTTGAGATGTCTTCATCTTCATCATTGAAGAGTGGGACAGGCTGCTGTACAGGAGGTGATGGTTCTCCCTCTGCAATGTAAAGGGGAGATGCTGTTGTATGTGTGTCTCAAGTATGGTGATGCTCAATGCAGTACACATGGAAACATCAAAGTGTTGGCAAATTAAGATTTTCTATATATTTGCATGTTAGAGATCATGTTTTTCCTTGCATACATTTCTTACTAGTGTCCTATTGGCTTCACCCTTGTGAGTATAGGGCAGCGTGTTTTTCTATGGGTGTTGCAGGGGGGACACCCAACACAACACCCATTACCCACACCTTTCACACCACGTGAAGTGTGTATGTAGGCCTTGGTTACATGGTAGCGGTTTACAGTGGCTTGTAAGTGGTGGTAAGTCACTATCACCACACCAACGTCACAGCAAGTGATATTGGCATGGGGATGGGTGCTTTGAAATATGCCCCTTAGATGGACACATGGATGATACATGCTGTTCTGCTCAGGCTGGTAGGATGCCTTTGTTTGTGTAAGGATGTTTACAGAAATGACTGCCTATGCATTTGTTCACTGAGCATGGCACACAGACAAAACATGTTTTGTTTTTAATGGGACACATTCCTGATATGCAGAGTCATTAGACTGTACTTTTGGATGCATTTACCTTCTGCTCATGGTTGTACATCACATTAGCCCTCCAGTATACTGAATTTGGACAATATGGAATATGCACCTTTAAGGCACACGGGTGCATATTTACAATGCAGTGGCGATGCATGTGTTTATGCTACAGAGACTCACAACATGCTTTGTCACTTTGGGAACACAGGGCTGCATCTCATGAACAAGCAAAGGGGCATATTGACTGGAGAGGTGGCAGAGTGTCGCATTGGCCTTAGGCTCAACACCACGCTCAGCCAAATTGGGAACACAGGGCTGCATCTCACTGACAACAATATGATGCAGCCCCGTGAACCTCCCAGCTCTGGGGCAAAAGTTAGCAGGCCACCACCGATGCTGGCACACATGCACCATTGTGCAAGGGTGTCTGAGTTGAGTTGAAGATTGTACATGTGCATGAAGGGGGACCTTACTGCACATACACATTCTTCCACACAACACAGGCACCTTTGCACAATGGTGCATGTGTGCCGGCATCGTTGGTGGCCTGCTAACTTTTGCCCTAGAGCTGGGAGGTTCACAGGGCTGCATCATATTGTTGTCAATGAGATGCAGCCCTGTGTTGCCAATTTGGCTGAGCGTGGTGTTGAGCCTAGGAGGCCAATGCAACACTCTGACACCTCTCCAGTCAATATGCCCCTTGATTGTTCATGTTGCCCTTAGTTTGTAGACTAAAGTATATTATTTTTGCTCTATATTAGTGTAGTGAATGAGCCACTCTTGTGGTTTGGCACCCTATGATGACCATAAATACACAAAGAACCCACGGGTCCGGGGTAGCAGTCAAAAAAGGAATGTGAACCAGAACAATATCAATAGGAGTGGTGTTGGGAATATCCCTTTTAAAGGACGACTCCCCTCACACACCCGGAGGTGTCATGCTTCATCATAGGGGTGCCTCCTCGTGTCGGGACCTAGTCACGGCATGGGCTACAACCCCCTCTCTACGAGGAGGGAGCTCAGGGATGTTTACATTTGTTGGCACATGGGTTGTCCTAAAAACCCTATGTGAGCGTGGTGTGTGAGCAAATGCAGTGCAGTGCTGAAAGTGTAAGTGAGTTAAAACTGCCTACAGGAATAGCAATAAACTTTATTAGGCTACCCTCTGACAGGATTAAAATGCTGTGACTGAGCCTATCAAAATTATAAGAGGCTTCATAAGCTAGATCAACATGTTTCAGCCACAATGACCTATACAAGTATCTTGGCTTTCTTCAGGATCTACGTGATGCAGCTACTGCCAAATAAAAAAGTGCTAATTATATCCAAATAATAATAAACATCGGTGTGTTTATACTGAACAAGATCATTTCATGTTCAGTCTGGTCCACCAATTGAATCTGTAATAGAAACAAGATAGAACATTGTATTGAGTATCCGGTCACAAATATTCTGAAATGCATGAGCCTAAAAACCAATGTGGCAAGGCAAAGAACACTACTAAAAATAAATAGGTAGAGATATTCGTGGCACTTACCCAATCGGTAGAGATAGTTGCCACAACTGTCCGGTGCTAATTTTGCAAATGGTACAGGCGCCAACCTGAAAAGAAGAGGGATGGCGGCATAAAGTCAGATAGAGATAAGAGAGCAGCAAAGGAGCAAGGTAGCAGCCTATGCTTAACTCATGAAATCACTGGAAAAAAAGGGACAATAGAGTTTCCAGGATTAGACCTACTTAAAACAAGCTCTTAATGAACTAGGGGTCAGAGTAAGTCGAAGAAACATCTATATAGCAGTACACTGGTTGAGTGTTAGCGCAGGGTAGGTTCCAAGCCTGGTTACAAACAACTATCAACACTGTTTCGGGGCAGTCGAGTCAAAAGAATCGAAACTGTCCCGTGTTAAAATATGGCCGCTTGAAACATGGCACAAGCGAGGTAAACCTGCACTCAATAAGAAGGTAACGAGTGCTCAAAAAAAGGGAGACACCGGGGTGTATACATTTACAAAAGGGTCCCGTATTAGAATGTAGCCGCTTAAAACATGGCACAAGCGAGGCAGTCCTGCACTCAATAAGGATGTAACGAGTGCTCAAAAAAAGAAGAAGGGGGGGGGGGGGTGGGGGCACACTGAAATCAAACTTACCGCTCTAACGGAGCGATTACTCTCGTGGCGGCTGTCCTGCCGGCAGGGGAATGAGCCGTCAAGGAAACGCTCGTTATGTGGTATCGGGAGCTCAGGAAAAGGGAATTGTAGTTAAATCAGCAAGGTTCATGGGAAATGTAGTCTTTGTACGACAAAGAGACGCTCGCTTTGAAATTGTAGTTTAGTCACCAATAATCATGGGAAATGTAGTTTCATAACTGTTCGAGTGTACTCGAACTCGATACCCTTATGAAAGGGGCACTACGGGTGCTATACCAATTAACCCAGAAACAAAAGTAAGTAAACCAGAGGTGCAATCACTGTTGGAATCTAGCGATGGTCCGAGCAAAGGTCACAAGGAATGTGTATGTTCCAAAAGTGGAACTCAACAACCGATCTTACTGCTAAAGGGCTCCCCTTGCATAAGGAGAAATTGTGTGAATTACAAATATCTTACAATGGGTAGGACAGACCAGACGGACCAGACATGGGTTCATGTTAATGCAAGCCAAGGAATATCATCGTTTAGTCCCAATCTGGAGGTCCCCAACCTGAACACCCAACGTTGCTCAATGCGCAGAAGTTTCAATGATAGATCTGGTGTGGTGGCTGTTAGGTTGGGTTTATCTAAGACCACCCAGGTTAAAGAATCAGCCTGATGCTGCATGTCGAAACAGTGTTTGGTCAGACGTGTATTTTGTTTGGCACATCTAATGGTACTCTTATGTTCCTGTATGCGAATGCGTATTTTACGTGCGTTCATCCCAACGTACCTCAGGTTACAGGGGCACGTAATTAAATAAATGACCCGTTCGCTGTTACAGTTTGTATGGTATTTGAGAACCCACGGTCTATCGGTACCTATGTCAACATTTTTAGTTGGTCGTGTTTGGTCACACACCGAGCATGAGCCACAGGGATAGTGGCCCTGAACCGGTGGTAATTGCCACAGTGTGTTTAATTGTGGTCTTATCTTAGGTGGTGGTCTTGTGTGCACTAGGGTGTCTTTTAAATTGGAACTTCTCTTAAAGGCAAACAAAGGTTTCTCTAGTGTATGTTGGCCCTTATTAAGGATCTTCCAATTAGACAGAATAGATTTTTTAACTTTAGTAGAGAAGGTACTAAAGGTATTCACACATACCAGTCTCGTCTGAGTTGGTTTATTGGGTATGCTGTCTAGTAGAGCGTCTCTGTGGTTGTTAAGAGCACGTTTGAACGACCTTCTGACTAGGGCTCTAGGATATTGTCGATCAAGAAGGTTGTCTCTAAGTGTCTGTGCATGTTCTTTATATTTCTCAACGTTTGAGCAGTTGCGTCTAAGCCTTAAAAAATGGCCAAACGGGAGATTATCCCGAAGTGATTTGGGATGGTAGCTACCATAGTGAAGCAGTGCATTACGTGCCATGGGTTTGGTATAGAGCTCAGTTTCCAAATGACCACCCGAGGGGAATATAGAGAGGTCCAAAAAAGACAGTTCATTTTTGCTATATTCGCATGTGAAATTCAGAAACTCACTGCGAGTATTGAGCCAGGAGTGAAAGGTCTTAATAGTGGCTTCGTCTCCTCTCCAGATGACGAAGATGTCATCGATGTATCTCTTCCATACATGGATGTTAGCCGAAAAAGGATTCTCGGAAGAGAATACAGTGTTCTGCTCAAATGTATGCATGAACAGATTGGCCAGACTCGGTGCGAAGGTACTGCCCATGGAAGTCCCGGACACCTGGAGATACAGTTGGGTTTCAAACAAGAAAAAGTTCTCCTTCATGGCCATAGTGGCACATTTCATGATGAATGAGAGAGGTGTAATGGTGTCTGGAACATTGATAGTCAGTAAGTGTTCGATGGTGGCCAAAGTCTGATCCTGGGGGATACAGGTGTAGAGTGATTCCACATCGAATGATACAAGGTAATCTGTATCTGGATCAAATGTAACTTCTCTGAGAAGTCTTAAGACGTCCTTCGTGTCCTGTAGGAAAGTAGGCATAGTTCGGACTAATGGACGTAGGAAAAAATCAACGAACTGGGACAAAGGTTCCAATATGGAACCGATGCCGGAGATGATAGGTCTGCCAGGAGGTGGCCTCTGGGGTTTATGTATTTTCGGTAGAATATAGAAATACGGAGTAACTGGTTCCTTAGTACACAGAAATTCTGCTTCCTTTTGTGTAATCCATCCGTTATCAGCGGCCTCTTTTGTCATAGAGGATATTGTTTCTGCAAGCCTTTCTGTAGGATCTTGGTATAGCTGGCGGTAGGACGTCTGCACACTCAGCTGGCGTAAACATTCCGATCTGTAAGAGGTGGTGTCCATAAGCACAGTGGCACCACCTTTGTCTGCCGGTTTTATAGTGATGGTATCATCTGCCTTTAAAAGGCTGAGAGCCTGTTGTTCCCGTTTCGGGATATTCTGATAGGTCCGAGAGGTACCTAGTGTAATGTGGTCCAAATCTTTCAGGACGGCCTTTTCGAACGTGATAACTTCTGTAGGTACTAGCCCAGTTGGTGGGTTGAAGGTTGATTTCAGACGGAGATTAGTATTGTTGATTGCTTCGACGTTCTCCATGGGGATCTTATCAGCAAAGAAAAAGTGAAGCCTCACTTTTCTAAAGAATTGATGAATCTCTTGCTGTAGTCTGAAGGCATCACCATGGTTGGTGGGGACAAAACCCAAACCCCGTTCCAGGACGGTGGTTTCATCTTGTGTCAATACTCGTTGACTTAGATTCACTACAAGACTCAATCCCTGCTTGGGCCTGCTTGTTGTCCTGTCTTGCTCCTCGTGGCTGGTGGGGAGTTCGGAGGGCTCCAATGGACCTGTTGTTGAGTTCTTCTCTTTCCTCGAGAACGGCCGCGGCCCTGCCCTAAAAAAGGCTGGATATAGTTCTGTTGTGGAGGGAAAGCCATCATGGGTCCTTGTGGTCCAGGACCAAACGCTGGAAATGGTGGGTACCCCAACAAGTGTGGGTGGCCACCATTGGTTCGGTTGGGGTCTACCTCTGGCTCCACGCCAATATTTATTCCCTCGATTGTATGTTTTCTGGCGTGTGGTATTGGAACCATTGTCAGAGTCGCCTGAGCTCTCTTCTTCATCCGAAGTTGAGTAGTTAGATCCATAACGTCGACCACTCTTGTTAAAAACCGGTGGTTTGTATGAGTCATTAGTATAAGGATAGACTTTCTCTAGGGCAAATTTTGCTAGATCTTTCTTAGATTTATTGATCTTGCTTGTGAGGAGAGACTCTTTATAGTCCTTGCTTGTTTTATTAGTCTCATCCAAGTTTTTCCTGAATATTGTGGCACTGACTATGCTCTTTATTTCTGATTCTAGAGTCTGAATCTCAATTAAGATAGTATCTGCCACTTTTTTGGCGGTACTGATGATTAAAATAAGCCAGTCCCTCGTGCATCGCCATGCGATGAGGGACCAGTCTTTTAAAAAGATTTTGTTATCCAGAAAAAGTCTGGGTGCATTTGAAACTATCAACCCAGTTGGAGCACAGTTCCCCCTTAAGTACTCAGTCAAGATCGAGCCATGTGTGGTTGTTCTAATATATAGTCGTTTAAGATTTTGTAATTTGCCCCAGTCATCCGATGTCGTGATCATTTGGGTTACAGGGTTATCTAAGATACTTGGCGTTGTCAAAATATCCAACACTAATGCACCTTTGCACAATGGTGCATGTGTGCCGGCATCGTTGGTGGCCTGCTAACTTTTGCCCTAGAGCTGGGAGGTTCACAGGGCTGCATCATATTGTTGTCAATGAGATGCAGCCCTGTGTTGCCAATTTGGCTGAGCGTGGTGTTGAGCCTAGGAGGCCAATGCAACACTCTGACACCTCTCCAGTCAATATGCCCCTTTGATTGTTCATGTTGCCCTTAGTTTGTAGACTAAAGTATATTATTTTTGCTCTATATTAGTGTAGTGAATGAGCCACTCTTGTGGTTTGGCACCCTATGATGACCTTCAACTACCACCATTTTAACTGACTTTAGTGTGTTATTTTACCATAGCCTTAATATGAGACGGTCCTGCATATGCCTGCTTCTCTTCTTTCTTGTAATCTTGCTGTCTTTCAGTGGGAGCTGTCACGGAGTAGAACAGTCTTGCCAAGAGCAGAGTGTGTGGGATGTGCATTTGAAAGCGTGAGAGGGAGAGAGAGGTGTGGAATGTACTCTTTGGTTTCGAAGTGCAGTGTTGTGGGCAGTGATGCACACATGTGCTCGGTGTTGTACATTGATGAGTTCTTACTATTGGCTTTGACATGGCCATCGCCTAGACGCTCCAGGGCAATCGTGCGCTATATAAATTCCAAAATCAATCAATCAATCAATGTCATCTTGTTTTCTGACTTTGCCTTGCTTAATTATGAGTTCTTACTATTGGCTTTGACATGGCCTCATGTCATCTTGTTTTCTGACTTTGTCTTGCTTCTGCGCGTGCAGCAGTGCTTAGAATTATAGGTGCTTACTATTGGCTTTGACATGGCCTCATGTCTGACTTTGCCTTATTTCTGCGTGCACAGCAGTGCTTGCGATTCATATTCAAGGTCTTTCTGCTCTTCACTTGTTTTTTGCTCCTCACTGACCAGAGTGAACTGGATATTATCTGTAGAATGTGCAACTCTGCCTCGAAGTCAAAATACGGGAGCTTGGCCAGCCCCCGTCTTGGCCTTGACGCAGACTGGTACAGCCAGCTCGGCTCTTTCTCATGAGAAGGGGGCGAAGTTTTCTAGAAGCTTCGCCTCACGTTGAATAATGATATTTAAGCTGGGAGCCGACGGGGCCCAGGTGGAAGTTTACCACAGAATAGACGTATTGCTGTGGATTGGTGCTGGAATTTGAGTCCAGACTGAATCTCCTACCTGGGCTTTTCTGACGGGCTTCCCAAAGCTTGAGTTGGCAAGGATGATGCAACTTCAGTCGGTGAGGTGTTCCTAACCATTTTGTATATATTTTCTACTCTTTGCTTTTTGTATATACTGCATTTTATTCTAATTGTTTATTTTACTTAGTTGGTATTTGAGAATCTGCATTTACTGATACATTTGGCCTACCGTTTCAAATTGTTTCATTAATAAACTTGTGTGTGTTATTTTAAATACACTTGAATTTGGTTTCTTTGCCTCGCCTAAGGGGGTGCTGCGACTTTTCCCCGCCTTAGGGAGTGCTGTGCAAACGTGTATTATTTAGAGGTGCAATGGTAAGTTTGCCTCCCAGGTGGGAGTGCAGGGTTTTGGTGTGTCCTTTTAGTGAAAAGCACATTCATTACAATTAGAATTTATTTATGTGCAGTTTTACAGGTCAGTGACACCAGCATTATGTGTCTTTATATGTATTCAACAACTGAGGTGACATGTGTCTATACCCCCAGGTACCGATGTGTCTGGAAATAGATCTGTAGACAGTGTTGGTGTGCACTGAGGGATATTTATTTGGACATGAGTAACATTAGTGCCCACCCCCCACGTCCCTGGTTGTTACTTACCCTGTTGCTGATGTAGCTGGTCAGGTTCAGCACTATCCTGTCCCTGGACTCCAACCACCGACTCCTCGCAGATGACTGGACATATGTTCCGCCAAGGCATCCAGCTTCTCCGGGAGCGATGGACTCCCACCTCCGGTCTGCAGTGCTGCCTGGCGATTGTTGGACAGTGTCTGCTTGGTTTTGCGCTTAGCATCATGCCAGCAGTTCTTGCAGTCGATCACTGTCCTGTTGACCTCTGCTACAGCATTCACCTTGGCTACAATGGACTGCCATATTGCATTTCTGGACCCCAATGACACCGTGGAGCTGACAAAAAGCTGGTGTTGTTTCTCTGTCACCTCCGCAATCATGATCTAATTTTCCTGCTGGCTGAACCTGGTTTTCCTCTTCCTCTTCCTCTTCCCCTGGGTCTCTGGCTGGTCCTCCTGGCTGTTTGAGGAGTTAGGGGGGTTGTTCTCTCCTGCGTTACTGGCTCCAGCTTCCTCCATGTTTCTTCAGGGCTTTTTTTAATTTTTTATTTGTGTTTTGGGAACTTCGCTGGTTTTTGTAGTTATTTTTCCCGCGAAACGTGAAAAAAGTGGCGTCACACTGATTAGCGTGCGTTTTCTGACCGCTGACTGGCCGGCCGTCACTTTTTTCACATTAGCAGCAAGATTGTTATTGCCGTAACGCAGGTCTTAACGTCGACAATTCCCGCCGCGATGAGTAACTATCGCCATGTACCGACGTATTGTAAATACGTCGATACCATGGCAATAGTTTTCAGCGGTATGCGGCGGTAAGAAAATTTATGCTAACTAACGCTAGCGTTAGTTAGCTGCAAATCTTGTACATATACCCCACAGTATTTATGTCAGTCAATAATTTTGACTATAATATTCAGACATACAACCACTTGCTTCAATCAATCCATTTCTCACACCTATTGCATTTCTCCCTCAATCTGCCCTTTGCCCTTCATCCACACATACAGTCATTGATTTACCTTGCAATCAATCTGTACTGTCACTCATCTATTTATTCATCAAATCATTGATTCATTTTCAATTTCATCTACTCACCCAAAGACTTGACCTCGCACGCAAGCGATCAATGGAGAAGCACTTTCACTAGTTAGTCGAGTAGTAGTGGCTCTGCCAGTGCTTGTGCTTGTTTATTCCACATAATGATGCACACGCCTAATTCAGATGAGTGCTTTTCAGATATTCACATTACAATGCATCAAAAGAGTGTATGTTAACCTTTGACTGCCTCTGTTGCAGTGCATTTTAAGTGCCAGCTTTGCACAATGCTTATACAGCTGTACAGTAAAAACAATGACAAAAATAGGGATGGGCAACATTTTGGGATCCGCTTATCGGCGTAATTGTCTGTAAAAATTACGGGCATATTAGCAAGGGCACTATCGCCGCTTTAGCGGCACTTTTTGCCGCTAAAGCGGCGATATTTATATCGCCCTATCAGCAAACTGTCTCTAACAGCAGTTAGAGAAAGTTTGCGGGCATTAGCGCCCGTTTTTACCGCTTTGCATGTCAGCGATATTTATCGCTAATGACATGCAAAGTGGGCGTTCCCGACGAACAAACCTGGGAAACACTCGCTAACAGGCCTATCGCCTATTAGCAAGGTGGCCATGGCCCCAGTTAGCGACGTGAAAAGTCGCGCTAACCGGGGTCATCGCCATTTATTTAACACCTGCAATTAGCAGGTGTTAGCCATACCTAACATGGGGGGTGGATTATGCTGATACGACCACAGGGTCGTATCAGCAAGGTGTTCTCCCTTCTCCATGCAACATCGCTGGTTTTTCAGCGATGTTGGCCCATTTCCCCGCTATCGCTGGAATATTCATCGCCATAGCGCTAATCGTTGCTAATACAGCGTTAGCGTGGCGATATATTCCAGCGATAGCCGGCGATAAAAAAAATCACGCTAAGCAGGGTTAGCGATGATTATCGCCTCTTCTTGCTAATATGCCCCTACATTTATTACGCAAAACACATTTTCTTATCGTCTGTCCGAAAGTTGTACTTGAGGGCATACCTTGTGTACAAAAATCACACGACACAGGCAGCAGGAAACTGGCTCAAGCAGAAAATATTCAGCGGCCATGGAACTTCGACAGTTTCACATTAACAAGACAAAATTACCAGAAAAAGTATATCAAGAGGAATACAAAATGTACTCAAAATCATCAAAACCCCAAACAAGGGGTGAACAGCGATTTTGCTTAAGTAAAAAGATTCTCCAACGTCTAACAAAAATATTGGCGAGAGTAACATCTTGGAGGTTTTAATGAAAGTCCTTTGGTGCATCTTTAATGATGTAGTCAATAGCACAGCATCTTCAAGTAATCGGCTTGGTGTAGACCCTCAAGGACCTGCACGATTAATGAAATCAAATGAGGATAAAACACAAGTCTACATGGAAATAAGGGACTCAGCGTGCTCGGCATCTAGTGGGAGTAAAAAACATGACACTTGGCCAGGGCGTATCTATTTCTAGTGCATATGGTTAACATTTACGCACTGCTGACTTTGGACTCAGGTATCACATTCCCACCTGCCCAGGGGTGATCCCATGCCTGCTGCTACACAAGGCACTATATATAGCCTCTCCAAAAATAATTAACTTAGCACCTATGGTCATTTTTTAACTCGACTGACGAAACTACTAGCGCGATCTATTTCTTCATGAGTAGAAAGTGTTTGCATTGCAATACAACTGGCACCTTCTTGTTTCCTTCATTCACCCTCGAGCAATCATATTGTTTCGTTTTTCAATTCCCCAGAAAGGAGATATTTATCATTACTATCCTTTCGCAGGAACACTGGAACCAGTTTTATCAGCCGGAAATTCCAGCTAGTAAAATAGCACGAGACTTTGGCTGCGATAGCAGCCAAGCCTCATCCCCAGACCTTTCCAAACAATTCTTCTCCTTCATTCCCTTCCTTACCATCCCAGTGCCCCACCACCCCCTCCAATCCACCTTGAAGCAGGTAGTAAAGGGCAGCGTTGAACTCCTCAGAATAGGGAATACCGTGCAATATTCTAAATGGTAATACCATGTCCACACAGCCTCCATTCTGAGGAGTACACCTCACGGTAGGTGCAATTTAATGTAGAGATACCTCCAGTAAACGTAATGGAATCCCAGGTAAGGTATAATGAGAGCCACATGTATTGTCTTATTACCACATAGGGGGTCCTGAATCTCTTCTAACGAGGGCCTTAGACTCTACTCTCTCACATTACAAACAAGCATTGGCAAAGCCAATAGGTCTGCCATTAACTGCCAACCTTTGGCTTTGCGCTGGTTAACTACTTTAATTATGTTTGCGGTCAGCTTGATTGCCAGTGGCTTTGTTGTAATATGGTGTCTCTGTCATGTATTACTCGCTGTAACAATAGACTGCCCATAAACACCACACAGCCTGGGAGGAGAAATGCTCTATTAACATATACAAGCAAGCATTCCTTTCTAAATAAGCATAAAATCAGTGCCATCTTAACGCATGGGCACGCTGGCCAGTTGCCCGGGGGCCCACCGGCATAGGCAGAGAAGAATTTAACACTAATTTTCCGTTAAACATTTTTGTGCCTGTATTTTTGTTGATTTTCTCCCCGTTTTTCCTTCTGTGCCCCCGCTGCCCCACTGTACTGTGCCTGTATTTTTGTTGATTTCTCCCCGTTTTTCCTTCTGTGCCCCCGCTGCCCCACTGTACTGTGCCTGTATTTTTGTTGATTTTCTCCCCGTTTTTCCTTCTGTGCCCCCGCTGCCTCTCGCCATTCCCGCCGCTGCGCCCCCTGTGGCCCCGCCCCCCTGACTGCCCATTCGCTGCCCCTGCCTCCCGCCTCCCAGCTGCTCCTCCCTCCCACCTCCCCATAAATGGCGGCCGCTGCGCGGTGAGGTGAGCGACCCTTGACCTTGCCAGGTAGGTCGCTCCCCCACCACACAGCTCCGCCTGTGTTGTCCGCCCGCTGCTGCTGCTGGTAAGATCGCCCCTCCGCTTGTGGCCTCGGTGCCCGTATTTCTTTGCTTCTGTCTCCCCATTTTCCCTTCTGTGCCCCTCGCTGCCCCATTGTACTGTGCCCGTATTCCTGTTTCTTTTCCCTCCTTTTTCCCTTCTGTACCCCTCGCTGCCCCATTGTACTGTGCACGTATTTCTGTTGATTTTTCTCCCCGTTTTTCCTTCTGTGCCCCCGCTGCCCCACTGTACTGTGCCTGTATTTTGTTGATTTCTCCCCATTTTTCCTTCTGTGCCCCCGCTGCCCCACTGTACTGTGCCTGTATTTTTGTTGATTTTCTCCCCGTTTTTCCTTCTGTGCCCCCGCTGCCCCACTGTACTGTGCCTGTATTTTTGTTGATTTTCTCCCCGTTTTTCCTTCTGTGCCCCCGCTGCCCCACTGTACTGTGCCTGTATTTTTGTTGATTTCTCCCCGTTTTTCCTTCTGTGCCCCCGCTGCCCCACTGTACTGTGCCTGTATTTTGTTGATTTCTCCCCATTTTTCCTTCTGTGCCCCCGCTGCCCCACTGTACTGTGCCTGTATTTTTGTTGATTTTCTCCCCGTTTTTCCTTCTGTGCCCCCGCTGCCCCACTGTACTGTGCCTGTATTTTTGTTGATTTTCTCCCCGTTTTTCCTTCTGTGCCCCCGCTGCCCCACTGTACTGTGCCTGTATTTTTGTTGATTTCTCCCCGTTTTTCCTTCTGTGCCCCCGCTGCCCCACTGTACTGTGCCTGTATTTTTGTTGATTTCTCCCCGTTTTTCCTTCTGTGCCCCCGCTGCCCCACTGTACTGTGCCTGTATTTTTGTTGATTTTCTCCCCGTTTTTCCTTCTGTGCCCCCGCTGCCCCACTGTACTGTGCCTGTATTTTTGTTGATTTCTCCCCGTTTTTCCTTCTGTGCCCCCGCTGCCCCACTGTTCTGTGCCTGTATTTTTGTTGATTTTCTCCCTGTTTTTCCTTCTGTGCCCCCGCTGCCCCACTGTACTGTGCCTGTATTTTTGTTGATTTCTCCCCGTTTTTCCTTCTGTGCCCCCGCTGCCCCACTGTACTGTGCCTGTATTTTTGTTGATTTTCTCCCGTTTTTCCTTCTGTGCCCCCGCTGCCCCACTGTACTGTGCCTGTATTTTTGTTGATTTCTCCCCGTTTTTCCTTCTGTGCCCCCGCTGCCCCACTGTACTGTGCCTGTATTTTTGTTGATTTTCTCCCCGTTTTCCTTCTGTGCCCCCGCTGCCCCACTGTACTGTGCCTGTATTTTTGTTGATTTCTCCCCATTTTTCCTTCTGTGCCCCCGCTGCCCCACTGTACTGTGCCTGTATTTTTGTTGATTTTCTCCCCGTTTTTCCTTCTGTGCCCCGCTGCCTCTCGCCATTCCCGCCGCTGCGCCCCCTGCGGCCCCGCCCCCCTGACTGCCCATTCGCTGCCCCTGCCTCCCGCCTCCCAGCTGCTCCTCCCTCCCACCTCCCCATAAATGGCGGCCGCTGCGCGGTGAGGTGAGCGACCCTTGACCTTGCCAGGTAGGTCGCTCCCCCACCACACAGCTCCGCCTGTGTTGTCCGCCCGCTGCTGCTGCTGGTAAGATCGCCCCTCCGCTTGTGGCCTCGGTGCCCGTATTTCTTTGCTTCTGTCTCCCCATTTTCCCTTCTGTGCCCCTCGCTGCCCAATTGTACTGTGCCCGTATTCCTGTTTCTTTTCCCTCCTTTTTCCCTTCTGTACCCCTCGCTGCCCCATTGTACTGTGCCCGTATTTCTGTTGGTTTTTCTCCCCGTTTTTCCTTCTGTGCCCCCGCTGCCCCACTGTACTGTGCCTGTATTTTGTTGATTTCTCCCCGTTTTTCCTTCTGTGCCCCCGCTGCCCCACTGTACTGTGCCTGTATTTTTGTTGATTTCTCCCCGTTTTTCCTTCTGTGCCCCCGCTGCCCCACTGTACTGTGCCTGTATTTTTGTTGATTTCTCCCCGTTTTTCCTTCTGTGCCCCCGCTGCCTCTCGCCATTTCCGCCGCTGCGCCCCCTGCGGCCCCGCCCCCCTGACTGCCCATTCGCTGCCCCTGCCTCCCGCCTCCCAGCTGCGCGGCCGCGCCTAAGGCAAGCCCGTCTGCGCCCGTCTGCGACTGGACCGCGCCCAGCGCCAGAACCCTTTGACCGCGCGCCCCCCGCCCCAGCCACGAGGACTGACGCCGATACGATGCCACCACACTCCACGCTCTCAACCCCGGACGGACGCACAACTGCTTCAAGGCCGCCCCGAATCGCACCCATGGTCCCTTCACCTGCCGGAACTGCAGCTACACCAGCCTCAGAGCCACCGAGGCGCCCGCCAAGAAGGACCTCAACCACCTCTGGTGCATCCTGCTGAACACCCGCTCCGCCCGCAAACACGCCGTCGAGCTCTGGGACCTGCTCGACACATCATCACCAGACGTCGCCTTCCTGACAGAGACCTGGATGAACGACTCCTCCGCCCCCGACATCGCCATAGCCATCCCAGACGGCTATAAGATCACCAGCAGAGACCGCATCAACGCAGTAGGAGGAGGAATCGCCATCGTCCACAAGAACACCATCAGGGTCTCGACCAGCACCGACGACACTCTCAGCACCGCTGAACACATGCACTTCCAGATCCACACGGACCCCAACACCACCCTTAGAGGCACCCTTGTCTACAGACCCCTGGGCCCCGACCCCAGTTCAGCGACTCCATCGCCGACTTCATCAGCACGCACGCCCTGACCTCTACCGACTACATCCTCCTCGGAGACCTGAACTTTCACCTGGAGAACAACAACGACAGCAACTCCACCACCCTGATCGACAGCCTCGCCAACCTCGGTCTGAGCCAGCTCGTCACAACACCGACCCACTCCGCCGGCCACACGCTTGACCCCATCTTCCCCTCAAGCTCCCACGTCTCCGTCAGCCACACCACGGAACTCCTCTGGACCGACCACCGCTGCATCCATTTCACCTTCCAGAAACCCACCACACACCACCGCACCCAACAGATCCCACGCCGCTGCTGGAGCAAAGTCACCGAAGACTAACTCCGGGCAACCCTCGCTCTCAGCCCTCCCTCCGACCCATCCAACACCGACGACGCTGCCTGCAACCTCAGACGATGGATGGACGACTGTGCCAACACCCTCGCCCCGCTGAAAAAGCTCACCTACAGCGACACCACCAAAAGAGCTAGCTGGTTCACCTCGGAACTCCTAGCTTCCAAGCGCACCTGCCGGAAACTAGAGAAGAAATGGCACAGCGATAAGACACCGGACAGCCACACAGCCCACAAAGACGCCATCCGTAACCACCACCACCTCATCAGGTCCGCCAAGAGAATCTCCTTCAAAGACCGCCTCGACAACAACGCACACAACAAGAAAGGAGCTTTTCAACATCGTGAAGGAACTCTCCAATCCCAGCTCCAACACCAACGACATCCCGCCGTCGCAACCCCTGTGCGATTCCCTCGCCACCTTCTTTCACCGCAAGATCGCCGACATCCACGACAGCTTCGACACCCAGACAACCCCAACTAAGATCGACCCGCCACACACCATCGACCACGACCCCCTGCCAGCTTGGGCCAGCGTGAACATCGAGGACACCATCAAGACCATGAGCACAATACACTCCGGCTCCCCGTCAGACCCTTTCCCGCACCACATCTTCAACAAAGCCAGCAGCTCCATCGCACCCCACCTGTGCAACATCATCAACCTCTCCTTCGAGACCGCGACCTTCCCAGAGAGCTGGAAACACGCAGAGATCAACGCCCTACTCAAAAAACCCAAGGCGGACCCGAGAGACCTCAAGAACTTCCGGCCCATCTCTCTGCTTCCGTTCCCAGCCAAGGTCATCGAGAAGATCGTCAACAAACAGCTAACCCGATACCTCGAAGAAAACAGCATCCTGGACCCATCCCAATCAGGGTTCCGCAGCAACCACAGCACTGAGACTGCCCTCATCGCCGCCACCGACGACATCAGGATCCTGCTGGACAATGGTGAGACCGCAGCCCTCATCCTGTTGGACCTCTCCGCCGCCTTCGACACTGTCTGCCACCGCACTCTACGCGCACGCCTCCACGACGCAGGGATCCGAGACAAGGCCCTGGAATGGACCACCTCCTTCCTCGACGGCAGAACCCAGAGAGTCCGCCTCCCACCCTTCCGATCCGAAGCCTCCGAGATCATCTGCGGCGTACCCCAGGGATCGTCCCTCAGCCCAACACTGTTCAACATCTACATGGCCCCGCTCGCACGCATCGCCAGACAACACGACCTCAACATTATCTCCTACGCCGACAACACTCAACTGATCCTCTCCCTCACCAAGGACCCCTCGCCGCCAAAGCCAAACTCCATGAAGGAATGAAGGCCGTCGCCGATTGGATGAAGATCAGCCGACTAAAGCTGAACACGGACAAAACGGAGGTCCTCATCCTCGGCTCCAACACCTCAGCCTGGGACGACTCCTGGTGGCCAACGACGCTGGGAGCAGCCCTGACACCCACCGACCACGCACGCAACCTGGGAGTCATCCTCGACTCAACGCTCTCCATGACCAAGCAAGTCAACGCAGTCTCCTCCTCCTGCTTCAACACCCTCCGCATGCTTCGCAAGATCTACAGGTGGATCCCGACAGACACAAGAAGAACAGTCACCCAGGCCCTCGTCAGTAGCAGACTGGACTATGGGAACGCCCTCTACGCGGAGCCCCGGCCAAGCTCATCAAGCGACTGCAACGTATACAAAACGCCTCCGCACGACTGATCCTCGACGTACCACGCCACAGCCACATCACCCCCCACTTGAGGAACCTGCACTGGCTCCCCGTCGACAGGAGGATCACCTTCAAACTCCTCACCCACACACACAAGGCACTCCACAAAACTGGCCCAGCCTACCTCAACAGACGGCTCCTCTTCTACGTCCCCAACCGCCGGCTCCGCTCCGCCGACCTCTCCTCGCCACCGTCCCCGCATTCGAAGAACAACCACCGGCGGCAGATCCTTCTCACACCTCGCCGCCAAGACCTGGAACACCCTTCCACTAAGCCTACGAAAGACCCAAGACCTGCTGACCTTCAGGAGGCTACTCAAGACCTGGCTGTTCGACCAGTAGCAGCATCCCCCCCCCTTCCCTCTCCCCAGCGCCTTGAGACCCTCGCGGGTAAGTAGTGCGCTCTACAAATTCTGTGATTGATTGATTGATTGATTTATTCCTGTGAGCGGTTGTGTAGGCAGGGTCCAGTGCTCTGCTTTGCCCGGGGGCCTATAGTGCTGTTTAGACGGCCCTGTACAAAATATAAACCAGAAAATGAAGAAAAGCAGTGACAAACCCCTTGCTAAATATTTTTTGAAAGAGTACTTCATAAATCTAAACTTTGATATAATGTACGTCTTCTGAGCACTTGAGAAGGGGTTCAAGGCTAGCAGATGGAGCTTCTTTCCCCTTAAAATAGAAAGGCTCCTGCAACTACAAATATTACTAACATAATCATACTAAAGAGAAATTGCGGATGGTTCTTTTAAACTAACTGAGGGAGTTGAAGCTCCAAAGCACTAAATTCAAACTGTCCTGGGGCTGGCAGTATAGGATAAAGCCAGCTACACTTTTAATCAGTAAATATGCACTAACAACAGTGATCTTTTCATCCCTATTTAATGTACCAATAATGAAACCTCTTGACTGGAGATAGGGATGTCATTGCTGCAGTTCCATGTTTTATTCCATTTCTGTCAGTTAACTAACAACCACCCAGTGAAGAACATGCCTACAACAACAAACAAGGGTGACAGGTGGACTATATTCAGAGTTCCCACAGCCACTCACTGATTTGATAACAAAATTTAAATAAGGCTAAGTTAAAGAAGAGTATAGTTTAATGAATATATATATTGTTTGTTTACATAGCATTGTACTGTAATTGTTCTGTGATTGAATTTATATAATGCTTACTTTCATTGATGATGTGTTGAAGCTCTGTAGAGCAGGTACCATGTGTTTCTGGAACTCAGCATTAGTGATTACTCCAGTGTCATTGGAGTTAGTCCTGTGCTCTGAAGCAAACAATTTCATGCATTCACTGCAGATTTTTATGGTAGATTAAATCAGTATATGTTAGTTGAGATCGTTATTGGGGGCAATGTGAGTTCAAGCTAATGGTTAACGGGGTGAATAGATAGGGTAGAGGAGCTTAGGTATTGCCCCGGTTACTTACCGGTAATCTTCATTACTCCGAGTCCTAGTCTTCCTCATCACAGTAATTAACGCATGAGCATTAGTCTCCCACAGAAACTCCAAGCAAAAATAGTTTAGCCTATTAGTCTCCCATCCTTCCAACATGGTCCCCACCGTCCTCCACCAATAGGATAAAAGGAAAAATCATACACACCAACGACTTGTAAACAAAGTCAATGATATGAAGCCCCCAACAAATGCTGGAAGGGAAGGGAAAGTATATTGTGGCGAGGAAGATTAGGACTCAGAGAAATGAAGATTACCGGTAAGTAACCGGAGCATTACCTCTTCGTCCATCTTCCTCGCCAAAGTAATTAAAGCATGAGCAGATACCAAAGCAAAATCGGCTTCATGGATAACAGAAGACAGCCCACACACGGAAGCCAGTAACAACATGTTTAATCAATGACATGCACAAGGGGGAGAAACACAAACTGAAGAATCAAGAGATCCCAGAACAGAAGAGGTAAAAGTAACGGAAGTACCACCCCCAACCTCAAGCCGGTAATGCAACATAAAGGTATGAGGTGAAGACCACATGGCCGCCCTGCAAGTATTCTCCATGGAAACCCACTTGAAAGCGGCCCAAGAAACAGCCACAGAACAAGTAGACCGTCACTGAACTCGACGCAAGAGAATCCCAGACTGGACACCATAGGCAGACAGGATTGCCTCCTTAAATGAACGATTAAGAGTAGAAAGGGAGGTCTTCAGTCCCTGTCTTGCCAAACCGAAAGTGACAACATGATGGTCCACCTTACAAAAAGAAGCCGTGCGGGGCAAGTAAATCAACAAGGCACACTTCACGTCCAAATGATGTAACAGAGACTCCTCCCCAGTCTGAGAATCCGGAAAGAAAACAGGAAGAACGTAAGTAAAAAAAAAATATATAAAATGTAAAAAAAAAAAAAAAAACGTAAGTCTGTTTTTATATAGCGCAGCTACTCACCCTTACGGGTCTCAAGGCGCTGGGGGCCATAGTGGAAATTAAGTGAGCTATTGCCCAGAGTCACATGGTGCTGAGCTGAGCTGCCGCCGGAGCCGGGGATCAAACCGTGAACCCTGTGCTCCGAAGTCAGCTGCCCTGGCCGCTGCACCACACCTCTCCACCTCCACTTCCACTTCCCTAGTACTATGAAAGAAAGAAGCTACCTTAGGCACAAAAGTAGGGTGCACTCTCAACCCCACCGTATCCTCCAAATCCCTTAAAAATGGGGCAGACCTCAAGAAAGACCCCATTCACCAACACGCTTGGCAGAGGCAATTGCCACCAGAAAAACCACCTTCAAGGTCAACAACCTCAAGTCAACAGATTCCAGGGGCTCAAAGGGAACCCCCTGTAAAGCCGGCAAGACCAACGGAAGATCCACGGAGGGTGAGACAACATAGGTTTAGGGCTTTGCAAAGCCAGAGACCTCAACAGGTGAGCCAACAGAGGCTCAACAGTAACAAAAATGGAACCATGGAACGCCCAAATAGCAGCCCACTGGGTCCGAAGAGTAGAAAGGCCCAAGACCAGATAAAAAAAACACTTCTTCAAAAAGTCCAGAACATGAGCGGGATCCAACTCCTCAACAGACCACCCTGGCGGCTACACCACCCAGAAAAACTGTTCCAATGCTTAGCATAAGCTTTCAAAGTACAAGGACGCCTGGGCTGCCGAATTAGACCAGCCACAGCCTGGGAACAACTGCTCTGGATCAGAGACCACCATTCAAGAGCCAAGCCTGAAGACCCATGGACCGGAAAACTGGTAAGGGAACTGGAGAACCCAACAAAGGATACGGATGGAATGGTAACGTCCAACCTGGATGCACTGCCAATTCCAACAACAGAGGGAACCACGGACGGTGCCTCCAACCCGGTACCACCAACAGCACCTAAGCACCATTCCTCCTGATCTTCTGCAGAACTGCCAGAATCAGGGGAGCCGGGGGAAAGACATACAACAGACCCTGAGGTCACAGGAAGGACATCGCATCCACCTTCCAAGCCACTAGGCAAGGCATAATCGTGCAGAAACAACAGACTTCGGCATGGTCTGGAGAAGCAAACAAGTCCACTGTCAGAGACCCAAACCTCCTCTGCAACATCAGGAACGTCTCCCAGGTCAGAGATAATGACCCCTTGGAGGGAAAAACCCTGCTCAGACAGTCTACCACCACATTCTCCTTGCTGGGCGGGAAAATGGCAGAAAGGGATGCCAACATCTTCTCCGCCCACGAGCAGATAACCCGGCTGAGACAACTGAGGGACCGCACCCTGCAACCCCCCTGATTCAAGTATGACATGACAACCTGGTTGTCCATCCTGACCTGCACATGGTGACCCACCAGCAGAGTTGCAAAGGTCAAGAGACCCAAGGGAACCACCTTCAGTTCCCTGTAATTCAAAGAACAAGATATCAGGGCCCTGGACTGAAGACTCCCCCAGGGTAGCACCCCAGCCCACCAGACGGGCATCCGTCATCACCACTCGAGAAGGAACCACCAGAAACTGTTGACCGTTGGAGAGGTTCGCCTCGTCAACAACCACCCCAGATCCTCCATGGCCTGGGCAGTCACCCGCACCCCTTGATGGAAATCCTGACCACACGAGAGTCAGTGGGACAAAATATGGTTCACAACAGGGTACATATGCAGGCGGGCCCAAGGAACCACGAACAATGAAGCAGACATCAGACCCTGCACCCTCAACCAACGTCTTACAGGCGATGGGCAACAAGTCCTGAATCTCCGACATTAGTGTCATTTAGCGGCCCTGAGGCAGAAAAACCATTCCCAATAGAGTCATGAATCAAGCCCCCATGTACCTGAGATCCTGCCTCAGAACAAGGCAAGACTTCCTTAGATTCACCAGAAATCCATGGGCTTCTAGTACCTGGCAAACCTCCTGGGCATGACACTCCTCCCTAGAGAAAGAAGAGGCAGAAATCAAAAGATCATCCAGGTAAGGAAATATCCTACTCCCCCGCCCATGCAAAAGCCCAATCAGAGGAGCCAGCACTTTAGTAAAGACTCAGGGAGAGGAACAAAGACCAAAAGGCAATACCTTGGACTGATAATGACAGCCCATCACACAGAAGTTTAGAAACCTCTGGGACTCCCAATGGACTGGGACATGGAGATACGCATCCTGCAGGTCGAGGGAAGCTTGGAAATCCCCCTGATTGATTAAGGGAAGAATGAGTTTGAAGGCACTGGCCCGATTCGTGTCACTCGGGTCACTCACGACCACCTCTCTGCCTTCTACGAAATGAAGAGTCGGTCAGACAGTAGAGAATACAAACCAATAACAGTTTATTCAAAGTTCGCTCAGAGCAGAGCCCTGTCTGCCCAGTCACTAAGAGTGCTGCAGAGAGAGTCTAACTTTCAACAAGCATAACGATACATTATGTACATTTCAGAATCAATGAAAACACGCCCACAATGGAATTTTCCAGAGAGATGCAGCTGGACAGTAAATTACAAAGGAGTAAGTTTCGGTTCTGAAGCCGGACACACATTATCTATCAGCCAAGGTCATTCCTGCCTGTGCCCGCCACTAGACAAATGGGAGAGGGCTTACATCTAGAGGAAAGGTATGCGCTAATAAGAACAGTGCATTTATTAGTGTGGCAGAACTCAGCTCCAGAGAAACATAACTTAGAGAAGGCCGTTTCTCGGAAATGAGGGAGAATTAGTTTCATTCAGGATACAAAATGACGCCGCTACACAAAATGGTGCCGCAAATGCTAACTTACATAAAAACAATACGGAAACATACTTTTATTCTAACAGACCCTCCTTTTAGCATGAGCTAAGCAATGATATATATAATAACAAAACATCAATAAAACATAGTAAATTAATTTAGGAGCCCTCCATCTCTTCAGCTTCAGGGAGAGAAACAGTAAGGAGGGAAGAGGTTTCAAAAATACCTTCATCGATCTGCATAAGATCATTCACCTCCTTTTGAATCATAATTGCTGCATTGGTTTCATGGATTGATATTCTCTCAGAGGCGAGAAGGGTGTTGCAGTAAGAGCAGCATAAGGGGAGACACACAGCACCAGAACTCAGCAAGCAATAAGAATCACAATGAAATAGATCACCATTTCTAAGATCCAACCCCATCCACCAAAGAGGGACCAACTTCAATTTCCGCTCTCCATTCCTTTAACATTCTCCAAAATATCTAAAATATGTTGGGTAATATTCTTTTCCATATTAGTGATCCCAACTACACACTGGTCTCCTACTACTGCGCACACACCACCACTCTTAGCTAGGAGGAAATCAACTGCATATCTAGTTTGCTCAGAATATATTCGCATACTTTCCAATTGGGTGGTGATGTCACGCAAAGCCGCTACTGTGGAATTAGACAGTATCTGTAGCTTACATCCAAGATGTTCCCTAGCCCTTTCACCCCTGGCTATAACGGTACCACCAAAAGTAATAATGGAGGAAAAAATATACCCGAAGGTGATACCATTACTATAATTATTGACCTCCAGGTCTGTCACTCTGTCACAAAATTCCTTGGTCGAAGTCCTTTTATCCCATCTTATATTTGGCTTACTATACTTGCAGGGCACACCAAGAGGACGCACCATTCCTAAAACAACGTCCTCCGTACCATTATAAACATTCGAGTAAGTACCATTGGACAGAAAGTAAAATCCTGGGTGTACATAAAGTGGACCTTGATAATCTATAGGAGCATATCTGGTATTCATTCTACTGTACTCGGATCCTTCTTTTTCGCTAAAGACATTGTATTTTTAAACAATATTATTCCAGAACAATTTACGTATAGAAAAGCGTCAGTACTGTTTACTGTCGGACAACATGCCGGACAATAACCTGCCTTTCGAGTAACTGTCAAATCTTGATAATGCCAGCCCACCAAGGTGATGTTCTGTTCCTCCATATACAAATTGTTACAATACGTATGAGTGTCGCAACCTGGGTATCCCTTCCCTCGCAGCTTTCTATAATACAAACAAGGACCGGGATATCCCATCCCGAACTCACCCATTACCTCTATGAATTGGGGTGGGCGAACATAGGCATAATTAACCAGTGGCAATGGGTAAGCAGTCCATAAACTTGTAACAGATTCAGTAGGGTAGCAAGCTGTACCTTCACCAAAGAATTTCTTATGTGTTCCTAGAAATACATTGCTCAGGATTGTCCTTTTTGTACGAACTTGAGAAACAATCATGTGTATAGTACATGATGGTGCATTGTGATCACACTCCAAAACCCAAGACACCCCTCCCAAAATCAACAACAACAGTAACACAAGAACAGCACAGAGCAGTTTTTGCTTAGTAGACCAAACTTTTCGTACGTGAACAAGAGGAAGTACTGGCTGCTCTTCGTCAGCAACCATTCTGCCAAAGGGGTGCATAGCGGATGATAAAGCAAGGGGGCAAATTTCCAGCAAGAGAAGTATACAAGTTCTCAGTGTCCGTCAGAGCCTCACTGGTACAGGCTCCTATTGTTAATCAAAAACGTTGGCGCTCTTGAGCACCGGCGGTGGAGCTTGCTCTGTCCTAAGCACTTGATGTATCCCATGCCAATCAGGATAATGTACCCCCCTTCAAGGGAGCACATTCAATCTATCCTGTCCAATATTCAAACAGTGCACAAATCTGACATCACCCTAAACTAACTCTGTTGGTACTACAGCAAAGTAAACCCTCACTTGCACAGTCCATCCCTGTCTAATCTGACTTCTCCTTTTGTGCACTCTTCCTCAGCTGCGGTTGCAGATTGAACTGGTGACTCCAGGCACAGAGGGATCAGTGAAAAAGGGTTCCTGAATAGCTCTTATCTCTGGTGGGACAGCCTCGTTCGGGATGTCATCATTCTCCTTATCACTTTGCGTCCATGTAAGGACAGCGTCGCTGAATGGAACGAAACGAGGAATCTGCTCACATTCCTGGTCAGCTACCCCTTCCTTGACCCACTGATCATAGGGTAACGGCAGGGGCACCCTCCTACAATGGGAGGCATGCACCCAGTTCTTGCGTCCAGAGACTTTGGTGGCAGTGCGGGTTGCCAGCAGAACCTGAAGTTGCCCCTTCCAGCGCGGCTCCAAACTCTTCTTCCTCTGAAAATTGCGAATGAGGACAAAGTCACCAGGCTGAATGTCATGTCCGGGCCCCTCTGGTGTAGCTGGCAGAGACTCACAGACCTGTTGGTGAATAGAACGAACATTTTCAGTTAACTGGCACAGGTAATCAATTACCAAGGGGTACTCAATATCAGAAAACCGACGAGGTCGCGGGACGCCCCAGACATTTGCCAGGCGTCCAAACATGACCTTGTATGGTGACAATCCTGTTCTATAATGTGCTGTAGTTCTTGTTGACAAAAATGCTAACGGTAAAGCATCTGGCCACTGTAACCCTGTTGTCTCCTGAATCTTTGCCATTTTAAGTTTGAGAGTAACATTGTACTTCTCAACCAAACCTGCTGACTGCAGGTGGTTTGCAGCATGAAACTTCTGTTTTATGTGCAAACAATCACAATTTAACTGGATGACCTTGGCATTGAAATGACTTCCTTTATCACTCCAGATCAAATGGGGAAAGCCGAAACAAGGAAAGAACTCCTTCAGGAGTACCTTTACAGTCGTAAACGCTGTATTGTCTTCAGGATAAGCTTCAACCCATTTACTGAAAGCACAAACAACCACTAAAACATATTTCAAATTATTGCACCGCTCCATTTCTATAAAGTCCATCTGAAGGACTTCAAAAGGGAAAGTAGGTGGTGCGAAATTGCCGGGTAGGGTAGGAGTACCTTTTCCTGGATTGTGCATCACGCACACCATACAATACTTCACTAAATGTGCAGCAGTCTTCAAAATGTTATCATTCTGCCATACAGGATCTAACAACTTGCAAATACCCTTAGCACTGATGTGGGCTGGACCGTGTGCCATTGTAACTACAGGGAGAACATATGCATCTGGCAACATCCATCTCTGCTTCCCTGACTTATCAATCCAACATCCCTCATCGTTCAATTGTGCTGTACTTTCTTGCTGCACTGCTAACTCTTCTGTTATGGCCTCGCTTTGAATCTCCTTCACATTCTCAAATGTGAACATATAACATAGTAACCTCAGGCACCCACCTAGCAGTACCTGCTACAAACATTCTTTTCATTTTGGTCCGGGCCGTTTCTTTAGCTGTCTGATCTGCAAAAGCATTTCGCCTACCTACATCATCAGCGACTTTCCGGTGGGCACTACACTTCACTATAGCCAACTTCTTAGGGAGAGTCAAAGCAGCCAGCAGCCGCAATATGAGGTGCCCGTGGTGGATTTTGTTGCCATGGGAAGTAAGAAACCCTCTCTCCGCCCAGAGTCGTCCAAAATTATGTGCGACTCCGAAGGCATACTGGCTGTCAGTATAAATATTAACAACCAGCCCCTCACTTAATTCACAAGCTCGGATTAGGGCAACAAGCTCAGCAGCTTGGGCCGACTGATAGGGGAATCGTGATGACTCAACTACTGTATGCAGTGTAGTAACAGCATAGCAAAACCAAAGGGGATGATGGACGGAGTGTTGAACAATGCAAGCACTCACCCCCAGTCAACTGATCTGGGTTTAATCCATCATCATTCTTTAGCTCACTCCGCCACCCCAGTTCAGACATGGCCATATGCAAATCAGTCTGACCCTGTGCCTCATGGGAACAGTCCAGCCCAAACTGCCAAGCCATGTCTTCCCTGGACCGGAAACAAGCATCCTGGGACCGGTTTCTGGCTTACAGGCGTCATCAGCCAGGCTATCTTGAATCCAGTGGCAAAGTGAGCAAGGGACCCACGTCTGGGCATACCCTGCCAACTTAGGGCGAACATAGCAAAACCAAAGGGGATGATGGACGGAGTGTTGAACAATGCAAGCACTCACCCCCAGTCAACTGATCTGGGTTTAATCCATCATCATTCTTTAGCTCACTCCGCCACCCCAGTTTAGCATACACAGCAGTCGTAGTGCCATCTGGTAATTTAAAACAAGAGCCATCGACATATAGTTCCCCTTGGGGGTCAGATAAGGGAACATCAGTCAAGTCTACCCGTCCTTTCGTCTCTTCTTCCATCCGGAAGATACAGTCATGTTTATCAATCTCATCATTCTCAGAAGGGAGGGGCAGTAACGTGGCTGGGCTCAGAGTGGCACATCTTTTAATTGTAATGTGTTTTGCAAAAAATGTTAATTCATAGCCTGTCAGACGTGCAATGGTGAGGTGCTGTGTTTTTGTCTTATTCAAAAGTGTATCCACAGCATGGGGTACTATGACCCTGAGGTCAGTATCAAGCACAAGTCCAGACGATTGTCTTATCGAGATGGCCAATGCCGCGACCGCTGTTAGACAGCTCGGGAGGGCTCTTGCGACAGGGTCAAGAACAGCAGAGAAATAAGCACATGGCCGTTGCTTGTCTCCAGATTTTTATGTTAAAACAGAAAGTGCGCAACCAGCTATCTCATGGACATACAACACAAACGGTTTAGTGTAGTCCGGTGTGCCCAGTACTGGAGCTGAACAAAGTGCAATTTTCAATTGCTCAAAAGACTGCTGACATTCAAGCGTCCAAGCAAGGGCTCATGCACATCTTTTAATGTTAGAGCAAGCAGGGGTTTGATTAATAACAAGTAGCTAGGTATCCACTGCCAAAAGTAGGAAGTGATACCTGTGAAAGCACGCACATCCTTCTGAGTTTGTGGAACGGGCATTTTAGCAATGGTACTGATGCGCTCCGGGGTCAATATCCTACCCTCCTTCGACAGTAGGTGACCTAAATAGGTGACCTCCTGACGACAATAATGAAATTTAGGAAGAGACACCTTATGGCCATGTTGGGCCAAATGCAACAACAATTTAACTGTACTGTCTTTACAACCTTGTTCTGTGTCAGAAGCGATGAGCAAGTCATCAACGTACTGCACCAATACATTACCTGGGGGAAGTGAAAGGGAATCCAATTGACTCTTTAATGCTTGGCTATAAATGCTCGGACTTTCTGTATAGCTCTGAGGAGCTCGACAGAATCTAAAGCTTCTACCAGCTAGGGTAAAACCAAACAAATACCTGCTATCCTGATGAATAGGAATACTAAAGAATGCATTTTTCAAGTCGACAACAGAAAAGAATTTAGCAGTAGAAGAAATCATCGTCAAAAGAGTGGTAATGTCAGGAACCACTGGAAACTGAGGGACCACTATTTTATTAACTTCACGCAAATCAATCACAAAACGATAAACATCTTCATGGTCATCAGAAGAACCTGAGGGAGCCCTTTTAAGAATAGGAAGAATAGGGCTATTGCAAATATTAGCAGTTGTCTCCTCAACCACTCCCTTCCTAACCAAATCCTGTATAATTTGCAATAAAGCTCGCTCCCCTGCCTGCGGTATTTTATACTGAGGGATACGAGGCAAAACAGCATCATCCTTAACCTGTATCGAAATCAGTGATATCTGCAACAATCCCACATCTGTGTCGCCTGATGCCCACAGAGCGGGTGGTACATCTTTAAACTCAACAGGAAAGGGTGCGTCTTTGGACAAACACTGCTTAGCACGTGCTACAACTGGACCCATTGTCATATAGACACCTGCCGGAGAACAATAAATGGTGGTGTGCAATTTCTTTAACAAATCCAAACCAATCAAATTTTCACCACAATTAGAGGTCAGCAATAATGGCAAATCCACAGTGAAAGGACCAATAGTCAATGCAAGAGGTTTTGAAATGGGGCTTACAACCGGTACACCAGAGAAACCAACCAACAAATTATTATGGCCAGACAGAGCCGCCCCAGGGACCATATTTCGAGCAACAGAACTCTTTGTCGCACCTGTGTCCACCAAAAACTCCTTAGTTGAACCTTGCAATTCTGCTGTTACATAAGAACCACACTGGTCTGCAGGTATCGTAACTGGTCCCACACTCTGTCCCTGGCTGTCCTAGCTGTAAGACATTCCTGTCACTTCATCCACATCATAATTATCATGATAGTATTGTAAATCCCGAGGGTCATCAAAATAATTGTTATCAGAACGACCCTGTGAGGCTGCAGCACCCTGTGCCCTATCAGCCGCACCAGCTCGACGACCCCGACTGCGAGAACCCTGTCCTCCAGGGGCTGCTACCTTCTGCAAAAGCACAGGACACTCGCTACGCCAATGTCCCTCCTCTTTACAGTACGCACACTGATTCGGACCCAAAGGCATAGTTGTTGGCTGCCTACTAGTGTGTGGAAGCTGTCGGGCAGGACCACCACGTCCTCTTGCATTCCCTCTAAAAGCCTGCTGTAACAACACCTTCATCTTTAAATCCTTATGCCTCTTCTCTGTCCTCTCCTTTTCCTCATTATCCCTATGCTCATAATATTGTGCCATATTCAAAATAACAGAGGGAGAAGAGGTAGACCAAGTACTTTCAGAAGCCTGCAATCGAGTCACAATTTCAGGAAGCAGATTAGAAACAAATCTATAACAAACAATCAAACACCTCCCTCAATGGACAAATCCTGACAATTGTATTCCAAAAATGTACCTTCAAATCAAGTGAAAAAATCAGACACACTCTCATCTTTCTTCGGTCGACAAGCTGACAATTTGTCCCAATCCACCTTTCTTGGCGAAATAAGAGAATGCATGTATGTAATAATACGACCTGGAAAAGCAAGTATCTCTGCCCAAGACTTATCACCTGGCTTTCTTTCCTGATCCCATGCCCTAATTTGATCCCAAGTGCCACCCAACTCCGGAACATAATCCTGAGTATGGACCTGCCTCCAAACATCAACCGGAACAAGAAGACCAAAAAACACTTTAATGTCAGCAAGAGTCATTACCGTTGAAGAAGCAGCTTCAGTCAACCCTTTATAAGAAGCAGTAGGATTCTTTCTAGGGTCAAGCAAATGGGTTTTAAGGGATAAAACCTTGCTTCTTTTCCATGGAGTATAAACCCATTGTTCTTGAAACCGGGCTGCCACTGCTGCTCGTATCACATTACCTCGCCCATCCGTTAACTCTGGTATCTCTGGGTGATATATAGGATGAACCTCTCTCATCGGAAACTGGGATACCGACTAGGGGCTTATCTCATGCAGTCTTTCCCTGTAAGCTATGATTGTCGTAACATTAGCAAAGACTCGTTCTGGCCCCAATTCACTAATATACACTCGGTCTCTAATGTCATATAAAATTTGAGGCGCCTCCGCTCCAAAGTACTGTTGCCAAAGACCAATCAAAGTAGCTGACATATGTTTAAGGGCATGCTGCTGTATAAAAGGCTCAAAATCTCTCATAGTCGCCCAAACATCCTCTACACTATAAATAGTATTGCGGGCCCACTGCGCAGCCTGATTAGCTATTACCTGTTTCTCGTCATCTCCCACATCAGACCTCACTAATGGTCCCATACGGTCCTTGAACTTTGTCCAATCCCTATCCTCAAATCCACGCACCGGCGTCCCACTACTCACTAAGGTCGGAGGATGAAAAACCACAGTGGGAGAAGCAACAGTAGTAACAAGCACTATCGTCGCTGGTGGTTGTGTCGCAGGAGAAAGAGTTATGCAAAACAAACAATGGATGGACGGAATGCTGGACAATGCAACCATTCACCCCCAGTCACAAGGATCTGGGTTTAATCCATCATTCTTTTGCTCACCACACCACCCCAGTTTGGACCCAGCCATATGCAAATCAGTCTTGACCCTGTCCCTTATGGGAACAGTCCAGCCCGAACTGCCAAGCCAGGTCCTCCCTAGACCGGAAACAAGCATCCTGGGACCAGTTTCAGGGCATCACCCTTTATCAGCCAGGCTAGCTTGAATCCAGTGGTGTAGTGAGCACGGGACCCACGTCTGGGCATACCCTTCCCACTTAGGGCGACATATGCAAAAGAAACAATTGATGAATGGAATGCTGGACAATGCAAACATTCACGCACAGTAACAAGGATCTGGGTTTAATCCATCATTCTTTTGCTCACCACACCACCCCAGTTTGGACCCAGCCATATGCAAATCAGTCTTGACCCTGTCCCTTATGGGAACAGTCCAGCCCGAACTGCCAAGCCAGGTCCTCCCTGGACCGGAAACAAGCATCCTGGGACCGGTTTCAGGGCAACACCCTTCATCAGCCAGGCTAACTTGAATCCAGTGGTGTAGTGAGCACGGGACCCACGTCTGGGCATACCCTTCCCACTTAGGGCGACATATGCAAAAGAAACAATTGATGGACGGAATGCTGGACAATACAAACATTCACCCCCAGTCACAAGGATCTGGGTTTAATCCATCATTCTTTTGCTCACCACACCACCCCAGTTTGGACCCAGCCATATGCAAATCAGTCTTGACCCTGTCCCTTATGGGAACAGTCCAGCCCGAACTGCCAAGCCAGGTCCTCCCTGGACCGGAAACAAGCATCCTGGGACCTGTTTCAGGGCATCACCCTTCATCAGCAAGGCTAGCTTGAATACAGTGGTGTAGTGAGCACGGGACACACGTTTTTACAAGAATATATACAATTACACCAGCAGTTTGTTTGAACCAATTATACAAAGGCAGTTCCTTACATCCTGTTTTTTGAGGGGCTTTTGGAACTGCTGAAACACGGGAAAGGATATATATATAATGTGATACTCTGTGGGGTCTATTTTATTCTAAAACCTCCTCAGAGAACATTTAATCCCCTTCATGGCGTTTGATGAGAAACAATGCCGACGCGTTTCCAATCCTGATTTTAGTTTTTGGGATTTTCGTCAGGGCTAAGGCACGGTGTAACCTGCAGGTTGCAACAAATAAAAACGAGTTACCTAAACTTGTTCACCCCTTTTCTTTAACTTAGCTCTTCAATAAAGCCCAAGATTTTTAATGAAATACCTGAACTTCTTTTGATGCACTATCGGTGCTTCTCAAATATCACGTATATGGGACCTGAAAACACCAGGGATATCTTAATGAGTATAGTTCAATTGAGCATTGTGTTCAACATAGTATGTAATTGATTTAAATATAACTTACAAATGATCCACGGCCGGAAACTGGAAAGAGAAAGCCTCGATTCTGTTGGCCTCATTAATGAAACCTTTCATGATTGCGGCATCCTTGCCGCGTTAGCTGTTATTAGGAAAAATTGGGCGTTTTTAGGTTTCAATTTAAATTCATAAAAGTATCCATTTTTAATTCCTCAGCAAACAGTGTTGCACTTACGTGATAGAGCAGCCGCTCTTACTGACGCGGTATTCAAATGCTCACTACCTGCCTTTTTTTTGTCTGTCGAGTCACAGTTTTGGTTCTAAAACGACAATGAGATTATGCTAGCCTTCTTTCTGATGCATTTTTGACAAAAACAAAAATGCAAACTATAAAGAGATTCACTTACTAAGCAAGTTTCTGCATTCTCTTCGTACGTGCTGACAGTCGACCGTTCGAATCTATCATGGAGTGGCTAAACTACCGAATTGATCTATATCCTGTTGCTACAGAAAGTGCTTTTTACTGATGCATTATGGGGTTTGTAGTGTATATAGTGTGTTTATGCCGAATCTAACACAATTTATTTTTTCAAACATGACCCGAATAAAAGTTTACATCAATTTGACCACGAGGTAGACATACCAGTTATTTTATACATCAGTCTCCTCCGTGGATCAGATCAAACAGCTTTTTTTATGTGACCGTGAAAATTTCAAATGAAACTTTATTGCCACTTGAAGGGCGCTCACTGAAGAGTGATCGTCATCCATTTGGTGATGAACTCCAATGCAATTTTAAAATCTATACAAATTATGGGAACAATTTTTTGCGCTTAAAGGAAACAAGGTACCTTCATTGTACATCGAATAGTCACTTAGCTGCCAGTTTAGATTTAAGAAAATCTTTGCAGAGGACTCAGCGCAACATTTGGTGTAATTCCGACATTTCGTTTAGGCCACTTGTAACACAGTTATATTTTAAAATGAGATAGGCTTCTCTCTTTGGAGCAGTGTTTCCACATTACCACCTCTTTGTGGTATTTTGATTCCTGACAGTACTGTCCAAACGAAATCCCTTTCAGTATGTTTCTTTTCAATGAAATGAGGTACCAATGGTGCCGTTAAAACTTTTTGTTTTATTCGTGAGCGATGTTGGACAACTCTCTGATTGATCTGCTGTATTGTTTTGCCAAGGTATAACTTTGGGCAGGGACACATAAGGCATAAACTATGTTTTTAGTTTTGCAATTTGTAAATTACCTATGCACCCATTTGATGGAATTATACATAAATTCTTTACCTTCTACAGTATTATTGCAGGCAGAACAATTACCACATTTGTGGTGTCCTTCTACTGGTTGCATCTTCCATAAAGCTCTTAGATCTGAGTTATTCTTAGTTTTGCAAAGATCTGCCCGTATGATTTGTTGACCTATACTTTTATTCTTTTTCATCGCAAAAAGTGGTCTTTCCATGGGGCATTCAAGGCCAGTGAGCAAATGCCAATTATTCAAATGGCCTTGCGGAATTGATGCGTGTGTAGGCCAAATGTGGACACACATACCAGTTTGTCTAATGGCTCTTTGATTTTCTTAATCAATAGTTCTTCACGAGGTGTATACCACGCTCGTTTTTTTGCATGTTTTAACATTCTTTTAGGGTACCCTCTTTCTTTTAGTTGTTCACAGAAGGCTTCAGCATGGATCATAAAGTCCTCTTTATGGGCGCAATTCCGCCGAATTCTCAGTAGTTGACTGTAAGGCAGATTGTCTTTTAGACTCCTTGGATGAAAGCTTCGATAATGAAGCATTGTGTTCTTGTCTGTGGGCTTGCGATGTAAGGTGGTAGTTAGTTTTTCATCTTGAACAAACACCTCTACATCTAGAAACGTTAAACGTGTCTGATTTCTCGTCATGCTGAATTTAATATCAGCGTGTCTGCTATTAAGCCACTCCAAAAAAATTGACAATTGGGCGTCTGTGCCTTCCCACAGGCACCAAACGTCGTCAACTTGTGATTGGGCTCAACAGAGCCGAAAGCTCCCCTCCCAGTCTGCGTCCATGCTTGGAAGAAATTGCCAACTGGATGAACGAGTCTTTCCTGAAACTGAATGGGGAAAAAAGCGAAGTTATGATCCTGGGCAATAGTTCTCCCCTTGATCTAAAATCAATCTGGCAGACCTCTCTCGGCCTAGCCCCCACCCCTAAGACCCAGTTAAAAAGCCTGGGTGTCTGGATTGACCAAGACCTCACATTTAAGACACAAGCACAGATGACGGCAGCCACGTGCTATGGTATCCTGAAAATGATTCGGAAGGTACTTCCCCTTCTCCCTTTCCAAGCAAGGAAGATTATGGTCCAGGCCCTTATTTTGTCCCGGCTGGACTACGCGAACGCCCTTTATTTGGGTGCCCCTGCTGCTACCCTCTCCAAGCTACAGACAATACAGAACTGGGCAGCAAGACTTCTTTAGGCATTCCTAAATATCACTCAGCCAAACCTGCCTTGAGATCACTCCATTGGCTACCAGTCCGGGAGAGAGTTAATTTTAAAGCTTTATGTATTACCCACAAGTCTTTAGCTGGAACAGGCCCCTCCATTCTTCAGAGCACCATCCAGCCCTACCGGGCCAACAGAAGCCTTCGCTCTAAGACTATGAATCTTGTCATCGTCCCTAGGATCAGGAAAGCCAGAAGCGGAGGTCGGCAATTTTCTTTTAATGCGGCTAGACTCTGGAATTCCCTTCCTCTCCAATTACGTGTAGAATCCAACCACTTAGCCTTCCGCAGATTGTTGAAAACCTTGCTTTTCCCCTAAACTGGCGAAACTCACTACTACTGCTACTACCAGCGCTGGGATGCCTCCGGGTAGCCATGCGCTATATAAATGTTATTTCAATTCAATTCAATTCAATTCAATGTATCGATACCACGATAGGATCTTGTCTCTGTGTGGATTATGGTTAAAAATGAATCTATCTTCAAACAAGGCCATGAAGAGGACCTCCATCTCTGGGGCATAGGGACACCCCATGGCGGTCCCCTTGACCTGCATGAAGAATGTGTCTTCAAATCTGAAATAGTTCCTTTTCAGGGCTATTCTTGCCAGATCTAATATGAACTCTGTTGGAACCCTTTGAGGTTTTGGTCGAGTTTCCAAGAAAAATTCCATGGACTCTAAGCCTTCATCTTGTGGAATCTGGGTATTCAATGAGTTTACATCGAATGATACCAACCAATTATGGTTGGGATCAAACGGATAACCTTCAATTTTATTTATGAAGTCTGTGGTATCTTTAAGGTACGATGGTATTTGGTCTAAGAACGGTTTTAGGAAGACGTCCACATATTTTGCTATCGGTTCTAAAACCGAATCGCAACCTGATACAATTGGTCTCCCAGGTGGTTGTTGCAAATTTTTATGTATCTTTGGAAGAAAGTAAATCACGGGGATACGTGATTGTTTTTTGTTAAGATACTCAAACTCTTTGGGTCCTAAGATCCCTTGTTCTAGTCCCCATTGGAGTTTTGTACAGATTTCATTCTCTATTTGCTTTGTGGGGTCTTCCGCTACCTGTCGATACCATTCTGTATTTGAAATCTGACTGTTCGCTTCAGCTCGGTTTTTGTCTTTTGACCACAGAACAAGGGCTCCCCCTTTATCAGCAGGTTTTAACACTGCTGAATCATCATTCCGTAGGTCTTTTATTGCTGCCTGTTGTTCTCTGGTGATATTTCTTTTAAAGAAACACTTCTTTTTTTCAATTTGCGAAATCGCTGACAGTACTGCCTGTTCATATGCTATTATTTCTTTGGGAATACTATGTGCTGGTGGAATAAAGCTTGATTTTTTCTGTAGTCCAGATGGTTCAGGTTTTTTTTGATTTTCCTTCTCATGAGACAAGATCCTATCGTGGTATCGATACATTGACGACGTTTGGTGCCTGTGGGAAGGCACAGATGCCCAATTGTCAATTTTTTTTGAGTGGCTTAATAGCAGACACGCTGATATTAAATTCAGCATGACGAGAAATCAGACACGTTTAACGTTTCTAGATGTAGAGGTATTTGTTCAAGATGAAAAACTAACTACCACCTTACATCGCAAGCCCACAGACTTGTTTTTTGAGGGGCTTTCGGAAATGCTGAAACACGGGAAAAGATATATATATAATGTGATACTCTGTAGGGTCTATTTTATTCTAAAACCTCCTCAGAGAACATTTAATCCCCTTCATGGCGTTTGATGAGAAACAATGCCGATGCGTTTCCAATCCTGATTTTAGTTTTTGGGATTTTCGTCAGGGCTAAGGCACGGTGTAACCTGCAGGTTGCAACAAATAAAAACGAGTTACCTAAACTTGTTCACCCCTTTTCTTTAACTTAGCTCTTCAATAAAGCCCAAGATTTTTAATGAAATACCTGAACTTCTTTTGATGCACTATCGGTGCTTCTCAAATATCACGTATATGGGACCTGAAAACACCAGGGATATCTTAATGAGTATAGTTCAATTGAGCATTGTGTTCAACATAGTATGTAATTGATTTAAATATAACTTACAAATGATCCACGGCCGGAGACTGGAAAGAGAAAGCCTCGACTCTGTTGGCCTCATTAATGATACCTTTCATGATTGCGGCATCCTTGCCGCGTTAGCTGTTATAAGGACAAATTGGGCGCTTTTAGGTTTCAATTAAAATTCATAAAAGTATCCATTTTTAATTCCTCAGCAAATAGTGTTGCGCTTACGTGATAGAGCAGCCGCTCTTACTGACGCGGTATTCAAATGCTCACTACCTGCCTTTTTTTGTCTGTCGAGTCACAGTTTCGGTTCTAAAATGACAATGAGATTATGCTAGCCTTTCTTTTCTGTGCATTTTTGACAAAAAACAAAAATGCAAACTATAAAGAGATTCACTTACTAAGCAAGTTTCTGCATTCTCTTCGTACGTGCTGACAGTCGACCGTTCGAATCTATCATGGAGTGGCTAAACCACCGAATTGATCTATATCCTGTTGCTACAGAAAGTGCTTTTTACTGATGCATTATGGGGTTTGTAGTGTATATAGTGTGTTTATGCTGAATCTAACCCAATTTATTTTTTCAAACATGACCCGAATAAAAGTTTACATCAATTTGACCACGAGGTAAACATACCAGTTATTTTATACATCAGTCTCCTCCGTGGATCAGATCAAAAAGCTTTTTTTATGTGACCGTGAAAATTTCGAATGAAACTTTATTGCCACTTGAAGGGCGCTCACTGAAGAGTGATCGTCATCCATTTGGTGATGAACTCCAATGCAATTTTAAAATCTATACAAATTATGGGAACAATTTTTTGCGCTAAAGGAAGACAAGGTACCTTCATTGTACATCGAATAGTCACTTAGCTGCCAGTTTAGATTTAAGAAAATCTTTGCAGAGGACTCAGCGCAACATTTGGTGTAATTCCGACATTTCGTTTAGGCCACTTGTAACACAGTTATATTTTAAAATGAGATAGGCTTCTCTCTTTTGGAGCAGTGTTTCCACATTACCACCTCTTTGTGGTATTTTGATTCCTGACAGTACTGTCCAAACAAAATCCTTTTCAGAATGTTCCTTTTCAATGAAATGAGGTACCAATGGTGCCGTTAAAACTTTTGTTTTATTCGTGAGCGATGTTGGACAACTCTCTGATTGATCTGCTGTATTGTTTTGCCAATGTATAACTTTGGGCAGGGACACATAATGGCATAAACTATGTTTTTAGTTTTGCAATTTATAAATTCCGTATGCACCCATTTGATGGAATTATACATAAATTCTTTACCTTCTACAGTATTATTGCAGGCAGAACAATTACCACATTTGTGGTGTCCTTCTACTGGTTGCATCTTCCATAAAGCTCTTTGGGGCACATGCATCAAGGTAGGCTTTTGCGATTCCTTAATTGCGATTTTTAAGGAATCGCAATTAAGGAATCGCAAAGCCTATGCATGTAGGAATCGCTATAAAAATAGCGATTCCTAAACATTCCTTAATTGCGACTCGCTAATTGCGAGTCGCAATTAAGGAATACCTCCCCATTAATTCCTATGGGCCTAGAGGCCCATCGGAATGAATGGGAAGACATTCTCAACTAGCGATTCGCAATTAGAGAATCGCAAATTGAGAATGCAATTTCAAGGGTGCCAGGGTGTCAAAATGACACCCTGTTGCACCCCTGAAATTGTGATGTGCACCCATGTTGCGCACACACATGCCCCAAGGGCATGTGTGTGTGTAACCTAAAACTTAAAAAATGCATTTTAGAGCATTTTTCGAAGGTTTTGCAAATTACAGACAAGTTTGATTTGTCTGTAATTTGCGGTCCCAAATAGCTGAAATCGCTATTTGAAAGTGCTTCTAGCATTGCATTTAAGGAATCGCAAATTGCGATTCCTTAAATGCAATCGCAATTTAGGAATTCGCAATTAATTGCGAATTCTTAAATTGCGCATAGGAAACACTTTCATGCATCTCCAAAGGCCAATTTGCGATCGCAAACGGCCGATTTTTGCGATTCGCACCGTTTGCGATCGCAAAAACCTTTGATGCATGTGCCCCTTAGATCTGAGTTATTCTTAGTTTTGCAAAGATCTGCCCGTATGATTTGTTGACCTATACTTTTATTCTTTTTCATCGCAAAAAGTGGTCTTTCCATGGGGCATTCAAGGCCAGTGAGCAAATGCCAATTATTCAAAATGGCCTTGCGGAATTGATGCGTGTGTAGGCCAAATGTGGACACACATACCAGTTTGTCAAATGGCTCTTTGATTTTCTTAATCAATAGTTCTTCACGAGGTGTATACCACGCTCGTTTTTTTGCATGTTTTAACATTCTTTTAGGGTACCCTCTTTCTTTTAGTTGTTCACAGAAGGCTTCAGCATGGATCATAAAGTCCTCTTTACGGGTGCAATTCCGCCAAATTCTCAGTAGTTGACTGTAAGGCAGATTGTCTTTTAGACTCCTTGGATGAAAGCTTCGATAATGAAGCATTGTGTTCTTGTCTGTGGGCTTGCGATGTAAGGTGGTAGTTAGTTTTTCATCTTGAACAAACACCTCTACATCTAGAAACGTTAAACGTGTCTGATTTCTCGTCATGCTGAATTTAATATCAGCGTGTCTGCTATTAAGCCACTCAAAAAAAATTGACAATTGGGCGTCTGTGCCTTCCCACAGGCACCAAATGTCGTCAATGTATCGATACCACGATAGGATCTTGTCTCTGTGTGGATTATGGTTAAAAATGAATCTATCTTCAAACAAGGCCATGAAGAGGACCGCCATCTCTGGGGCATAGGGACACCCCATGGCGGTCCCCTTGACCTGTGTCAGGGACCCCGCAAGCCTTACCTTCTGCCTGTAGAGTAGTCTCGCGAGGATGATATGGACAACCTCCACCGTCTCCCATCTGCTTCCCTGTCCTACCTTGAATAGTACCAGACCGGGGATTGGTGAAGACTGGGGGAAGGAATCCTCAAGGGGTGGTGTACCGTGTGGTGTGCTGAGGTGAAGACTGATATGTTTACCTCGTGGTCAAATTAATGTAAACTTTTATTCGGGTCATGTTTGAAAAAATAAATTGTGTTAGATTCGGCATAAACACACTATATACACTACAAACCCCATAATGCATCAGTAAAAAGCATTTTCTGTAGCAACAGGATATAGATCAATTCGGTGGTTTAGCCACTCCATGATAGATTCGAACAGTCGACTGTCAGCACATACGAAGAGAATGAAGAAACTTGCTTAGTAAGTGAATCTCTTTATAGTTTGCATTTTTGTTTTTTGTCAAAAATGCATCAGAAAAGAAAGGCTAGCATAATCTCATTGTCGTTTTAGAACCGAAACTGTGACTCGACAGACAAAAAAAAGGCAGGTAGTGAGCATTTGAATACTGCGTCAGTAAGAGCGGCTGCTCTATCACGTAAGTGCAACACTGTTTGCTGAGGAATTAAAAATGGATACTTTTATGAATTTAAATTGAAACCTAAAAGCGCCCAATTTTTCTTTATAACAGCTAACGCGGCAAGTATGCCGCAATCATGAAAGGTTTCATTAATGAGGCCAACAGAGTCGAGGCTTTCTCTTTCCAGTCTCCGGCCGTGGATCATTTGTAAGTTATATTTAAATCAATTACATACTATGTTGAACACAATGCTCAATTGAACTATACTCATTAAGATATCCCTGGTGCTTTCAGGTCCCATATTCATGATATTTGAGAAGCACCGATAGTGCATCAAAAGAAGTTCAGGTATTTTATTAAAAATATTGGGCTTTATTGAAGAGCTAAGTTAAAGAAAAGGGGTGAACAAGTTTAGGTAACTCGTTTTTATTTATAGCAACCTGCAGGTTACACCGTGCCTTAGCCCTGACGAAAATCCCAAAAACTAAAATCGGGATTGGAAACGCGTCGGCATTGTTTCTCATCAAACGCCATGAAGGGGATTAATTGTTCTCTGAGGAGGTTTTAGAATAAAATAGACCCAACAGAGTATCACATTATATATATATCTTTTCCCTTGTGGCAGCAGTTCCAAAAGCCCCTCAAAGAACAGGATGTAAGGAACTGCCTTTGTATAATTGGTTCAAACAAACTGCTGGTGTTATTGTATATATTCTTGTAAAAATGTTTGATTGGTTGTGTTTGTCATAATTGTATTGTTATTTTTGATATTTACAATTGTGTATGCAATTTATATGTATTATAGCTTTTGTGTATCAGATATGTACTCAACTCAGACATGCACAAAACGTGTTGTAAAAGGTGTTATCATATGATAAATAATTGTGATTAAGACACCTAAAAGTGCAAGAATTTAGAAATATTAGGTGCAGCAGGAGTACTAACAGTCACAGTTGCCACAAACGTCAAAGAAACAGAAGAAAGAGGAGGAGGAGGAGCCGAAGCCACAGCCACTGACGTAACAACAGTGGACACAAGGACAGAGACAGTAGACGCAACTGTAACGGGCGGCTGTGAGGGCCCCGGAACAGTAGGATATATTCTCTGCTGGGCATATGGGGGCGGGGTCGAGCATCCAACAATTCTTCCACAAAAGTATCATCTTCCTCCTGAGCCACATATGATTTGTCAATAAGTAATCGAAACCTTCCCTCCTCACATTCAATACCCTTCTCCTGCTTATCCCTGTCATATGCTACAGCCTTCTGAGTCAACATCTGCATTCTCCCTTTCCGGGCCTCTTTCTCTGCTTTCATTCATCTCTGCTTAGCTGCTTTTTGCCACGATCTATGGGAATCAAACATAGACTGCCTACTTCTTTTCTTAAACAACTGTTCTTGTAATTACTCAATCTTCTATTCATCAAAAGTGCCTGTCAATGTCCACTGCAATTTGGCATTGTCCCTCGTATATTTGTGCCATAATGTACTAAACATAATAGGGCCAAGACCATACTTCACATACATATCGAAATTTGGAGTGCCCTCTGGAGGCGCCGGCTGACTTTCTTCCAATTGAGCATCAGTAGAGCAACAACGACAGCACAAAGCAAACATTCTACTGGAACTAGGCATTTTCAAAAGAGTATAGACTCACTACTCTATGCCTAGCAAATCATTTGCAATTGCTTTTTGTCCCAAAGATGGTCCTTAGACCATACCAAATACAAACCAAAATGGTACCATGTCCACAAAGAACCAAAACAAACTCACCTGATATATGCAGGTCAGAACAAATCTATTCTCCACTGCCGACTCTTCAGACCAAATGGTCAGATCCAAGGGTTTCACCATTCAGGACTCCAGTCGGGATGACCACTGGGCGAGGCACAGACCGGCCAGACAGAAGGGGCAGCTGCGAGTATCAGAAACTCTTCGTGCAGGGATCCCTAATCCGTCCGTCCGACCCGACGATAACCTCGACCCCCCCGTCCATGGAAGGGGAAGGGCCACTCACCCGAAGGAGTCCCTGTTCGGCCGCCAACTGAAGGTAGTGGCCTGATTCGGGTCACTCACCACCACCTCTCTGCCTTCTACAAAATGAAGAGTCGGTCAGACAGTAGAGAATACAAACCAATAACAGTTTATTCAAAGTTCGCTTAGAGCGGAGCCCTGTCTGCCCAGTCGCTAAGAGTGCTGCAGAGAGAGTCTAACTTTAAATAAGCATAACGATACATTATGTACATTTCAGAATCAATGAAAGCACGACCACCATGAAATTTTCCAGAGAGATACAGCTGGACAGTAAATTACAAAGGAGTAAGTTTCGGTTCTGAAGCCGGGCACACGTTATCTATCAGCCAAGGTCATTCCTGCCTGTGCCCGCCACTAGACAAGTGGGAGAGGGCTTACAACTAGAGGAAAGGTATGCACTAATAAGAACAGTGCATCCATTAGTGTGGCAGAACTCAGCACCAGAGAAACATAACCTAGAGAAGGCCGTTTGTCGGAAATGAGGGAGAATTAGTTTCATTCATGATACAAAAAGGCGCCGGTACACAAAACGGCACAGCGAATGCTAACTTACGTAAAAACAATACGGAAACATACTTTTTATTCTAACAAGTTGCAGGAACACCATTTTGAATTTGAGTGGGGGGATGAACCAATTCAGCCCTTTTACATCCAACATGGGTCTGAGATCTCCGGTATGCTTCTCGACCAGAAAAAGAATGGAAAAAACCCCGAGCCCCACCTGCTCTGGGGGCACCAGAACCACAGCACCTTTTTCCACGAGACTCAGAGCTCCGGCCAGGAGAGCCTCCCTTCTCAACCCATCCTGGGGACAAGGTGTGATCCGAAAATAGTCGGGAGTGTCACCGAAAATGCGAAACCCCTCCGATGCCACCTGAAAGACCCACTGATCCGAAACGGAACACCTCCAATTGTCCAGAAAGAGGTACAAATGACCCCCCACCTGCACCCTGCTCATATAGTCAGGGTTTTGAAGAAGCAGAGGAGGCAGAAGAAGAGAAAGGGAACAGGGTTTTGTCAGTGGAAGGAGCACCCCGACCATGCCCCCTGCCACGAAAGGGCTGGTGAGACTTCCCCTGCCGAGCCGGACCAAAGGCCCTCCGAGCACCAAAGAACTTTGGTCAGGTCGATCTCTCTGGAGCCAGAAGCTTGCGATCGTCTGCAGACTGCTTAACCATATCCTCCAAAGGTGGTCCAAAGAGCTTTACCCCTGAAGATGGAATCTTCATAAGCGAGTCCTTCTAGACCGCATCCGCCTTCCAGGAATGCAACCACAGCTGGCTGCAAGCCACGACAGAAGAGACAGCCGTAGAGGCCGCAGCCCCCACAGAATCAAAAGAAATGTCGGAAAGGAGCCGTTCTTGTTATTCCATCAGAGTGAGAATGGGCGAGATGTCCTCGTCCTGGTCCTTCAATTCTGCCAAAGACTGGAAGTCTTTCATCAAAGACTGAATAGGATAGTTGGCAGCCCTAATAGCAAAATAGGACAGAGCAAAAGTACGTTTTACAGTGGCATCCACCTTTTTATCCTCAGAGTCCGCTGGAGAAGCATCCTCCGAAATAATAGCGCCCTAGGAGGACAGACCAGCCATCAAGGAATCAACCTTCATAGAGGCAGGAAAGTTATCCACAAAGTCCTGCAAGGGATAACGTTTTGCCAGAAACCGGGGAAAGCCATGCTCGTCAACATCTTTCCATTCGACCTCTAAGACTTTAAGAGCCAAAGAGTGAACAGGCAATGATTCTGGTTCTTTCTTCTGATACTGGGAAAAGAAATCTGTGTCCTCTTCAGGCACCCCAGACTCAGGAAACAACGGATTAGAGCGAATGTGCTAAAGGATCTCTTTCAAATCTTAACCCTGCACATAACATCCCTTAAGTTCCACATCCCCCTCCCCATCAGAATCATGGGAGGTGCCAGGATCCATCCTAGACTACTTAGCATGAGGAACAGCATCCCTGTCCTGGAAAGCAGCCACTACAGCCACCTGGATCATCTGCTGGATAATCGCAAATGAAGGAAGAGGTTCCAAAGGCTCAGCCTCCTCCACATTGTGGGATTTCTCCATAGCCTTACCACCCTCCATACAAGTGCACAGGACAACACCTTCAGTAAGAACTGAAAACACATCCACTGAGTCTGAAAACACATGACGTTAAAAAACACTGTGGGTTCCAGGTAAGCACACCCACAATGCATCTGGATGGCCGTCAAAACGTTCTGAGCATGTATGCCAATAATTAGGCTCAGAAGAAAACCACGGGGGCCGTCCAGGAAAGGAAAAATGGCACTAGCGATGAGCCACGCCCCCCATGCCTCCGACAGGCAGCCAAGGATCAAAGGAAGTGAGCGCAGCACAAGAAATGGATCCAGGCGCAACGGAAGTTGGCCGCTCCTCAATAGCTGACACCAGACCCGAGCAGGAGTTGCTATGGCAATGTCCCGAACAAAACTGAGCATACCGGAGGATCAGGGCCAAAGGTAAATACCACAGACCCACACCGCGCACCACCGGCAAGTCCACTAATGCAGGACAAGACCGTCACAGCGCGTGTCATGCACCGCAGGCTGTCATAGAAAAAGCAGACACTGTGCTCCCAGGCAGTCCACTAAGGCAGGGCACAGGGAGGGTGCAAATACAATAAAAACAATACAGAGGTCACCCCAGCATGCCCAGCACACCTCGACCCCTAGCGATCACCGAGTCCACCCGAGTTGGCTGGCCTGTGTGGCCTGGCACAGCCTCAGAGGCAGGGATCACCCAATCCCGCCAGTGCCGTGGGCCTCCACGTATTACCCCTTTGTGCCTGGGGTGTGTTCTGGAGTGGGGGTGAAGACTTACACTGCCCCCTCACTGCACCGCTGCTGCCCATAAACACCACCTGCCTCGTGACGGCAGGCCTACACCTGTGGCATACTACAACCCTGGCCCTTTCACTTCCTTGCTAGCTTGGCGGTGAGTGCCTGCTCCCAGTGGTGGATGCTACCTCCCCTTGCAGCCTCCTATCATCGCCCAACCTGCCATCACTGGCCATTGGCAAAACCTGAACCATCTGGAGCCTGCCCCTTTCAATGCATCTCTGTACGCAGGATGTTCTGGTTCCCAGGCAGCACCTGCGGGCTGCTGGGTGGCTCTTGGTTGTGGTCCCCTTCCTCCTTTCTCACATGCTGGAAGCCGCAAAGATATCAACTGCCCCTTGCAGCCGAGCTTCAGTCACCACTGCTCGAGTGTCTGTGGGGCCCACTGCGGTGTACTCTTGGCCACAACATAACTTACTGTGGTTGCGGGGGAGATACTGGGCCCCATCTACTGTGACACCTGCACATCCTTGCTTGCACCACCTCCTGCTATCCCTCTATGTGGTGACTTGTTGTCCCTTTGAACCTTGGTCCCATACTCCTGCTACCCTTCCAGGGGTCTCTCATTGTTGCCTGCATTGCCCTAGCCTGGTATCTTGCTTTGCTCTTCCTTGGCTGCGCCTATGCTGAACTGAGGCCCCGGGCGGACGGTCACTTCCAGGGACCACCACTTGTGTTGTTTTATGCCCTTTCCGACGGGTTCCCCAACCTGCTGTCAAACCATTTTTATAACGTCTTCACTCACGATCACTTGAGATGGGCCGCTCTGCCTTTAAGCATCGCAAACTGCTCTTCAACCAGGCTAAACCAGCGAGGCACCAGGGCTCTCACTCCGTTATGGAGGAGCCCCTGGACCAGGAGTCCGACATCGCTGGCCACACAGCCGCCATCATGGCTGAGGACAAGACCGGGTGTTGTGCCATGAATGCCCACTTCAACACACTGGCTGGCTGCTTTGACCACCTGGGAGAGCGTCTAGATCGTCAGAACGCAAAGATTGATGGTGCAGAGGAGCGTATCTCGGGACTGGAGGATGGTGCAACCACTGCGTTGAAATGCATTGAAAAACTGGAGTGTGCCCTTAAGACAGTGGCCATCAAAAATGAAGATTTGAAGGACAGGTCCCACAGGAAAAATATTCACATCTCTGGCACAGCCGAAACTATGAACATGGATTGCCCAATGTATTCATCAAGCAACTCCTCTGCCCTCTTCGACCGCAATAACTTCTCTTCCGCTTTTGCAGTGGAGTGCGCTCATCACTCCCTTGGCCCTCGAGCCCTGTGGGAGGCCTGCCATGCCTGCTCATAGCACCTCCTCAAATATAGTTACAGGAACACCGCCTTTCGCCTAGCCCGAGAACAAGGCCTCCTGCAATACCAGGGCACATCCATCTTGCTCTATCCGGACTTCACCGTCACAGTCCAAGAGGCCCGTCAGAAATTCAGTGATGCCAAGAACTCTCTCCGCAAGCTCGGCCTTAAATATGCAATGCTTTACCCTGCTCGGCTGCGGGTTGAGGTCAACGGGAAGCCTTGTACCTTTGACACTCCAGCAGAAATGATCGACTTTTGCAAACAATTTGCCTCTAAGTCATTCTCACCCGGGTGGAACACATCGGAACATACTGGCTCACCTGCTCCTGCCCCTCAGCCCCCTCAGGGCTGACTTGGCCCGTAATACTCAGCCCATCTTACGTCTGTAGACTGCCTCTACACTTCTCCCTCAGACATACCTAGGACACTGTGCTTTAGTCATCATCACCTTCACAATCTTTCAGCTTAAACATGCTGTATATATGCAATTGACTCTTCTTTTATGTTTCAGGTATCTTTCATCAGATGGGCCACACTAAGCCTAGACGTTGCCTCTCCCCCATGGTGAAGACCGCATTATCCTTATTGCGATTGTTTAACTCTTTGTTTCTGTTTTCGGGGATCACTGAATGTTTTTCTATCTGGTGTGGGGGGTAGGGGAATTCTCTTCTGTTTTTTGCTTTGTTTGTTCTCCATTGCACACCAGGTACACTATGAATGCACTCATGACATGGCGCTATTTCCTTCACCTTTGCCTACTTTATGCAGACTCCTGCAGGTCCTTGGAAGGTGGTAGACATTACCTTCCTCAGATGGAACATCTGTGTTATCAATAATCCTCGCAAGGGCAAACAAGTCCTCTCATATCGGTCCTGCCCGGTGCTAAAATAGCCTTTCTTCAGGAAACACATCTTCCACCTAGCGATACCCAATCTTATGCAACTGATTGGGCAGCACATCAATACTTCTCCTGTTACAGTTCATATTCCAGTGGAGTCTGCACACTCATGCATAAAAGCTCTACCTTCTCACTCCACAAGAGCCACTCAGACCCGAATGGGCGCTATTTGATTTTAAAAGGCACCCTTGCCGAGAAGCTAGTTCTATTAGATAACATATACACCCCAAACACCGATGCCCCAGATTATTTTCAGGAGCTTTATGCCCATATGGGTCATGCAGACACTGACCTTATCATTGTGGTTGGAGACTTAAACATGGCGCAACACCGCAACATCAACTCCACCAGCCCCAACATATTGCTGACACATACGCTCTTAAGGATATCTTGCGCTCAACACCCATCTACACCTGGTTACACCTTCTACTCTACCCCTGACAATATCTGGATGCGGCTAAACTAATGGCATCTCTCTGCTGATGTTTCACTTTGGAACACAATGGTCAATCCCCTACCACAATCCCTATCAAATCACAGCCCTGTACTCCTGACATACAAATCCCCTATGTATGCGGGTCGGAACGTACCTGGAGATTTCATGGTGATGCTCTGCACGACCCAGTTTTCCATATCAAACTCCACGATTCCATCATCAAATAATTTGCTCTGAACTCTGGCATGGTTTAGACATGGGCAGTTCTCTGGGAGGCCTTTAAAGCATATGTCAGCGGAGTATGCATATCTAAGTACGTGGGTATACTTCGCAATATCCGCTCTCAACTACAACGCAATGAAAGCGACATACACCTAGATGGCTCTCAATTGCACCAATGCTCAGTCTTACTGACTGAATTTCAAGATCTGGCTGATAGAGAACTCACATATCCAGGGAAACACACTAGGGCCCAATGCTTTGGTGAGAGGGAGTGCCGGGGCCGCACTTTGGTGCCGCTACTCTGCCCCAATCAACTTGGTGGGTATGTCACTGAGATGCGCACATCCTCTGGGTCCTTCGTCTCCGGTGGCAAGGATATCCTGACTGCGTTCTGACACTATTGTGAAAGCCTTTATACATCCTGCATGCCCGAAGATGTACCAGAGATCTCACCATACCTGGCAGAAATCGCAATGGTGTGGCTCACTGATGACAATGATGATTCCTTAGTGAACCAATATCATGCGAAGAAGTCACCCAGGTGATCTATGCTTTTGATGGGTCCAAGGCCCTTGGCCTTGATAGCCTAACAGGAGCTTTCTATAAAGCTTTCAAACAAGAACTTGCTCCACATCTCTTAGCAATGTGCACTGAATCTTTGGATACCAGCGCACTGCCACCCGCACTGCGCGAAGCAGAGCATATGCTCCTTCTGAAGCCCAGAAAGGACCCCCACTTGTGCACCTCCTACCGTCCTCTCTCCCTCCTCAATCTAGACAATAAGACTTTAGCAAAGATCCTTGCTACCAGACTGTGCTTTCTGATAGAGCAGATTATATCCCTGTTTAATCAGGCTTTGTCCCCCATAGATCCACTTCCCTCAACTTACGGACCATCTTCTCAGTACTAAACAGGATCTCCCCCACAACATCCACTGTAATTGCCCTATTAGTAGTCAAGATGGGGTTTGACTCCTTGAAGTGACCATTCTTGATCAAGCTGGCATTCGCTCACGGATGCTTTCCTTATCACAAGGGGGACCAGGCCGGGCTGTCCCCTATCTCCCTTCCTCTTTATCATCGCAATGTATCCCTTAGTCAGTCACCTTCAGGAACACCATAAGTACCAAGGCCTCCAACTCATCCATGGCCCCCTCCTCATTTGCCTGTATGCAGATGACATCCAGTTGTTTGTTGGTCATTCCTCAGATAACCTTCCTCCTCTTATTCAAGAAATAATGTGCTTCGGCGACCTTTCTGGGCTCCAGATTATCTGGACTAAATCGGAACTTTTCCCTCTTACACACATCTCAGCCCTGTCTCGTGGACTATCACCTAACTTGGACCACGGATAGCGTCAAATATCTTGGTATCCATCTCCATTGAGACCAGGACCTGATAATATGGCTCAAGTCCGGTCCTGTTGTTGATGCTCTTAAACCTCAAGTAGAGCATTGGATCAAACTCCACCTATCCATGGAGGGACGAGTAGCTATAATTAAATTTGTAGTGCTCCCACGTTTCTTGTATCTTTTCTTGAATAATCTAACCGCTCACACAGAATTTTTCACCACCCTACTCAGTCTCTTAATGCGCCTTATATGGGCTGGGCGATGTCCCTGCATTCAGTGGGATATCCCAACCCTCTCTTGTTACTGCTGTGGTTTCAGAGTCCCAGACCTCCATCTCTACTATCTTGCAGCCCAATGCCAATACACACATCGTTGCTACCACCCAGATGCCCCCCTCCCGTACCTAAAACCCAAGAGACACCAGCTGGGGGACCTTCCATATTCCTCTATTCTGCCATAGGGCATCCCACTCGGCTCCATGGATGTCCAAACCATCTCCACAGCATGCTGGACCTCATGGATACTCCGTTGGGTTTTGGGCGGTGGCCCCCTCTATTCCCCTGCCCTTCGTATAGCTGACAACCCCAGGTTACCACTCATATGTGAAAATCTGGTACAACGCACCCTCCAACACCACGATCTCCACACTCTGGGTGATATTTTCTCTGATGGCCATGTCCGGACACATGCTGATGATAGCTGCTTTCAGAACCCTACCTACATGGTCATTTCGTACCTCAATGACAACATAATACCCCATGCTCATTCATACTCTCCTATCCCCTGGCCTCTCATGACTTCCCCCGCTGACACTTGTCATTTCGGACACTGACAGAGAACAGGTAGGCCTCCAGGATATAACGACTCTGCACTGCTGTGAAACCTGACACCACAGCTCGAGTCAGAGAGGCTTGGGGTGTGTACTTGGGCTTCCCACTCACAAAGTGTGGTCCTAAAGCTGTAACACAGACCCAACGTATCTCGGCTAACCACATACATAAACTGCTACATTTCGAATTTCTCCATTGAGCATACCTCTCCCCTTCCAACATCGCAAAATTTGACCCAACTCGATCTGACCGGTGCCCCAAATGTCCAGCCCCGAATGCAGATTTTGCACACCTGGCATTGACATCCTCGCAGATTGGCCTTTACTGGAAATCTGCCTTTTCTCACATCTCAGCCATAACTGAAGTAGCGGTTGCACCTGACCCCCTCATAGCTCTTCTAGGCTACACCAGCGATGTTACTAAGTCCACTCGCTGGCTCGTGTCAATGGCACTTCTGCTTTCTAAGCACAAGATCGCTGTACATTGGGGTAGTCATAGGGTCCCTACTGCAGCAGCATGGCTCAAAAGTATGACACATTGCGATGGCGCTTGAGGGGACTACGCACAACTACAGCCACCTACATCCTGGTCTAAAGATTTTTGCTGCCCCTTCAGGACTTCCTCCTCACCCTAGAACCCACCACTCCAAATTGATAACTGTCCTCACCATAATCATTTTACCGTCCTCTCCCTTCCACTGTGCACCATATGCCCTTACCTGAGATATACAGTATCAAACTACAGGAGGCAGCCCATATACCCTAAGGAGACTAGGGCAATCATCTGTAACATACAACAATGTCTCAAAAGGGTGTTATTTGGAGGTCAATTACATGTAGCACAATTTATTGCTGAGAATTAAATCAAAAGAAGAGAAAACCAGGGAGACAATTTCTTTTGTGATATAAATTGTATTTTAGTGAATATACATATATGACATATTACGCTTCATATGTTCAAACATATGTAAGGGAAGCACTGTGTTACATTGAATGACATGTAACCTGTCAGATACTGTGCACAAGTGCTCATGAAGGATTGTGACGGCGCAAGTGACACGTGAGGAAGTATGTACAGCGATAGTGACGGGCGCAACAAGGAACAAGTGGAGTAAAAATTTACATATTTAGGATACCTGAACAGTAAATGGTAGTGAATACAAAAATAATCAAGTGGGGTATCCTTGAAGGGGGCGCCAAGAGTTCCGCTGTAGAAGTTGACGGCGTTTCGGCCTGTAGAAGTATTAGGCCATCATCAGGATCAAGTTACAGTTACTTATATGGCAGTGGTGAGAGGGCGCACTTCCAGAAATCCGGGTGGGGCAAGGTCCAAAGCAATTGGGGATAGGGCCTGCGGTGGTGTTGCTGGAAGGGACGACAATTGGGGTCCCAAGAAAATCAGCAAGGGACACAGGGCATAGCTCCAGTCGCGAAAAACCCAAGGGCTGTTGGTAGGATCACTTGTAGGAGTCAGCTTGAAATGTGGCGAGGCACATCACGGGGCCGGCAGTAGTCATCTTACCTGAGATATGGCATGATTCCTTTATTTCCATGTATCAAATATATATGCTGATGTTGTCATAGGTATTCAGTCAAAATATCGAATTGGAAATGTCGACTTACACTAATATTGAGTTTAAAATATTGTGACACAGAAATATCGACAGCAAGAATATTGTGGCCAAGAATATCGACTTTAAGGTAAGAAATATCGATTTATAAAATATAGAAGTCATTAATGTCATTTGCAAAAATATAGTTGTTTAAAATATAATTTTTTTAATTAGTGTTATGTATTTTAATATATGTTTTAAATGTATGTGATGTATCTTTTTTGTATAAGTATTGTTTATGTTTTTTAATACATGTGTTAAATTTTTAGTAGTTATTAATTTTATTTTAATAACATTTTCCATTTCTAGTTCCATAGCGGGTTGTGGAGAGGTGTGGTGCAGCGGCCAGGGCAGCTGACTTCGGAGCACAGGGTTCACAGTTCGATCTCCGGCGGCAGCTCAGCTCAGCACCATGTCACTCTGGGCAATAGCTCACTTAATTTCCACTCCGGCCCCCAGCGCCTTGAGACCCGTAAGGGTGAGTAGCTGCGCTATATAAAAACGGACTTACATTTTTTTTTTACTTACGTTGTGGGTTTATAGGGGAATAGGGTGGGAAGTAATTTAATTATAATAAATGAATGAATATTTTTTATTTATTAATATTTATTTAATTGAGATTTTATAATGTTAATTGTCTTTTACATTTTTTTGGTAAATTTTATGTGCGGGTTGTGGGGTTTATAGGGGTAAAGGGTGGGAAGTCATTTATTGTAATTAATTAATAATTAGTTGTTAATTAATAATAATTAATTAATTGAAAACTAAATATGGAAATGGTGTGATTAATTTTAGTTGATAAATAATTAATTGATAATTATTTAATGTAATTGTTTAATTTTTTTGTGTTTGGGTTTTGGGTTTATAGGGGTGAAGGGTGGGGAGTAAATTAATTTCAAGCCCCGTGGATACTTAGGGGCCGATTCCGATCTCGGCCGGTAGGGCTCCGAATCGGATTCGGCTTTACCGGATCCGATTCGGAGCCCTGTTTCCCGACCGAACCGTACGTGGGTCCGGCCGAGCGAGTACGATGCGAAATCGCCGACCGACTCGTCCGGGCGTCCCGACCGCTCCGACCGACTCGCTCCCGGCTCGAACCGCTCCGACCGACTCGCTCGGACTCGACTCGCACCGCGCAATGGAGACGTTTCCCGGCCGGGTAAGTACGATGCGCGCCGCGAGCAGTCCGACCGAGCCGCGCACTCCGGCTCGTAAGAGCAGTCGGAGCAGTACTCGGGGGTCCGTGTCGGACCCCCTGCATGCGTAGCCGCGCGAGTCGCACACAGGGGGACCCATGGGTCCCCCTACCTGTGCGTGTACGGCGCGAATCGCTCGCCGCGTACCCGCTGTAGGGGCGCCCTTGTCCGACTTCGCACTCATTGAGTCAATGGGAGCCCGCGTACGCGTTGTACGACCGGCTCCCATTGACATCAATGGGAGTCCGACCGACTCGAGTCCGATAACATACGGACGCATCGTACTCGTTCGGTCGGACTGCACGGGTCCGATTCGGTCGGAAATCTCTCCGGGTCCGGCTCGGTCGGAGAAATTTCCGGCCCGAATCGGAATCGACCCCTTAGTATCGAGGTTGATGATATAATTAGACTCTAAAAGTCTCAAAGTTTTGACCCTATCACCTCCTCTCTTGTTTGGCAGCACAGCATCTATTAGAAAGTAGCTCAAACCCTTTGGGTTCGATCCATGTACCTCACTGAAGTGTCTGGCTACTGGATAAGACTGATCTTGATTCTTTATCGCTCTGAGGTGTTGGAGCACCCTCTTGTGTGCCTGTAAAATTGTGCTGCCAATGTAGCGTAACCCACATGGGCACTCCAGCACGTAGATTACATGGTCAGATTTACAGCTGAGCGATTTGTTGATCAGAATTTTTGTCTCGTTGAAAGGGGTTTGTTAAGAGGTGGTATTACTGCCGTATTGGCATGCTTTACAAACTTTGCATTTATAAAAGCCCTTTCTTTGAGTTAGCCAGGAGGTAGTACTTGGCCCACTAGGGTCATTTTGAACCAAAATGTCTTTCATTGATCTCACTCTGCTGTAGGTAATGGCAGGTCTTTTTGGGAGTAAGTGCCCTATCATTGGGTCGCTTAACACTAGAGGCCAATTCTTAGTTATTAGTTTTTCCACTTGTCTTTCCTGACTATTGTATTTAAAAATAAATCTGAAAATGTTTCCTTCGTCTTGTTTAATGTTGTTTTTGGCTGCGGTACCATGTACCTCCCTGCCCTGACTGAGGAGACACTCCCTAGATTTGGTCCTGCTCTTTTGAATAGCTTTGTCTATGCAGGTATTAGTGTAGCCCCTCTCTTGAAATCTCAGTTTGCTGGTTTCTTGTGCGATTATTAAGTCCTCATTGCAGCTGCATATCTGTCTCAACCTAAGCATCTCCCCGTATGGGATACTACGGATGAGATGCTTAGGATGAGCGCTGCCTGCATGTAAAATTGCGTTACCAGCTGTGGGTTTTCTGTGCAGTCTCGTTTCCAATTTGTCATTTTTAACAAACACTTGCACATCCAGGAAATTAATAGTTTCATTACTAATGGTGGCTGTAAAATGTAAATTCAGTTGGTTGTTATTCAGACATTCACTTAAATTAATTAGTTGTAAAATACTATTAGTTATTTAATTGATTTTGTTTTGAATTGTGTAATTAATTTTTTTACAGTTTAATTTTATGTGTGGGTTGTGGGGATTATAGGTGTAAAGGGTGGCAAGGTAATTACATTGTATGTGTTTTAATTTGTTTTTTAATTAATAATATGTGTTTAATTGATAATTAATTATGTTAAGTATGCAAATAATTTTTTTAAAATTTTCGATGTGGGTTGTGAGTTGTGTGGTGTTATAGGCTAGGAAGTAAATAGACCAAATGTATGTAATAATTCATGTTTTTGTTAATAAATAATTTCTAAATAAAAATATTTATTTGTTTCAAAATTTGTATTTTGTTATATTTAATATAATATTTGTAGGTAATTGTGATATGTATTTAACATTATAATATGTTTTTATTTTTTTATTTTTAATATTAAATATATTTTTATTTTTAACATATTTATATATTTTTTACTTATTTAAAAAAAAATTTTTATTCTGTTGGTGATATTTTGTTTGTTTTTAATTTTGAACTGACTGGAGTGAAAATGGTAAATTTTACCCCTACGCAATCCAACACTTTCCCTATTGATGCATTGAATGGAGTGGGAATAGTAAATTCTATCCCTCCGCTATCCAACACTTTCCCTACTGTTGCACTCACTGGAGTGGGAATAGTAAATTTTATCCCTCCGCTATCCAACACTTTCCCTACTATTGCACTCACTGGAGTGGGAATAGTAATTTTTACCCCTCCTCTATCTAACACATACCCTACTGTTGCACTCACTGGAGTGGGAATAATAATTTTTACCCCTCCGCTATCCAACACTTTCCCTACTGTTGCACTCACTGGAGTGGGAGTAGTAATTTTTACCCCTTAGCTTTCCAACACTTTCCCTACTGTTGCAGTCACTGGAGTGGGAATAGTAGTTTTTACCCCTTCGCTATCCAACACTTCCCCTATTGTTGCACTGACTGGAGTGGGGAATTTCAGTTTCAAGATTTTTAAATACTTTAATGTTTTAATTTATAATAGAAATTTGTTTTTTAAATAGATTTTATGTTATTGGTATATGTATGTATATAATTACATTAAAATTATTAGTTTAATAATTGTTTTAAAGTATATATATATATATATATATATATATATATATATATATTCACTGAAAAAACCATAGGTTTCAGGGGCGTTATAGTTAGTTGGACATTTCACTCGTACAAAACCATAGAAATTTCCCCGTTATAGTTAGTTCAGCTAACTATAACTCGCGCGCCCGCAATGCACTGCTGATGACGTCACATATTACATCACTCATGACATGGTCAGTGACATCACTCATGACATCACTGATGACATCTCAAATGACATCACTGATGACATCATCCTTGTGATAGAGTGGCAGACCTCCTCTCACCCTAATATAACCTTTGATACACACACTCATAAATACAAACTAACATTTTCAAAACAATGGACATACCAATACCAGTTACAACACACCTATTCAGTAATTCCAAGATCTACACACACATCCACTCATTCACCAACAGTCCCTATACAGTCACTCATACATGTACTCACTCATCATATGTACTCATACACCTATACATCCTGTTACACACCGCCACTCATCCATAGAGTTACTCACACACATAGTCACACATGCAAACAAAGTATCAAACATCCATTTACTTGCATATACAGTTATACACACACTACCACACTTACTTCTACAGAAACTTACACATACTTACTCTCTTAAACAATCACTTATAGAAACACCTACTTATTTGTACAGGAACTCTTCCAATCTCTCACTCTCACATATACTCACTTATATACACCAATACTCACATATACTAGTTTAAAACATATGTAGTTACTCATAAAGACACTATTGAGACAGTCATTCACTCACTAACACACTCATACACATACTCATCCACCTATACAGTCCTGCACACATGCTGTCTTCAACACATACAAACAGTGAGTCACTCATTCATGCATCTATGCACTAAGTAATACCCCCACCGAACCATACAGACACTCAGACACTCATACTGATACTCAAAAACCAACTAATAACCCATATAGACACTCATGTAGCTACTCACCAACCCATGCAGCCACTTATACACAAAGTGAGAGACTGATACAGATATTTTCATATTTAAACATTACTCACTAACCCATGTATTCACTAAGATACACTTAGTCAGTTATACAATCAATTTTACAAAAAAAATCATCCATTTAGACACTTATATACCCATTTATTCTTCCATCGACCTTGAGATATACATATATAAAACATATTTGATTTTCAGAAAACACACATTCACTGGATGATGTCATCAGTGATGTCATCAGTGATGTCATTTGAGATGTCATGAGTGATGTCATGAGTGATGTCACTGACCATGTCATGAGTGATGTAATATGTGACGTCATCAGCAGTGCATTGCGGACGCGCGAGTTATAGTTAGCTGAACTAACTATAACGGGGGAATTTCTATGGTTTTGTACGAGTGAAATGTCCAACTAACTATAACGCCCCTGAAACCTATGGTTTTTTCAGTGAATTTCTAAGGTTTTTTAAATGCTAATTTCTAACTATAACGTGCCTGAAACCTATGGTTTTTTCAGTGAATTTCTAAGGTTTTTTTAAATGCTAATTTCTAACTATAACGTGCCTGAAACCTATGGTTTTTTCAGTGAATATATATATATTTATTATACTATGTATACATGTGAAAATGTCTCGGTCCCCTGTTTGCCTCTGTGGCACGGAAAAAATGGGTGGAATTGACGTCAGCACGCCGACGAGGTCCTCTTATGGCTCCGATGACGTCATACGGTGTCGCGAGCGGAGCCGTGCTATTATGAGGTCCTCGTTGACGTGGGAGAGCTAGGAAAGAATTTCCGTGGAATGCTGGTGCAGGGGATATTCACCTAAGTGTTCAGGCTAGTCCTTTGGGAGCAACTGTTTATGTTGCCACTCCAGAAACCGAAACCAGTGATCCGAGGGTAGAGGCCCTGCAGATGGCACACGAGGTGGGGTGCCCAGTCGTGTGCACCGGCGGGGCAGCGAAGTGACAAGCACCACAACCCACAAAAAAGGTAACGAGGGCACTGAATAACACAGGATCTTCTCTTTGTATCTGGCAGGAACAACGAAGTTAAAATGCCCTAGTACCAAAATGTAGAATTAGTGCTACAATGGTCTTCAAGAGGACCTGCGATGCCGCTTCTGCCTCCCGTACCCTGGAGGTGGCACATGGGTCACGCGGTACGGTCATACTGCGGTGGGACGCACACTCGTTGACCTCTCATGGCACTGCTCCACACTTCAGGGAGGACGCTTTCCATTAGTTATGTTTTCTGATGACATGTCGCGCCGGCCCCGTCCAACAACAGAACTCCTTTAGATCCAAACAGACTCTTCCACTCTCTCACCGGAAGTGAAACCAGGCCACGCGGACACTTTCACAATACAACAGCCGGGAATGCACTTTTCGGTAAAAAACCACATTCCTTCCTCCTAATTAATCAAATAAACGTCTCACTGAAGAACAGGGGCCAGCTTCGATCGGTAAACAGCCGTTACAACGACTTTTTTACTTTGCGATACCATTACAACGCATGCATTACCACGCATGCGTTGTACATCACGAAGTCATTACTACGCATTTTTAGAACGCATGGTCATTTACCACGCATGCCTTTACAACGAATTTTATTGTAAAGGTATGTATGATAAATGACCATGCGTTCTAAAAAACATGTAGACGATCCATGTCGTTGTAAGGAAACAGAGGCTGTTCCGTTTCCTCACAACGACGTGCACTGCCCCTCAGAGACGACGTGAAGCAGGAACCATGAGGAGAGAGGAACCACGAGGAGTGAGAGGTAAGGGGGATTGGGCATCGGGTGGGGGTTATTTTTCGAGGGTAGTGTAGTGGTGTTTGGGTAGTGTAGGGGTCGTGCTGGGGGTAGTGTTTTAGGGTTTAGGGTAGTGCAGTGGTGTTTGGGTAGTGTAGGGGGTCGTGCTGGGGGTAGTGTTTTAGGGTTTAGGGTAGTGCAGTAGTGTAGGGGTCGTGCTGGGGGTAGTGTTTTAGGGTTTAGGGTAGTGCAGTGGTGTATGGGTAGTGTAGGGGGTCATGCTGGGGTAGAGTTTTAGGGTTTAGGATAGTGCAGTGGTGTTTGAGTAGGGTAGGAGGTCATGCTGGTGGTAGTGTTTTAGGGTTTAGGTAGTGCAGTGGTGTTTGTGTAGTGTAGGGGGTCATGCTGGGGTAGTGTTTTATGGTTTAGGGTAGTGCAGTGGTGTTTGAGTAGTGTAGGGGGTCGTGCTGGGGGTAGATTTAGGGTTTAGGGTAGTGCAGTGGTGTTTGGGTAGTGTAGGGAGTCGTGCTGGGGGTAGTGTTTTAGGGTTTAGGGTAGTGCAGTGGTGTTTGTGTAGTGTAGGGGTTGTGCTGGGGGTAGTGTTTTAGGGTTTATGTTAGTGCAGTGGTGTTTGGGTAGTGTAGGGGGTAGTGCTGGGGGAGTGTTTTAGGGTTTAGGGAGTGCAGTGGTGTTTGCGTAGTGTATGGGGTAGTGCTGGGGGTAGTGTTTTAGGGTTTAGGGTAGTGCAGTGGTGTTTGGGTAGTGTAGGGGTTCATGCTGGGGGTAGTGTTTTAGGGTTTAGGGTATGGCAGTGGTGTTTGGGTAGTGTAGGGGGTCGTGCTGGGGGTCGATTTAGGGTTTAGGGTAGTGCAGTGGTGTTTGTGTTATGAGGGGGTCGTGCTGGGGGTAGTGTTTTAGGGTTTAGAGTAATGCAGTGGTGTTTGTATAGTGTAGGGGGTTTAGGGTAGTGCAGTGGTATTTGTGTAGTGTAGGGGGTCATGCTGGGGGTAGTGTTTTAGGGTTTAGGGTAGTGCAGTGGTGTTTGTGTTGTGAGGGGGTCGTGCTGGGGGTAGTGTTTTAGGGTTTAGAGTAATGCAGTGTTGTTTGTATAGTGTAGGGGGATTTAGGGTAGTGCAGTGGTGTTTGTGTAGTGTAGGGGGTCATGCTGGGGGTAGTGTTTTAGGGTTTAGAGTAATGCAGTGTTGTTTGTATAGTGTAGGGGGATTTAGGGTAGTGCAGTGGTGTTTGTGTAGTGTAGGGGTAGTGTTTTAGGGTTTAGGGTAGTGCAGTGGTGTTTGTGTAGTGTAGGGGGGTCATGCTGTGGGTAGTGTTTTAGGGTTTAGGGTAGTGCAGTGGTGTTTGTGTAGTATAGGGGTCGTGTTTTAGGGTACAGGGTAGTGCAGTGGTGTTTGGATAGTGTAGGGGGTCATGCTGGGGTTAGTGTTTTAGGGTTTAGGGTAGTGCAGTGGTGTTTGGGTAGTGTAGGGGGTCATGCTGGGGGTAGATTTAGGGTTTAGTGTAGTGCAGTGGTGTTTGGGTAGTGTAGGGAGTCGTGCTGGGGGTAGTGTTTTAGGGTTTAGTGTAGTGCAGTGGTGTTTGGGTAGTGTAGGGAGTCGTGCTGGGGGTAGTGTTTTAGGGTTTAGGGTAGTCCAGTGGTGTTTGTGTAGTGTAGGGGGTCATGCTGGGGGTAGTGCTTTAGGGTTTAGGGTAGTGCAATGGTGTTTGGGTAGTATAGGGGGTAGTGCTGAGGTAGTGTTTTGGGTTTACGGTAGTGCAGTGGTGTTTGTGTAGTGTAGGGGGTCGTGCTGGGGGTAGTGTTTTAGGGTTTAGGGTAGTGCAGTGGTGTTTGTGTACTGTAGGGGGTCGTGCTGGGTTCTAGTGTTTTAGGGTTTAGGGTAGTGCAGTGGTGTTTGTGTAGTGTAGGGGGTTGTGTTTTAGGGTTTACGGTTGTGCAGTGGTGTTTGGGTAGTGTAGGGGGTCGTGCTGGGGGTAGTGTTTTTGAGTTTAGGGTAGTTCAGTTGTGTTTGGGTAGTGAAGGGGTCGTGCTGGGGGTAGTGTTTTAGGGTTTAGGGTAGTGCAGTTGTGTTTAGGTAGTCAAGGGGGTCGTGCTGGGGGTAGTGTTTTAGTGTTTAGGGTAGTGCAGTGGTGTTTGTGTAGTGTAGGGGTTCATGCTGGGGGTAGATTTAGGGTTTAGGGTAGTGCAGTGGTGTTTGGGTAGTGTAGGGAGTCGTGCTGGGGGTAGTGTTTTAGGGTTTAAGGCAGTGCAGTGGTGTTTGTGTAGTGAAGGGGTCGTGCTGGGGGTAGTGTTTTAGGGTTTAGGGTAGTGCAGTGGTTTTTGTGTAGTGTAGGGGGTTGTGCTGTGGGTAGATTTAGGGTTTAGGGTAGTGCAGTGGTGTTTGTGTAGTGTGGGAGGTCGTGTTTTAGGGTTTAGGGTCATGCAGTGGTGTTTGGGTAGTGTAGGGGATCGTGCTGGGGGTAGTGTTTTTGAGTTTAGGGTAGTGCAGTTATGTTTGGGTAGTGTAGGGTGTCGTGCTGGGGGTAGTGTTTTTCCATTCATGCATTTATCACGAATTTCGTTGTAAATGTATGCGTGGTAAAAGCATATAAAATGTAATGTCATGCGTTATAATGGCATTGCGGAGTCATGGTAGATGCGTTATAATAGTAAGCGGGGTGATGGTATGCGGGGTGAAAGATTCGTGGTAAAGGGTATTTACCGTCTCCACTATATAAAACTGCAAAAACACAAAAAATAAAAAGTGTTTTGCACACTTTTGTCATTGGGCTACACGTGGGCTACAGCTGGGTGATATTTGTGCTACATTTGGGCTCTTTTGTCTCTGGTGGCCATCTTGGGAGATTTATTTGTTATGAAGTTTCCTAATTTCGCTCATTTACTGCAGTTTCCTCAGTAGGAAATGCTTTCAGTTTTTTACTTTGATTCCATCAAGAAGGCATTCAGATGTGTCACACATTTGCCATAAATTCAGAATGTTAGCACTCTAGTTGTTCATTAGATCACTGTAGTAAAGCTACTGCTCACCAGGGAGTTAACTGGAAGTCTACTGCTGGTATTGAAAGTGATTGTTTCAGTCTGCATGTCAGAATTTTCTAATGAAATAGAAGAGGATTTGAGATCTCACTTAAAACATGCCCTATATTTTCTTTCTGCAGCACTAACCATAATTTCTATGGCAAAATGAACCCCTCATTTTGTTCCTTTTAAATTAAATGTTTTAAGTGTTACCAGTTTATTCCAATCAAGATGGCTTCAGATGTGCCATACTTTTGTCATAAGTAAGACTGTTAGTGCTCTAGTTGTTCTTTAGAACACTTCTGGGAAGCTGCAGTAGAACACAAAGGCATCAACTGACAGGCTGCTCCTGTTGAAATATAACAGGAAGATATTTGAGATCTCACTTAAAACATGTCCTAATTCTTCTTTCTACAGCACTAACCATAATTTCTATGACAAAATGAACCCCTCATTTTGTTCCTTTTTAAATTAAATGTTTTAAGAGTTACCAGTTTATTTCAATCAAGATGGCTTCAGGTGTGCCATAATTTTGTCATAAGTAAGACTGTTAGCGCTCTAGTTTTTCTTTAGAACACTCTGGGAAGCTGCAGTAGAACACAAAGGCATCAACTGACAGGGTGCTCCTGTTGAACTATAACAGGAAGATATTTGAGATCACACTTGAAACATGTCCTAATTTTTCTTTCTACAGCACTAACCATAATTTCTATGACAAAATGAACCCCATCATTTTGTTCCTTTTTAAATTAAATGTTTTAAGAGTTACCAGTTTATTCCAATCAAGATGGCTTCAGGTGTGCCATACTTTTGTCATAAGTAAGGCTGTTAGCACTCTAGTTGTTCTTTAGAACACTCTGGGAAGCTGCAGTAGAACACAAAGGAATCAACTGACAGTCTCTGCCCTTGTTGGATGTACATGTTTTACTGAGAATGTCAGACTTCATTCTCACATGACTGAGAAAGATAATGTGAATTTACAGAAAATATGCTCTCATTTTAGCTTCTGGAGCACCTTCCAAAACTGTATGGGACAAGCATGTGAAAATAGTTTTCTCTCAAACATGATTCATGATATCCCAGCAGAAGGTTTTTCACAGGGTAAAATCACCTTAGAACACACCACAATTCCTGAAATTAGTATGGTACCATCAACAAATGAATTCTAATGTAACTAAAGTCTGTTATCACCCTTTATAGTTCTCCTCTTGGTAACCCTCAAAATCTTCGATTCACTACAATGCATTTCAATGGGGTACTATCATTTATATTGGTCCCAAGATGGCTGCCAGCAATTCCACGATGAAGTGCTGACAGCCAATCAGATCTCACGATGACATGTGTGGTTAGGCTCCGCCCAGATATATATGTGTTTTTACTTTTGATTTTCTCAGGAACTACTGAACGGATTTACACCATTTAACAAAAAGGGTTCTTTCTGAACCAAGAACTACCTCTTTGCCAAATTTGGTGTAATTCCGTTCAGCAGTTCGGGCTGTAGCCTTGCATAAAGTTTCCTATGGGAAATTGATTTTTTGACTCTTATTTTTGAATTTCTCCGCAACTACTGAACGGATTTACACCATTTAAAAAAAGGTTGCTTTCTGAACCAAGCGCTACCTTTTGCCAAATTTGGTGTAATTCCGTTCAGCAGTTCAGGCTGTAGCCGTGTCTAAAATTTCCTATGGGAATTAACATGGAGAAAACACGTTTTGGGACCCCCCTTTTTTCTCGGCCCCCGCTTGCCGAATCACCCCGAACCTTTCAGGATAGGAGCAGACCGGAGAGCCCCACGAGTTTTGAAAATTTCGCGAAGATTCATCAACCGGCGCCAAAGTTATTGGAAATAGAATGTTGCGAATTTCCTATGGAAAATAGGTCCTAACTATAACTATCTACTGGCGACCGCTAGTAGATAATTAATTATTATATATGTGTGTTTAACTTTTTAAATTAAGTTTATTTGTTATATTTGTTAAATGTATATTAAATCTAACTTATGTTTTTTAAATTAATTTTATTATTTAATATTTATTAATTTATTAAATAAATATACATATATATATATATATATATATATATATATATATATATATATGTATATATATATGTATATTTATTTAATAAATTAATAAATACTAAATCTATTATATAAATATTATTATATAAGAATAATTATATTATCTACTGGCGGTCGCCAGTCGATAGTTATAGTTAGGACCTATTTTCCATAGGAAATCCGCGACATTCTATTTGAAATAACTCTTGCGTCGGTTGACGAATCTTCGCGAAATTTTCAAACTTTATGGCCCGCTCCGGTCCGCTCCTACCCTGAAAGTCTCAGGGTGATTCGTCAAGCGGGGGCCGAGAAAAAGGGGGGTCCCAAAACGTGTTTTCCCCATTCATTTTCCCATAGGAAACTTTAGACACGGCTACAGCCCGAACTGCTGAACGGAATTACACCAAATTTGGCAAAGAGGTAGTTCTTGGTTCAAAAAGAACCCTTTTTGTTAAATGGTGTAAATCCGTTCAGTAGTTGCTGAGAAAATCAAAAGTAAAAACACATATATATCTGGGCGGAGCCTAACCACACATGTCATCGTGAGATCTGATTGGCTGTCAGCACTTCATCCTGGAATTGCTGGCAGCCATCTTGGGACCAATATAAATGATAGTACCCCATTGAAATGCTTTGTAGTGAATAGAAGATTTTGAGGGTTACCAAAAGGAGAACTATAAAGGGTGATAACAGACTTTAGTTACATTAGAATTCATTTGTTGATGGTACCATACTAATTTCAGGAATTGTGGTGTGTTCTAAGGTGATTTTACCCTGTGAAAAACCTTCTGCTGGGATATCATGAATCATGTTTGAGAGAAAACTATTTTCACATGCTTGTCCCATACAGTTTTGGAAGGTGCCCCAGAAGCTAAAATGAGAGCATATTTTCTGTAAAGTCACATTATCTTTCTCAGTCATGTGAGAATGAAGTCTGACATTCTCAGTAAAACATGTACATCCAACAAGGGCAGAGACTGTCAGTTGATTCCTTTGTGTTCTACTGCAGCTTCCCAGAGTGTTCTAAAGAACAACTAGAGTGCTAACAGCCTTACTTATGACAAAAGTATGGCACACCTGAAGCCATCTTGATTGGAATAAACTGGTAACACTTAAAACATTTAATTTAAAAAGGAACAAAATGATGGGGTTCATCTTGTCATAGAAATTATGGTTAGTGCTCTGGAAAGAAAAATTAGGACATGTTTCAAGTGTGATCTCAAATATCTTCCTGTTATATTTCAACAGGAGCAGCCTGTCAGTTGATGCCTTTGTGTTCTACTGCAGCTTCCCAGAGTGTTCTAAAGAACAACTAGAGCGCTAACAGTCTTACTTATGACAAAAGTATGGCACACCTGAAGCCATCTTGATTGGAATAAACTGGTAACACTTAAAACATTTAATTTAAAAAGGAACAAAATGATGGGGTTCATTTTGTCATAGAAATTATGGTTAGTGCTGTAGAAAGAAAAATTAGGACATGTTTCAAGTGTGATCTCAAATATCTTCCTGTTATATTTCAACAGGAGCAGCCTGTCAGTTGATGCCTTTGTGTTCTACTGCAGCTTTCCAGAGTGTTCTAAAGAACAACTAGAGCGCTAACAGTCTTACTTATGACAAAAGTATGGCACACCTGAAGCCATCTTGATTGGAATAAACTGGTAACACTTAAAACATTTAATTTAAAAAGGAACAAAATGAGGGGGTTCATTTTGCCATAGAAATTATGGTTAGTGCTGTAGAAAGAAAAATTACGTACATGTTTTAAGTGAGATCTCAAATATCTTCCTGTTATATTTCAATAGGAGCAGCCTGTCAGTTGATGCCTTTGTGTTCTACTGCAGCTTCCCAGAGTGTTCTAAAGAACAACTAGAGTGCTAACAGCCTTACTTATGACAAAAGTATGGCACACCTGAAGCCATCTTGATTGGAATAAACTGGTAACACTTAAAACATTTAATTTAAAAAGGAACAAAATGAGGGGGTTCATTTTGCCATAGAAATTATGGTTAGTGCTGCAAAAAGAAAATTTAGTGCATGTTTTAAGTGAGATCTCAAATCCTCTTCTATTTCATTAGAAAATTCTGACATGCAGACTGAAACAATCACTTTCAATACCAGCAGTAGACTTCCAGTTAACTCCTTGGTGAGCAGTAGCTTTACTACAGTGATCTAATGAACAACTAGAGTAATAACATTCTGAATTTATGGCAAATGTGTGACACATCTGAGTGCCTTCTTGATGGAATCAAAGTAAAACTGAAAGCATTTCCTACTGAGGAGACTGCAGTAAATGAGGAAATTAGGAAACTTCATAACAAAGAAGTCTTCCAAGATGGCCACCAGTGAAAAAAGAGCCCAAATGTAGCACAAATATTACCCAGATGTAGCCCACATATAGCCCAATGACAAAAGTGTGCAAAACACTTTTTATTTTTAGTTTTTTTGCAGTTTTATGTAGTGCAGACTGGTCAGGTATTGGAGCGTTGCATCTTAAAACATGACCCCCTACACTACAAAAACACCACTGCACTACCCTAAACCCTAAAACACTACCCCAGCACGACCCCCTACACTACACAAGCACCACTGCACTATCCTAAACCCTAAAACACTACCCCCAGCATGACCCACTACACTACACAAACACCACTGCACTACCCTAAACCCTAAAACACTACCCCAACACCACTGCACTAACCTAAATCCTAAAACACTACCCCCAGCACGACCCCCTACACTACCCAAACACCACTGCACTACCCTAAAACATGACCCCCTACACTACACAAACACCACTGCACTACCCTAAACCCTAAAACACTACCCCCAGCACGAACCCCTACACTACACAAGCACCACTGCACTACCCTAAACCCTAAAACACTACCCCCAGCACGACCCCCTACACTACACAAACACCACTGCACTACCTTAAACCCTAAAACACTACCCCCAGCACGACCCCCTACACTACCCAAACACCACTGCACTAACCTAAATCCTAAAACACTACCCCCAGCACGACCCCCTACACTACCCAAACACCACTGCACTACCCTAAAACATGACCCCCTACACTACACAAACACCACTGCACTACCCTAAACCCTAAAACACTACCCCCAGCACGACCCCCTACACTGCCCGAACACCACTGCACTGCCCTAAACCCTGAAACACCAGCCCCTGCACGACCCCCTACACTGCCAGAACACCACTGCACTGCCCTAAACCCTGAAACACATACCCTAGCACGACCCCCTACACTGCCCGAACACCACTGCACTGCCGTAAACCCTGAAACACCACCCCCTTCACGACCCACTACACTGCCCAAACACCACTGCACTGCCCTAAACCCTGAAACACCACCCCCAGCATGACCCCTACACTGCCCGAACACCACTGCACTGCCCTAAACCCTGAAACACTACCCCCAGCAAGACCTCCTATACTGACCGAACACCACTGCACTGCCCTAAACCCTGAAACATCACCCCCAGCAAGACCCCCTACACTGCCCGAACACCACTGCCCTAAACCCTGAAACACCACCCCCAGCACGACCCCCTACACTGCCCGAACACCACTGCACTGCCCTAAACCCTGAAACACCACCCCCAGCACGACCCCCTACACTGCCCGAACACCACTGCACTGCCCTAAACCCTGAAACACCACCCCCTGCACGACCCCTACACTGCCCGAACACTACTGCACTGCCCTAAACCCTGAAACACCATCCCCAGCACGACCCCCTACACTGCACGAACACCACTGCACTGCCCTAAACCCTGAAACACTACCCCCAGCAAGCCCCCTACACTGCCCGAACACCACTGCACTGCCCTAAACCCTGAAACACCACCCCCAGCAAGACCCCTACACTGCCCGAACACCACTGCCCTAAACCCTGAAACACCACCCCCAGCAAGACCCCCTACACTGCCCGAACACCACTGCACTGCCCTAAACCCTGAAACACCAGCCCCAGCACGACCCCTACACTGCCCGAACACCACTGCACTGCCCTAAACCCTGAAACACCATACCCTGCACGACCCCCTACACTGCCCAAACACCACTGCACGGCCCTAAACCCTGAAAAACTACCCCCAGCAAGACCCCCTACACTGCCCGAACACCACTGCACTGCTCTAAACCCTGAAACACCACCCCCTGCACGATCCCCTACACTGCCCGAACACTACTGCACTGCCCTAAACCCTGAAACACCACCCCCAGCATGACCCCCTACACTGCACGAACACCACTGCACTGCCCTAAACCCCGAAACACTACCCCCAGCAAGACCCCCTACACTGCCCGAACACCACTGCCCTAAACCCTGAAACACCACCCCCAGCAAGACCCCCTACACTGCCCGTACACCACTGCACTGCCCTAAACGCTGAAACACCACCCCCAGCATGACCCCCTACACTGCCCGAACACCACTGCACTGCCCTAAACCCTGAAACACCACCCCCAGCACGACCCCCTACACTGCCCGAACACCACTGCACTGCCCTAAACCATGAAACACCAGCCCCAGCACGACCCCCTACACTGCCCGAACACCACTGCACTGCCCTAAACCCTGAAACACCACCCCCAGCACGACCGCCTACACTGCCCGAAAACTACTGCACTGCCCTAAACCCTGAAACACCAGCCCAGCACGACCCCCTACACTGCCCGAACACCACTGCACTACCCTAAACCCTGAAACACCAGCCCCAGGACGACCCCCTACACTGCCCGAACACCACTGCACTGCCCTAAACCCTGAAACACCAGCCCCAGCAAGACCCCCTACACTGCCCGAACACCACTGCACTGCCCTAAACCCTGAAACACCACCCCCAGTAAGACCACCTACACTGCCCGAACACCACTGCACTGCCCTAAACCCTGAAACACCAGCCCCAGCACAACCCCCTACACTGCCCGAACACCACTGCACTGCCCTAAACCCTGAAACACCAGCCCCAGCACGACCCCCTACACTGCCCGAACACCACTGTACTGCCCTAAACCCTGAAACACTAGCCCCAGCACGACCCCCTACACTGCCCGAACACCACTGCACTGCCCTAAACCCTGAAATACCACCCCCTGCACGACCCACTACACTGCCCGAACACCACTGCACTGCCCTAAACCCTGAAACACCACCCCCTGCAGCACCCCCTACACTGCCCGAACACCACTGCACTGCCCTAAACCCTGAAACACCACCCCCTGCACCGCCCCCTACACTGCCCGAACACCACTGCACTGCCCTAAACCCTGAAACACCACCCCCAGCACGACCCCCTTTACTGCTCGAACACCACTGCACTGCCCCAAACCCTGAAACACCATCCCCAGCACGACCCCCTACACTGCCCGAACACCACTGCCCTAAACCCTGAAACACCACCCCCTGCACGACCCCTACACTGCCCAAACACCACTGCACTGCCCTAAACCCTGAAACACCACCCCCTACACGGCCCGAACACCACTGCACTGCCCGAAACCCTGAAACACCACCCCCAGCACGACCCCCTACACTGCCCGAACACCACTGCACTGCCCTAAACCCTAAAACACCACCCCCAGCATTACCCCCTACACTGCCCAAACACCACTGCACTGCCCTAAACCTTAGAACACTACCCCCAGCACGACCCCCTACACTACCCGAACACCACTGCACTACCCTAAACCCTAAAATACTACCCCCAGCACAACCCCCTACACTACCCAAACATGACTGCACTGCCCTAAACCCTCAAACACTCCCCCAGCATGACCCCTACACTACCCGAACACCACTGCACTGCCCTAAACCCTAAAACACTCCCCCAGCACGACCCCTACACTACCCGAAAACCACTGCACTGCCCTAAACCCTAAAACACTCCCCCAGCATGACCCCCTACATTACCCAAACACCAATGCACTACCCTAATCCCTAAAACACTACCCCCGCATGACCCCCTACACTACCCTAAACCCTAAAACACTACCCCCGCACGACTCCCTACCCTACCCAAAGACCACTGCACTACCCTAAACCCTAAAACACGACCTCCTACACTACACAAACACCACTGCACTACCCTAAACCCTAAAACACTACCCCCTACACTACACAAACACCACTGCACTACCCTAAACCCTAAAACACTACCCCCAGCAGTACCCCTACACTACCCAAACACCACTGCACTAACCTAAACCCTAAAACACTACCCCCAGCAGTACCCCTACACTACCCAAACACCACTGCACTACCCTAAATCACTACCCCCAGCACGACCCCTACACTACCCAAACACCACTGCACTACCCTAAACCCTAAAACACTACCCCCAGCACGACCCCCTACACTACCCAAACACCACTGCACTACCCTAAACCCTAAAACACTCCCCCAGCACGACTCCCTACACTACCCAAACACCACTGCACTACCCTAAACCCTAAATCTACCCCCAGCATGACCCCCTACACTACACAAACACCACTGCACTACCCTAAACCCTAAAACACTACCCCCAGCACGACCCTCTTCACTACCTAAACACAACTGCACAATTTGTTACAGGCATTGCAACGCAGGCCTGTGGTGCTTACTGGAAGTACCTAGTGGGCTAGTTGGGCCCCAGGGACCCTCAGGATTCAAGGTGACCTAATCCCCCAACTTAAAATGCACCACGGGCGCGTTTGCACAGTGGTGAAGGGAGGGCGGGCCTCAGGTGACATGTGCGCAAACACGCCCTGTGGTGCGTTTTAAGTTGGGGAATTAATTCCCTTTGAATCCTGAGGGACCCTGGGGCCAACTAGCCCACCAGGTACCTTCAGTAAGCACAACAGAGTTGCGTTGCAGAGAGGTGAAAAAGGTGCGTGGCCTCGGAACGCCTCTCTGCAACTCAGCTCTGTGGTCCTAACTGTAGGTTCCTGGGGGTCTAGTTGGGCCCCAGGGACCCTCAGAATTCAAGGGGACTTAATCCCGCAACTTAAAACGCGCCACGGGGTGCGTTTGCACACATGTCACCTCAGGCCCCCCCCTGCCATGTAGCGCGTTTTAAGAGGTAGTTTTAATCCCCCTGCCCTATTATGTACTAGGGACTTGCAGAGGAGGTCATGCTAATCACAGGGGTACCCCAACGCATAGTGTTCCCTAGTGTATGTAGGTGTTTTCACTGTATTCTAAGTGTCTTTTAGCATAGCACTGGCTCTGGTTAGTCAGAGTCAGTTACCACCAGTACCCGTCTGAAAAAGTTGTGGGCACAGGATGATTTTGCAACAAGGCCTCTTTCTGCTCCTCTGTTGGTTCTTTCTGCACATCTTTTGCTTCTTTCTGTGCGTTTTTTCTTCTTTCTTCACATGTCCTACCTCTGTAGGCATAGTTAGAAACTAGCATTTAAAAAAACCTTTGAAATTCACTTAAAAAATAATAGGTTTCAGGCACGTTATAGTTAGAAATTAGCATTTAAAAAACCTTTGAAATTCACTGAAAAAACCATAGGTTTCAGACACGTTATAGTTAGAAATTAGCATTTAAAAAACCTTTGAAATTCACTGAAAAAACCATAGGTTTTAGGGACAGTTATAGTTAGTTGGACATTTCACTCGTACAAAACCATAGAAATTCCCCTGTTATAGTTAGTTCAGCTAACTATAACTCGCGCCCCGCAATGCACTGCTGATGACGTCACATATTACATCACTCATGACATGGTCAGTGACATCACTGATGACATCACTGATGACATCTCAAATGACATCACTGATGACATCATCCATGTGATAATTTCATGCATCTTCTCACACCCTAATATAACTTTTGATACACCCACTCTAAATTACAGACTGCCATTCTCAAAACCATAGACACTCCAACACCAAAAACTACATACCCACTCACTGATTCTTAGGTCTACACACACATCCACTCACTCACCCGTACAGTCACTCATACTTAGTCACTCAGTACAGGACTATCATATGCACTCATACACCTATATAAACACTCACAGACCGCCACTCATCCATAGAGGTACTCACACACCTAGTCAGTCATGCAAAAACTTAATCACACACCCATTTACTCACCTATACAGTTATACACACACCAGCTCACTTACTCATACAAATACTAGCACATTCTTATGCTCTTATACAATCACTGATACAAGTACACACTCATCCATACAGCCACTCTCACAATCACACACTCTCACTTATAGCCTTTTATATACTCCAACACACATATATACTGCCTTTCACATATGTAGTTACTCACACATGTACCACTGAGATATACATTCAATCACTAACACACCCATACACACACTCACCCACCCATACAGTCCATCACAGATGCACTCTTGAAACCATGCACCCAGTGAATCACCAACTCACACATCTATGCACAGAGTCACACACACCCCACCCACACAAACACTCAGGCACCCATACAGATACTCAGACAATCAATCAATAACCCATGTAGACACTCATGTAGCTATTCAGAAAGCCATGCAGCCGCTTACAAACCAACAGACAGACGGATACAGACATTCACACAGTTTAGTCACTAACTCATGCATTCAGTAAGATACATTTAATCACTCACTTGTAGAGTCAGTCACTCACGTACTAAATCATCCATTCAGACACTTATACACCCACTCGTTCTTCAATACGCCTTTCCCTATATATATTAAACATATTTAAACTTTACAGAAACACACAGTCACTGGATGATGTCATCAGTGATGTCATCAGTGATGTCATTTGAGATGTCATCAGTGATGTCATCAGTGATGTCACTGACCATGTCATGAGTGATGTAATATGTGACGTCATCAGCAGTGCATTGCGGAGCGCGAGTTATAGTTAGCTGAACTAACTATAACGGGGGAATTTCTATGGTTTTGTACGAGTGAAATGTCAAACTAACTATAACTGTCCCTAAAACCTATGGTTTTTTCAGTGAATTTCAAAGGTTTTTTAAATGCTAATTTCTAACTATAACGTGTCTGAAACCTATGGTTTTTTCAGTGAATATATATATAAGAAAAACTCCGCCAAACATGGATTGCTTCCCAAATAACGGAGCACGGACCACAGTTTTCAGTTCAGCAAAGAATAAAATGTATTGCTCTCCAACCTTTACAGCCATGACGCGTTTCAGCCCTTCCTCGGGCCTTGATCACATGACACGCTCTGTCAGGTGGGTAGTTTTTTTATACTTTTTTTAGGTGAATGCTTAAAGTGACAGTGACACACAGTTATCATTAACAGCAATAAATACAACTATTTGATAGTATAAAACTGGTGTCAACACAATAAATAACATCATAAGTAGCAGATAATATTTGAGTAAAATTGAATAAAATTAAATAAAATTGAACACCAGGAGAATAATAGAAAACAATAAAATAATAGTAAAATATCAGTACAAAAGAGAGTCCAGGTAAAATACCATAACGGTCTGTTGTCCAGAGCAATCACTATAATGTTCACAATATTCTCCTCATTATTCTTTTCACTAATAATATATCTGCTAAGTACATTCCGGCTTAAATGCCCAATTGTGTTGACAATTCCAAAAAGAGACAACATTCTCATGATAGTAGTACAAGAGTTGTCAATTGCTGTACAAACCTAGGGTCAAAAAGTGCATGTGCTTAGTGTTAAAAATGTAAAAAATTTAAAAAAATTATTAAAACCACCTGTAACTTCTAATAAAAACACCCAATGTGTGCAGCTTTGATTATGCAGCATATTAAAACTGGTCCCTCAGTGTCCGAGTTAATCTCTCATGTTCAGTTGGACTAAAGAGGAACCTAAAGGCCTGATTCTAATTTGACTCATCCTTAGTAGCCATGTCAGTTCTATAGGCATGTATGCAGTTCCTCAGTGGCATTCAAGCCCCGTGGATACTTAGTATCGAGGTTGATGATATAATTAGACTCTAAAAGTCTCAAAGTTTTGACCCTATCACCTCCTCTCTTGTTTGGCAGCACAACATCTATTAGAAAGTAGCTCAAACCCTTTGGGTTCGATCCATGTACCTCACTGAAGTGTCTGGCTACTGGATAAGACTGATTTTGATTCTTTAACGCTCTGAGGTGTTGGAGCACCCTCTTGTGTGCCTGTAAAATTGTGCTGCCAATGTAGCGTAACCCACATGGGCACTCCAGCACGTAGATTACATGGTCAGATTTACAGCTGAGCGATTTGTTGATCAGAATTTTTGTCTCGTTGAAAGGGGTTTGTTAAGAGGTGGTATTACTGCCGTATTGGCATGCTTTACAAACTTTGCATTTATAAAAGCCCTTTCTTTGAGTTAGCCAGGAGGTAGTACTTGGCCCACTGGGGTCATTTTGAACCAAAATGTCTTTCATTGATCTCACTCTGCTGTAGGTAATGGCAGGTCTTTTTGGGAGTAAGTGCCCTATCATTGGGTCGCTTAACACTAGAGGCCAATTCTTAGTTATTCGTTTTTTCACTTGTCTTTCCTGACTATTGTATTTAAAAATAAATCTGAAAGTGTTTCCTTCGTCTTGTTTAATGTTGTTTTTGGCTGCGGTACCATGTACCTCCCTGCCCTGACTGAGGAGACACTCCCAAGATTTGGTCCTGCTCTTTTGAATAGCTTTGTCTATGCAGGTATTAGTGTAGCCCCTCTCTTGAAATCTCAGTTTGATGGTTTCTTGTGCGATTATTAAGTCCTCATTGCAGCTGCATATCTGTCTCAACCTAAGCATCTCCCCGTATGGGATACTACGGATGAGATGCTTAGGATGAGCGCTGCCTGCATGTAAAATTGCGTTACCAGCTGTGGGTTTTCTGTGCAGTCTCGTTTCCAATTTGTCATTTTTAACAAACACTTGCACATCCAGGAAATTAATAGTTTCATTACTAAAGGTGGCTGTAAAATGTAAATTCAGTTGGTTGTTATTCAGACATTCGATGAATCCCTCGGCCTCACTAAATGAGCCATCCCATATAACAAAGAGGTCATCAATATATCTCCACCATGCCTTGATGTTCTTGGTTACAGTGGGAATATGTTCTTTTAGAAGGACCAGCTCCTCCCACCAGCCCATGTGAAGACAGGCATAGCTATATACTTGATAGAAGTATATAGGGATGTTACATCAATGTCATTAATAGATATATATAATCTACTGGCGGTCGCCAGTAGATAGTTATAGTTAGGACCTATTATCCATAGGAAATTCGTAACATTCTTTTCCCAATAACTGTGGCGCCGGTTGACGAATCTTCGCGAAATTTTCAAAACTTATGACCCGCTCCGGTCAGCTCCTATCTTGAAAGTTTCGGCAAGCGGGGGCCGAGAAAAAAGGGGGGTCCCAAAATGTGTTTTCTCCATGTCATTTCCCATAGGAAACTTTAGACACGGCTACAGCCCGAACTGCTGAACGGAATTACACCAAATTTGGCAAAAAGGTAGCCCTTGGTTCAGAAAGCACCCATTTTTTAAATGGTGTAAATCCGTTCAGTAGTTCCTGAGAAATTCAAAAAATAGAGGTCAAAAAATCAATTTCCCATAGGAAATGTTAGACACGGTTACAGCCAAAACTGCTGAACGGAATTACACCAAAATTGGCAAGAAGGTAGTGCTTGGTTCAGAAAGCGCCCTTTTTTTTAAATGGTGTAAATCCGTTCAATAGTTTTCGAGATATTAAAGGAAAAAAATGTTTATATATCTGGGCGGGACCTAACTACACAAGCACGAGCTTGGCTCTAATTGGCTGCCAACACTTCAATCCAGGAAGTGTTGGCAGCCATCTTGGTGCAATGCTTTTTAGGTCTTGCCTAGCGATGCAGCGCATGCGCTGCCCACTACACAAACACCACTGCACTGCCCTAAACCCTAAAACACTACCCCAGCATGACCCCCTACACTGCACAAACACCAATCCACTGCCCTAAACCCTAAAACACTACCCCAGCACGACCCCCTAAACTGCCCGAACACCACTGCACTGCCCTAAACCCTCAAACACCACCCCCAGCACGACCCTCTACACTGCCCGAACATCACTGCACTGCCCTAAACCCTAAAACACCACCCCCAGCACGACCCCCTACACTGCCCGAACACCACTGCACTGCCCTAAACCCTGAAACACCACCCCCAGCATGACCCTCTACACTGCCCGAACACCACTGCACTGCCCTAAACCCTGAAACACAACCCCCAGCACGACCCCCTACACTGCCCGAACACCACTGCACTGCCCTAAACCCTGAAACACCACCCCCAGCACGAGCCCCTACACTGCCCGAACACCACTGCACTGCCCTAAACCCTGAAACACCACCCCCAGCACGACCCCCTACACTGCCCGAACAACACTGCACTGCCCTAAACCCTGAAACACTACCCCCAGCACGACCCCCTATGCTGCCCGAACACCGCTGCACTGCCCTAAACCGTGAAACACCACCCCCAGCACGACGCCCTACGCTGCCCGAACACCACTGCACTGCCCTAAACCCTGAAACACTACCCCCAGCAAGACCCCCTATACTGCCCGAACACCACTGCACTGCCCTAAACCCTGAAACACCACGCCCAGCATGACCCCCTATACTGCCCGAACACCACTGCCCTAAACCCTGAAACACCACCCCCAGCAAGACCCCCTACACTGCCCGAACACCACTGCACTGCCCTAAACCCTGAAACATCACCCCCAGCAAGACCCCTACACTGCCCGAACACAACTGCACTGCCCTAAACCCTGAAACACCACCCCCAGCACGACCCCCTACACTGCCCGAACACCACTGCTCTGCCCAAAACCCTAAAACACTAGCCCCAGCACGACCCCCTACACTGCCCGAACACCACTGCACTGCCCTAAACCCTGAAACACTAGCCCCAACACGACCCCTTACACTGCCCGAACACCACTGCACTGCCATAAACCCTGAAACACCACCCCCAGCATGACCCCCTACACTGCCCGAACACCACTGCACTGCCCTAAACCCTGAAACACCATTGCCAGCATGACCCCCTACACTGCCCGAACACCACTGCACTGCCCTAAACCCTGAAACACCACCCCCAGCATGACCCCCTACACTGCCCGAACACCACTGCACAGCCCTAAACCCTGAAACACCACCCCCTGTATGACCCCCTACACTGCCCGAACACCACTGCACTGCCCTAAACCCTGAAACACCACCCCCTGCATGACCCCCTACACTGCCCGAACACCACTGCACTGCCCTAAACCCTGAAACACCACCCCCAGCACGACCCCCTACAGTGCCCGAACACCACTGCACTGCACTAAACCCTGAAACACTATCCCCAGCACGACCCCCTACACTGCCCGAACACCACTGCACTGCCCTAAACCCTGAAACACTACCCCCAGCAAGACTCCCTACACTGCCCGAACACCACTGCACTGCCCTAAACCCAGAAACGTCACCCCCAGCAAGACCCCCTACCCTGCCTGAACACCACTGCCCCTACACCCTGAAACACCACCCCCAGCAAGACCCCCTACACTGCCCGAACACCACTGCACTGCCCTAAACCCTGAAACACCAGCCCCAGCAAGACCCCCTACACTGCCCGAACACCACGGCACTGCCCTAAACCCTGAAACACCACCCCCAGCAAGACCCCCTACACTGCCCGAACACCACTGCACTGCCCTAAACCCTGAAACACCACCCCTTGCAAGACCCCCTACACTGCCCGAACACCACTGCACTAAACCCTGAAACACCACCCCCAGCACGACCCCCTACGCTGCCCGAACACCACTGCTCTGCCCAAAACCCTGAAACACCAGCCCCAGCACGACCCCCTACACTGCCCAAAAACCACTGCACTGCCCTAAACCCTGAAACACTTCCCCCAGCAAGACCCCCTACACTGCCCGAACACCACTGCACTGCCCTAAATCCTGAAACATCACCCCCAGCAAGACCCCCTACACTGCCCTAATACCACTGCCCTAAACCCTGAAACACCACCCCCAGCAAGACCCCCTACACTGCCCGAACACCACTGCACTGCCCTAAACCCTGAAACACCAGCCCCAGCACGACCCCTACACTGCCCAAACACCACTGCACTGCCCTAAACCCTGAAACACCAGCCCCAGCACGACCCCCTACACTGCCCGAACACCACTGCACTGCCCTAAACCCTGAAACACCAGCCCCAGCACGACCCCCTACACTGCCCGAACACCACTGCACTGCCCTAAACCCTGAAACACCAGCCCCAGCACGACCCCCTACACTGTCCGAACACCACTGCACTGCCCTAAACCCTGAAACACCAGCCCCAGCACGACCCCCTACACTGCCCGATCACCACTGCACTGCCCTAAACCCTGAAACACCAGCCCCAGCAAGACCCCCTACACTGCCCGAACACCACTGCACTGCCCTAAACCCTGAAACACCAGCCCCAGCATGACCCCCTACACTGCCCGAACACCACTGCACTGCCCTAAACCCTGAAACACCACCCCCAGCAAGACCCCCTACACTGCCCGAACACCACTGCACTAAACCCTGAAACACCACCCCCAGCAAGACCCCCTACACTGCCCGAACACCCCTGCACTGCCCTAAACCCTGAAACACCACCCCCTGCACGACCCCCTACACTGCCCAAACACCACTGCACTGCCCTAAACCCTGAAACACCAGCCCCTGCACGACCCCCTACACTGCCGAACACCACTGCACTGCCCTGAACCCTGAAACACCACCCCCTGCACGACCCCCTACACTGCCCGAACACCACTGCACTGTCCTAAACCCTGAAACACCACCCCCAGCACGACCCCCTACACTGCCCGAACACCACTGCACTGCCCTAAACCCTGAAACACCACCCCTGCACGACCCCCTACACTGCCCGAACACCACTGCACTGTCCTAAACCCTGAAACACCACCCCCAGCATGACCCCCTACACTGCCGGAACACCACTGCACTACACCCTGAAACACCACCCCCAGCACGACCCCCTACACTGCCCGAAAACCACTGCACTGCCCTAAACCCTAAAACACCACCCCCAGCACGACCCCCTACACTACCCGAACACAACTGCACTACCCTAAACCCTAAAACACTCCCCCCAGCATGACCCCCTACACTACCGGAACACCACTGCACTGCCCTAAACCCTAAAACACTCCCCCCAGCACGACCCCCTACCCTACCCAAACACCAATGCACTGCCCTAAACCCTAAAACACTACCCCCGCACGACCCCCTACACTACTCAAACACCAATGCACTACCCTAAACCCTAAAACACTACCACCCGCACGACCCCCTGCACTACCCAAAGATCACTGCACTACCCTAAACCCTAAAACATGACCCCCTACACTACACAAACACCGCTGCACTACCCTAAACACTAAAATAATACCCCCAGCACGACCCCCTACACTACACAAACACCACTGCACTACCCTAAACCCTAAAACACTACCCCCTACACTACACAAACACCACTGCACTACCCTTAACCCTAAAACACTACCCCCAGCCCCACCCCTTACACCACCCAAACACCACTGCACTACCCTAAACCCTAAAACACTACCCCCAGCAGTACCCCTACACTACCCAAATACCACTGCACTACCCTAAACCCTAAAACACTACCCCCAGCAGTACCCCCTACACTACCCAAACACCATTGCACTACCCTAAACCCTAAAACACTACCCCCAGCAGTACCCCCTACACTACCCAAACACCACTGCACTACCCTAAACCCTAAACCACTACCCCCAGCATGACCCCCTACACTACCCAAACACCACTGCACTACCCTAAACCCTAAAACACTACCCCCAGCATGACCCCTACACTACCCAAACACCACTGCACTACCCTAAACCCTAAAACACTCTCCCCAGCATGACTCCCTACACTATCTAAACACCACTGCACTACCCAAAACCATAAATCTACCCCCAGCACGACCCCCTACACTACCCAAACACCACTGCACTACCCTAAACCCTAAATCTACCCCCAGCACGACCCCCTACACTACCCAAACACCACTGCACTACCCTAAACCCTAAATCTACCCTCAGCACGACCCCCTACACTACCCAAACACCACCGCACTACCCTAAACCCTAAAACACTACCCCCAGCACGACCCCCTACACTACACCAACACCACTGCACTACCCTAAACCCTAAAACACTACCCCAGCATGACCCCTACACTATCCAAACACCACTCCACTACCCTAAACCCTAAAACACTACCCCCAGCATGACCCCCTACACTATCCAAACACCACTGCACTACCCTAAACCCTGAAACACCACCCCCTGCACGACCCCCTACACTGCCCGAACACCACTGCACTGCCCTAAACCCTGAAACACCACCCCCTGCACGACCCCCTACACTGCCCGAACACCACTGCACTCCCCTAAACCCTGAAACACCACCCCCAGCATGACCCCCTACACTGCCCGAACACCACTGCACTGTCCTAAACCCTAAACACCACCCCAGCACGACCCCCTACTCTGCCCGAACACCACTGCTCTGCCCTAAATCCTAAAACACTACCCCCAGCATGACCCCCTATACTGCCCGAACACCACTGCTCTGCCCTAAACCCTGAAACACCACCCCCAGCACGTCCCCCTACACTGCCCGAACACCACTGCACTGCCCAAAACCCTGAAACACTAGCCCCAGCACAACCCCCTACACTGTCCGAACACCACTGCACTGCCCTAGACCCTGAAACACCAGCCCCAGCACAACCCCCTACACTGGCCGAACACCACTGCACTGCACTAAACTGTGAAACACCAGCCCCAGCATGACCCCCTACACTGCCCGAACACCACTGCACTGCCCTACACCCTGAAACAACAGCATCAGCACGAACCCCTACACTGCCCGAACACCACTGCACTGCCCTAAACCCTGAAACACCAGCCCCAGCAAGACCCCCTACACTGCCCGAACACCACTGCACTGCCCTAAACCCTGAAACACCACCCCCAGCAAGACCCCCTACACTGCCTGAACACCACTGCACTGCCCTAAACCCTGAAACACCACCCCCAGCACGATCCCCTACACTGCCCGAACACCACTGCACTAAACCCTGAAACACCACCCCCTGCACGACCCCCTACACTGCCCGAACACCACTGCACTGCCCTAAACCCTGAAACAGCACCCCCTGCACAACCCCCTACACTGCCCAAACACCACTGCACTGCCCTAAACCCTGAAACACCACCCCCAGCACGACCCCCTACACTGCCCAAACACCACTGCACTGCCCTAAACCCTAAAACACCACCCCCAGCATGACCCCCTACACTTCCCGAACACCACTGCACTGCCCTAAACCCTGAAACACCACCCCTGCACCACCCCTGCACCACCCCCTACACTGCCCAAACACCACTGTACTGCCCTAAACCCTGAAACACCACCCCCTGCATGTCCCCCTACACTGCCCGAACACCACTGCACTGCCCTAAACCCTGAAACACCACCCCCTGCACGACCCCCTACACTGCCCGAACACCACTGCACTGCCCTAAACCCTGAAACACCACCCCCAGCACGACCCCCTACACTGCCGGAACACCACTGCACTGCCCTAAACCCTGAAACACCACCCCCAGCACGACCCCCTACACTGCCCGAACACCACTGCACTGCCCTAAACCCTAAAACACTACCCCCAGCACGACCCCCTACACTACCCGAACACCACTGCACTACCCTAAACCCTAAAACTCTCCCCCCAGCACGACCCCCTACACTACCCGAACACCACTGCACTGCCCTAAACCCTAAAACACTCCCCCCAGCACGACCCCCTACACTACCGGAACACCACTGCACTGCCCTAAACCCTAAAACACTCCCTCCAGCACGAACCCCTACACTACCCAAACACCACTGCACTGCCCTAAACCCTAAAACACTCCCCCCAGCACAACCCCCTACACTACCCAAACACCAATGCACTGCCCTAAACCCTAAAACACTACCCCCGCACGACCCCCTACACTACCCAAACACCAATGCACTACCCTAAACCCTAAAACACTACCCCCGCACGACCCCCTACACTACCCAAAGACCACTGCACTACCCTAAACCCTAAAACACGACCCCCTACACTACACAAACACCGCTGCACTACCCTAAACCCTAAAATACTACCCCCAGCACGACCCCCTACACTACACAAACACCACTGCACTACCCTAAACCCTAAAACACTACCACCTACACTACACAAACACCACTGCACTACCCTAAACCCTAAAACACTACCCCCAGCACGAACCCTTACACCACTCAAACACCACTGCACTACCCTAAACCCTAAAACACTACCCCCAGCAGTACCCCCTGCACTACCCAAATACCACTGCACTACCCTAAACCCTAAAACACTACCCCCAGCAGTACCCCCAGCAGTACCCCCAGCAGTACCCCCAGCAGTACCCCCTACACTACCCAAACACCATTGCACTACCCTAAACCCTAAAACACTACCCCCAGCAGTACCCCCTACCTTACCCAAACACCACTGCACTACCCTAAACCCTAAACCACTACCCCCAGCACGACCCCCTACACTACCCAAACACCACTGCACTACCCTAAACCCTAAAACAACCCCCCCCGGGATGACCCCCTACACTACCCAAACACCACTGCACTACCCTAAACCCTAAAACACTCTCCCCAGCATGACTCCCTACACTATCCAAACACCACTGCACTACCCTAAACCCTAAATCTACCCCCAGCACGACCCCCTACACTACCCAAACACCACTGCACTACCCTAAACCCTAAATCTACCCCCAGCATGACCCCCTACACTACCCAAACACCACTGCACTACCCTAAACCCTAAATCTACCCTCAGCACGACCCCCTACACTACCCAAACACCACTGCACTACCCGAAACCCTAAAACACTACCCCCAGCACGACCCCCTAAACTACACCAACACCACTGCACTACCCTAAACCCTAAAACACTACCCCAGCATGACCCCTACACTATCCAAACACCACTGCACTACCCTAAACCCTAAAGCACTACCCCCAGGGTGACCCCTTACACTACCCAAATACCACTGCACTACCCTAAACCCTAAAACACTACCCCCAGCACGACCCCCTACACTACACAAACACCACTGCACTGCCCTAAACCCTAAAACACTACCCCCAGCACGACCCCCTACACTACACAAACACCACTGCACTACCCTAAACTCTAAATCTACCCCAAGCATGACCCCCTACACTACACAAACATCACTGCATTACCCTAAACCCTAAAACACTACCACCAGCACGACCCCCTACACTACACAAACACCACTGCACTACCCTAAACCCTAAAACACTAGCCCCAGCACGACCCCCTACACTACCCAATCCCCCTTACCTCTCACTCCTCGTGGTTCCTCTCTCCTCGTGGTTCCTGCTTCATGTCGTCTCTGAGGGGCGGTGCACGTCGTTGTGAGGAAACGGAACAGCCTCTGTTTCCTTACAACGACGTGGATCGTCTAAATTTTTTGAGAACTCATAGTCATTTACCATACATACCTTTACAACAAAATTTGTTGTAAAGGCATGCGTGGTAAATGACAATGCGTTCTAAAAAAATGCGTAGTAATGACTTTGCGATGTACAACGCATGCGTGGTAATGCATGCGTTGTAATGGTATCGCGAAGTAAAAAGTCATTGTAACAGCTGTTTACTGATCGAAGCTGGCCCCTGTTCTTCAGTGAGTCGTTTATTTGATAAATTAGGAGGAAGGAATGTGTTTTTTACCGAAAAGTGCATTCCCGGCTGTTGTATTGTGAAAGTGTCCGCGTGGCCTGGTTTCTCTTCCGGTGAGAGAGTGGAAGAGTCTGTTTGGATCTAAAGGGGTTCTGCTGTTGGACGGGGCCGACGCGACACGTCATCAGAAAACACAGCTAATGGAAAGCGTTGTCCCCGAAGTGTGGAGCAGTGCCATGAGAGGTCAACGAGTGTGCGTCCCACCGCAGTATGACCGTACCGCGTGACCCATGTGCCGCCTCCAGTGTACGGAAGGCAGAAGCGGCATCCATCGCAGGTCCTCTTGAAGACCGTTGTAGCACTAATTCTACATTTTGGAACTAGGGCATTTTAACCTTGTTGTTCCTGCCAGATACAAAGAGAAGATTCTGTGTTATTCAGTGCCCTCGTTACCTTTTCTGTGGGTAGTGGTGCTTGTCACTTCGCTGCCCCGCCGGTGCACACGACTGGGCTCCCCACCTCATGTGCCATCTGCAGGGCCTCTTCCCTCGGATCACTGGTTTCGGTTTCTGGAGTGGCAACATAAACAGTTGCTCCCAAAGGACTAGCCTGAACACTTAGGTGAATATCCCCTGCGCCAGCATTCCGCAGAAATTCTTTCCTAGCTCTCCCACATCGACGACGATGTCATAATAGCACGGCTCCACTCGCGACACCGTATGACATCATAGGAGCCATAAGAGGACCTCGTCGGCGTGCTGACGTCAGTTCCACCCATTTTTTCCGTGCCACCGAGGTAAATAGGTGGACCGACATATTTTCACATGTATACATAGTATACTAAATATATATTCACTGAAAAAACCATAGGTTTCAGACACGTTATAGTTAGAAATTAGCATTTAAAAAACCTTTGAAATTCACTGAAAAAACCATAGGTTTCAGGCACGTTATAGTTAGAAATTAGCATTTAAAAAACCTTAGAAATTCACTGAAAAAACCATAGGTTTTACGGACAGTTATAGGTAGTTGGACATTTCACTCGTACAAAACCATAGAAATTCCCCCATTATAGTTAGTTCAGCTAACTATAACTCGCGCCCCCGCAATGCACTGCTGATGACATCACATATTACATCACTCATGACATGGTCAGTGACATCACTGATGACATCACTGATGACATCTCAAATGACATCACTGATGACATCATCCAGTGACTGTGTGTTTCTGTAAAGTTTAAATATGTTTAATATATATAGGGAAAGGCGTATTGAAGAATGAGTGGGTGTATACGTGTCTGAATGGATGATTTAGTAGGTGCGTGACTGACTCTATAAGTGAGTGATTAAACGTATCTTACTGAATGCATGGGTTAGTGACTAAACTGTGTGAATGTCTGTATCCGTCTGTCTGTTGGTGTGTAAGCGGCTGCATGGGTTTGCGAATAGCTACATGAGTGTCTACATGGGTTATTGATTGGTTGTCTGAGTATCTGTATGGGTGCCTGAGTGTTTGTGTGGGTGGGGTGTGTGTGACTCTGTGCATAGATGTGTGAGTGGGTGATTCACTGGGTGCATGGTTTCAAGAGTGCATCTGTGATGGACTGTATGGGTGGGTGAGTGTGTGTACGGTGTGTTAGTGAGTGAATGTATATCTCAGTGGTACATGTGTGAGTAACTACATATGTGAAAGGCAGTATATGTGTGTTGGAGTATATAAATGGCTATAAGTGAGAGTGTGTGATTGTGAGAGTGGCTGTATGGATGAGTGTGTACTTGTATCAGTGATTGTATAAGAGCGTAAGAATGTGCTAGTATTTGTATGAGTAAGTGAGCTGGTGTGTGTATAACTGTATAGGTGAGTAAATGGCAGTGTGATTAATTATTTGCATGACTGACTAGGTGTGTGAGTACCTCTATGGATGAGTGGTGGTGTTTGAGTGTCTATATAGGTGTATGAGTGCATATGATAGTCCTGTACTGAGTGACCGTAAGTATGAGTGACTGTACGGGTGAGTGAGCGGATGTGTGTGTAGACCTAAGAATCAGTGAGTGGGTATGTAGTTATTGGTGTTGGAGTGTCTATGGTTTTGAGAATGGCAGTCTGTAATTTAGAGTGGGTGTATCAAAGGTTATATTAGGGTGTGAGAAGATGCATCAAATTATCACATGGATGATGTCATCAGTGATGTCATTTGAGATGTCATCAGTGATGTCATCAGGGATGTCACTGACCATGTCATGAGTGATGTAATATGTGACGTCATCAGCAGTGCATTGCGGGCGCGCGAGTTATAGTTAGCTGAACTAACTATAACGGGGGAATTTCTATGGTTTTGTACGAGTGAAATGTCCAACTAACTATAACTGTCCCTAAAACCTATGGTTTTTTCAGTGAATATATATATATATATAACTATATTTTGTACAACTATATTTATGACATTGATATCATTTGTCCGATATTTTTGTACTTACTATTACAACTATAGGATGTAGATATTTTTGACATTGATATTTTGGTCACGATATTTTTGTATGGGGATATTTTGAGTGTCGATAGTTTGTCAGTGTACCAGAAAGGATTTTTGGACCCCTGATACCGTTGTAAATGTACGTGTCATTTAAGGGAGATGCTGAACATTATGTGATCCAGTGAAGGTAGCTGATGCCTGATATTTCATTTCGAAAGGATAGGAAAGATACCTGAGAGGTACCAAGAATATGGGAGAACATCCGATACATATCCTCCAAGTTAAACTAACACCACAAACCGAATTCCCTGTTACACCTGAAATAAGCATGACTGTGAAAACTGAAGTGATTAGCGCTTGTTTCTGTTGACTGTGGAGTACTGAAAGTGAACTTCAGCCCAGGAAGCACCCCTTCTCAAGACCTGAGGGTCAATCTCATACATACATCCCTGTATAACAAAAGCCCTCTTCCCCCACAGGGGCTGGTTGTGCATCAGTTTTAAGTAGAATTTTGCATATTATTTCCATAAAAACCTGTAAGGATCTTAAAGGGAAATATGTACAGACCTGAATCCAAAAAGCCCCGCTTTTTCTGTGAAAAAAAACCACACTGGGACCAGGTCTTCCATTATGCAGCCTCCAGCTGCACCAGCCCAGTGATGTACCCTGACATGTTTGCAATCCACACTTCCACGGAAGACCGAGAGAGCCTTTTAGAGGGAGTGCAGTCTGTATGGGCTTTCTCTGTTTGCCTTCACATTGGGAGGAAATTCATATCACAAGGGAAGAGATAATTGATGCTTCGGTCGTTGCAAAAGACATATGATTTTGTAATTTTTAGGAGTGAATTACATAGCAAGAGATTCATGGAGTTAGATCATCATAGTTGGAACTGTGGAGCTATGAGAAATAGATATCAGTATCTGGAAACACAGATATATGTAGGTGGTGAGCATATTCCAGCAGAGGCTTTGGAACAGCCGAGCAACGGGGGATGCTTTGCCAGTGGGTCCTTGAACTAAAACAAAAAAGATTGTATTAAGCACAAGGGGGCATATTTACAAGCCCCTTGCGCCACTTTTGCGCCGCCGTTGTGTCACGCATGTGACGCAGCGGCGACGCAAACCATGCACCGCGTTGCGCTATATTTACAACGTGACGCATCTAGGGAGATGCGTCACGTAGTAAACCCCTGCGCCACATGAAACCTGCGTCAGGTTTCATGTGGGCGTCACCGGCGCAGGGGGGGGTCGTTCCGGCGCAGGAACGCCTCGGAAAAGTGACGTAGTGAAATCTACAAGATTTCACGCAGTCACTTTTCCGACGCTGGTGCGTCAAATCCTTACGCCTGCTTCAAGCAGGCGTAAGGATTGACGCACCATGTTAGGGATAGGGAAGGTTGGAACAGTGCTGAAGTTGCATCGCGCTTGCGACACAACTTCAGCACTGCGCCAACCTTCCGCCGGCAGATGCGTCACGCATCTGCTTATCCTTGCACCACGATGTGCCGCATTGTAAATGCGGCGCATTGGACGTGGCGCAAGGGTAAACTTGCGTGACGCATTTTCCCTGGCGCATCCCTGCTGATATGCAGGGATGCGCCAGGGAACGTAAATATGCCCCAAGGTGTAGTAAAGGAATGCACGTAAACTAAGTTGGAACAAAGAGCAAAAACAAAATCAGTAAAAGGTTTCAGAAGGGTTTATGGTATGCAGGAACGTGGTAGTCATCAGGGAAGAACCAACACTGAGAGCAAATACATGCTGCAGTGTTAACATAATCAAGGTAATAAGAAGGTTGTTTTGATCTGGTGGTTATTAACACGGCATGACATCAAATGCGCCTCCACAGCAGAAACTAGTCATCAGTAGCATATGCCCTTCCCAACTTACTCAACAACAATAAACCCGTCTGGGATGCCGAAAAGAGAGACATGTTTTCAGAGAGTGAGGATACGTGGGATATATCGCCATGGCCTCGCCAATGCACACAGAGCTGTAGAGGTGCACCTGAGCAATTTGAACAGCCTAAACAATAAATACACACACACCTCCCCTTGCAAAAGAGGGTGCCTCACAGACCAACCGTGCAGTAACTTTCGACATGAAGGAGGCTCTCTAACTACTGCATGAAATGATTTTAGGGTACAAGACTATTCCCAATAATGAACAATAATCAGTTACACTGGCCTAACCATTAACCTTGGTTTCTGGAGTAGTGTGCTGCCTGCCGTAAAGTGCTTTGACACCTCTTCAGGGGTAGTAAGTGCTAAATAAATGCAATTATGATACAATACAGTACTGAAGGATAGGAAGGTGTTGATATCAAACAGAAGTTAGCAGACACTCCCCGGGTGTCGGGGAAAAGAAACAAAACCTGGACCCTAGGTGAGAAAGTGAGCACACAATTCTTTCAACAGAAAATTGGAGAAAGTGTCATTAGCTTAACATGCATTATTTGTGTTTCATGTCCATTTGAAGCAATAAGATTATGATAGACAGCTGTTGCAGGAGATCGATTTTCCACATCACTAAAGTGCCCCAGAATATGATGTTTCAGAAGGTAGGTAGGTAAACTTTCATTGTTTTAAGTTATTTAAAACCATAACAATATATGAATGCTTACATATAATAAAAAACATAAAATCACATGGTGTCACAGTTTGTCAGTTCACGCCGGCGCCCTGCAAATAACATCAAGATAAAGTAAGAAAAGGACTTGAAACATGAAGACCTAAGAAATACATGCACATAGCCGTATGACTTTCATCTTATCCCCATTTTTAACCATACCAGCTAGAGGTAAGAATAACTCGTTTTCCCTGCTTAGCACCGTATTTTTAATCTTTTTCTCACTAGATAAGACCCTCCCACTCTTATACCTCCTCATACTTCATAGTATATGATCAAAGTGCTCCGACATATTCGTCGGTTGCAGCACCCCCGTTCTGCAGCAGGACGGGAAGAACCCTATGATGAAGCATGCCACCAAGGGAAAACCCTGGCGGGTGAGGGTTATTTTAAGAAAACTCTCTGTTTTCTATCTAATATAACGAGTGGAAAGATAGTCCAATCAAACAGACAGACTCTCTTTGGTTACCACAGTACGCATAGGAGGCTGAGTGTTCTGTTTTTCTGACCTCTACCTCCCCCTTCTTTTGCGAATGTTGTTTATAGTAAACCAAACGTACATATCATTCTACCTTTTGGGATGACTGAATGGCTATGCCATGGGTTTAACTAAACACATGGGGCAGATTTACTAAGGACTTACGTTGCCCTTGTATGACGCAAGTCATCGCAAGGCAACATAAGTCCTTAACTAGGATTTACTAAGCCACGCAAAGCTACTTTTCATGGCTTTGTGTAGTTTAGGAAATACAAGTAACACAACGCAGTGCTTAGCGCTGCCTTGCATTACTTTGCGTTGGGTAGAGCATTTGATGCAAACCCAGATTTACATAGGCTTCTAAACCTGAGTTTGCGCCAAAATGATGTGTCTACCTGACAGAGGCGTAATCAGGAGAAATATCTTTGTTTGTCCTCGTTAATTCCTCTTTCCACATGTGCTGCATTCTGCATATGTTTAGGCCACATACAGTGCGCCACCCCAAGGAGAGAACAGAAATGCTCCATATCTTTGTAAATATGGAGCATTTCTGCCCTCTCCCTTTCATGCAACGCAGTTCAGCAAGTTGCCTTGCAGTGCTGCGTTGCCTGAAAGAATGGTAAATCTGACCCATAGCTTAGTACAGGAATGCACCACTAAGTATAGAACTTCACTGCTCATTGTGGAGGGTTCATGAAAAGAGATGAGGAGAAATCTCAATACATACCTTCTTCAGAGAAAATGTGAGAAAGCTGTGTAGAGGCTCAAATTGGTCAATGTAAGTGACATGCTGAAAAATATACTGTCCTGCATTACCAGCTTTGAAATAGATCTAATCTAAGAAAATAGTTTTGAAAATTTAAAATAAAAGCGATGGGGAGTTACATTGAATACAGCCCATTTCATATTGATGTAAAACATATCTTTTGAGAGGGAATGTATGATAAGTGGAATTTTTTTACAGCCTAAACCATTGCTGCATATTTTTTACAGATTTCCTGGAGCAAGAATGCAAGTGCCTACATGCGCTGCATGCCACAGAAAGGAGCGGCTGTCGACCACCATCATTTTTCCTTATCTCTTATCTATCAATTGTTAACTAGCATAGTTATTAATAGTTGTATTTTTGTAGCAGGGGAGTACTGGAGCACCATGTTAATGGCACCAGTACAGTTTAGAAACAAATGGAATGAGATGTATCATCTTTCCAAGACCTACAAAATCAGCCCAAATTAATTATAGCACATATATTTTTATGAAAGTACCTTCAAATACATGTACATATTACGGTGTTAAATTGAATACAGCCCTTTTTAGGTCTAAACACAATTTGCTCAGACAGAGACAATAGGTGAGCCTTCTCTTCCATTGATGTTTAGAAGTGATATTACATTTTGATTAGCCCACATTACATCCTTATGGTTTGGTAGCTGTCACTCATGACGTGATATGTTTGCTAACCTGCATTTGTCTTTGCCTCGCCCGCCTCCACCTCTCCACACGAAAAAAGGTCAGTAGTACAATGGCCATAGGCAGAAAGACAGGTGATCCTTGATAGACCCTGAACAAAGAGGTTGCTCCAAAGAAATATTTTATGTTGGTTACTGTGGTAGCTACCTGATAGGGATGACATTAAGACGTTAATGCTGATTCCATGCATATATTACTAGTCATGGTCGTGTGTTCTGTTTGTTTCCCCTTCTAAGCCTCAACTTCCCTTCACATTGGAAATGGGTAAATAATCATTGTGTTGTTGGGCATAACACTTTGTTCTAGCACAGGATAATCTGGGAGATATTGATAAAGGGGCACAGGGGAGCAGTTCATTTTAGGAGCACTGACAGTGCTCAAGACGTCCTCTCCTCTTGTCATATGTTTGCTGTCAACCTTATGCATGTTTATGAGTGACAGCAGCAGTGGTGAGTACTTACTTCTTACATGCTAACATTTTAGGAACCCCTCCACCCACCCGAAGAGGGAAATTGTGTGGTTGAAAGTCAAGCATTGAAGTGAGAAATATTTTCTAAAAAAATAGATATAAATTGATATTTGGGGCTGCAAAGTAGGATACTCCTTTCTAAATGGGGATAGTTGGACTTCATGGTGGCTCATCATAGAGATTCACACAACTGTATCACACTGCTGTGATTTTGAAGAGAGGTATTGCAGTTTTACTGCCCTTCCGTGTGGTGCCCAAGAGCTATTAAAGAACTGTAGAGCAGGGCTGTGTGATGACTAATGCGGCTCTGGGTGTCCCCAAAACACTGACACTGCCCTTCTTTACAAGAAATGTCTATAAAGGTTTAGATGTGGCAGATCTACTTAACTAACGTGTCCTTAGCTGATATTGGATGCCTTGCTGTACCTGTTCTCCACAGGGTTCGGTGTCATAGTGAAGGTTGTTGGGCAGCACATAGGTTCTTAGAGAGGACAGAAGGCTTACAATTGTGTAATCTGTGGAGGTGCCTTGCATTCCCACCTTTTGCAACCATTGTATCTGTTTGCAGGGTGTTATGGTGGCTGAAATGGTCCATAAAATGTGAGTGGAGCTGTTCACGACATATTACCCATGCATGACTATGGGTAAGTACTTAAAGGTCTTACTTCAAGGCATTGCAGTACCAGTTCCACCTGCATTGGCTGATCCGCTATTGAGCTTACCAGTGCCACCGCAGCCTCTACCAAAAGGTGGCCAAGGAGAATGCCTACTTCCTAGCCTGTATGGATGGGTTATAACACTCACTACCAAAGCCAGAGGTTCTTCCAGGCCTTCCTCAAAAGGTGGTTAACGGTGTATGCTCATAGAGGCAGGAGAGAAACACTATGGACTTCCGTGAGATGAGTTAGCAATCAAGATTACCAAAAAGGAGTCTTCTCCTTAGCTCAAAAATGGATGCAAGCCAGGAGGACTTCTAGGTTGGGTATTCTATCGATAGATCACGTTTTTAATATCAAACTGCACTTATATGGACTCAAGAATATTGACTACAAGCATATTGTTAAGATAGGACTGTGTGGCATTGAGAATAGTAAATCTGAACTGCCCTATTTATGGTTGACTTGACAATATGTTGTCACTCGATATTCCGAAGTTGATATATGTAATGTAATGTAATGTAAATTGAACTTGTATAGCGCGTACTGTCACCCCACGGCTGTCCTGGCGCTGAGACTTACCCTGTTGTCAGTGTACATATAGACGACCTGCCCACAGATAATGAATAACTCGTATTACTCCTCCCTCTGGAATAGCCAAGTCTTCAAACTCTTCCTGAATGGGAGCAAAGTCTGAATTTGTCTAATATTTAAGGGGAGATCATTCCAGAGTCGTGAGGCTGCTACGTCAAAAGCTCTGCCACCCGTCCTAGTCTTCCTAAATCTCGTAGTAATCACCAAATTTGTACTTGATGAGCGGAGGTTTCTCCTGGGAACATACCAAGTACATTTTTTCTGCAAGGATTTTGGACCCAATCCATGTACTGCTCTAAACACAATGCAGAGGGATTTGAATTGTATTCTCTGACAGATTGGCAGCCAATTAAGGTCTTTCAGGGCCAGAGAAGTTAAAGATCTACGCTGCCTATTTAAAGCCAATTTGGCTGCTATAGACTGAATCCTTTGCAACTTCAGTAACACTGAGTTAGGTGCTCCCAGGTACAATGAGTTGCAATAATCCAACCTGCTCAATATTACACTCCTCACTACTTGTGATCTGGTAGTAGCAGGCAGCAGCGGAAGGATCTGTCGTAAGGCTCTTATCAGGGAGAAACAGGTGCCAACTGTTTTATTAACTTGGGACTCCAACTGGAGGTTATCATCCAACATAACCCCCAAATTGCGCACTGTTCTAGCTGGAGTCAGCGGTTTATCTATAGGGTTGAGTCTGAATTCAGAAGGGAAGGGGCGAGCAATTTTAGTTGTAGAGCAGTATACTATCTCCGTTTTATCTCCGTTTAATTGTAGGGAGTTATTTCTGAGCCATTTTGTGGTGTTTTGCATGCACTCCTGGAACTTATGTGTAGGTCGAAAATATTGACCTCGGTTTTAGACATACTACCCAAGACAGTTGTATTACCACAAGCATGTTGTAGGCAAAAGAAACCGAAGTGTGTGCCTCAATTTGTGTTATTAGTAGTCAGTGCTCACTGAAAGAGGTTTTTCTGAATATATGGAAGGGGTGATGGGCATATAGGTATTAGTGGTGTGCACAGCCAGGAAAGGGAACATCATGTTTCCAGGACATAATAGCGTTGAGCATTCATGCAGATGTATCATTTTGCCCAAACAATGGGGTTTAGCAGTGTGCAATGTAAAAGAGGAATCTTCCTGTAATCCCGGAGGGTGTTAGCAGTGTACAATATTAGAGTAGCGTCTTCTTAACTTTATGGTGGATGGCATCATCATCGTTGGAGAGGGATTTTTTGATTTCATGATGGGTGTTAGTCGTGTTTACTGATCAAGAGTGATATTCTTACACTAGGATAGGGGTTCACAGTGTGCAAAACCAAAAATGAATCCATGACAGTTGTTAATCATGTGTTTGCTGAATTCTGGTTGCATGATGTGTGTTAGCCAAGTGCACTCCCAAAGAAGACTCTTCTTTACATTATGAGAGTACACCTATGTTAGTCATATGTGCTGACTCAGTGGTGGTTGTTAGCAGTGTGCACTACAGGAGAGGGATCATTTTTGCTAAAAGATTGATGTTAGCATTATGCAGTGATAGAGAGGAACTGTATTGATTATGATGTGGGTGTTGGCAGAGTGCACTGCCAGTGAGGGACCTTCTTGAATATATGATGTGCAATATCACAGTGCACATCTAAAGAGGGATCACCTTGAGTCTGAGGTAAGTGTTCAGAATGAACTCATATATAGGGATCTTTTGGAATTTCCTGTTGACCTTAGCAGAGTGTACTGCCAGCAGCAGATTTTTTTGTCATTTAGGTAGTTGTAAGCAGTACGCCCTACTTTGGGGGAACATTAAACATGTTCTTAGTGTGCAGTCTATTATTGAAGTTATCAATCTGCCCTGCCAGAGAAGGATCTGCTTAACTCTGCAGTGAGCAGTAGTAGTTTGCACTCTCAGTGAGGGGCAATACTAGCACTGTTATATGTGCCATCAGTGCGCACTGCCAGAGGAGGATAATTTTGCCACTGGGTGGGTGCTAGCAGTGTACAGTGACAGAGACTGATCTTCTTGCCCCCAGGACTGCTTTTAGTGTACAGTGCCTAAGAACAGTTTTGCTGTCTCCTGAATGACTACCAGAGAGACCGCCTTCATTTTCCTGTGTGCAGTTTATAGTATATATTAAATTGTAAGGGGTGGGCAAGGCAAATGTGAGTTATTGCTATCAGCGGGGCACTGCAGCTAAGATTGTGAATGATACAATGCATCTATGACTTGGTCAGTGAGGTCACCATTTGTGACATTATGTATTGCTGCTGTTCGTGAGGTTCATATATGTGTGTGCCTTTTGGAGACAAATCTAGAGCTCTGCCACTGTCGTCATCTGCTAGTAAACAGAGGGCTGCACAGGGCGGCACATAGTAGAGCCACATCTGTGAGTGCTGGATAGAGACAGCAAAGACAAAGAACCTGCACCCTGTTGCATTCCTTTGATAGATGTGGGCTGTTAGCAATTATATATTAATGACGGGCTCTACATTCCCAGTTGCCAGAAAAGTACATGGAAAAACAGATATGAAATACAGAGTATTCATATAGGTATTGCCTAACGTGTACCTAGCTAAGAATTGTTATTGTAGGTAGTAAATTTAAAGTACAACATCTGTCTTCCCACGGATGTGTCTAAACTCTTGTGTCTTTGTAGTAATGTTTGTACTTTGCGGCATGTTGTCTTAAATCCCATGTCTTTGCCTTTGATCTTGTCTCCTATTTTTCAGTGTCTGAAGTGCCTTCCCTGCATTGATGCAATATTTGTGTGCCCAGATACAACCCATCTGAAAAAACAGTATTTGAATCAAATGATGTGAGTTGCAGACATCCACACGAACAGCAGTACATTCACATTAGAAATGCCAAGAGGGGTCTTTAATAAAATTAACCAAGTATTTTTGCATTTTCAAGAAGCTATATGGAAAGATAGTGTTTTTTTTACAAACACCTATGCTTTGTAATGTGTCCAATGCGGTAAAATGTTTCATCCTGTAGTTATACATAATAAATCACAATTTATTAAGTCTGGTTGTAGACAGCATTAGGGTTGTGGGCTCGTGGTAAGGGCTTGTGGCATGTAGTATCTTGTATGCTGTGTTCTAACTCCATTGAGGTAATATGGTTCTAGTGAGCACTGTTGGAGTAAGTTAAACCTGTGAGGATGTTATTGCTGTGGCTCTGTACTTTGCTAATAAAGATATCTCTTCAGCACCCTGTGTGGATAAAATTACTACAATTTGTGATGACGAGCTATCCAAAGCACAGTTACGGACCTACCCGTGTTGGAGAACCATCAGTGAATTTCGGACAATTTTGGAGGAACCAGAATGCAAGCGCAACAGGCAGAAGTGACCTCCCGCCATCCTGTCGGTAATTATTGGCTGTGCGGCAAACGTTTGAGCAAGAAGCATCAAGAGCTACAAGACAACTTTTATTCAAGGTATTTCAAGAATAGTTTCAGTGCGCACCTCTGGCCTACCGTTATTGGGAGCGTAGCGAGACCGTTACAGTAGAGCAAGCCAATGTTGAAGCGATTCGGCCGCGAACTGACCTTGCCCACCTCCTTCTTGTCTCCATTTCTTTTTGCCGCGATCTGACGCCCCAGGCTTCCACTGTGCACTTGTCTCACTCCAGGTAAACTACGTCCTACAAAGTCACTGTGCATGACCCCATGTGGCCACCATCTTGTTTTGGCATTTTATTTACACATTGCTGAATTGGTGTCGGGCGATTGTAGACATGATGAAGAGGATCCTTATGGCCACAGCATGTAATTCTGAGTTAAGTGTGAATTTATCTGTTCTCTCACAGCATTTGTTGGTGAAGAGTGGATAGTACAACTTCCTCAAAATTAAACTTAGTTTAAAAAAGAAATTGAGTGCTTAAAGTTTCAGCATTAGTCCACCTCAACCCTTCTGGGCATCAGGCTCGGAACTACCCTTGAAATGGGCAGAAAAGAAGGATTATTTTATGAATTATATTTCTGGCATTGATGATGCTGAGGAAATGTCAGCAGAGTCTGGGTCCGATAGGGTTGAAAATGTACACCCGATTATCAAAAATGCCTGTAGTGAGTGATAATAACATTTTCTTGACTGCTGTATCGTTGGATAAACATTTTGCTTCCAAGGTGTGTATGGGCATCATGACATATACATTCTTTCAATGCAAGCAGACCAAGATGTAGACAGTAGACATGTATGTGGCGGAACTACAAAAATTTGTGGTGGATGGCAAATTTGGTACCTTGCAAGAAGACTAGATTAGGGATCAGGTTGTGATGCATGCTGCAAATCCAGCGATGGATACATGGAGACTCGTCACTGGAGACAATATTAGTAATAGTACAGAAAACAGAAATGTCAGAGAAGTGCGCAGTGGCATTGAAACAAGAAGAGAAAGACACAAATTATGTTAATAGAATATTTAAAGGGGGTAGTGCTAAATCCAATCTTGAGCGAAGTAAGGACAAACCTAGAGGAAAAGAGAAGAGCAGGTGTTATAGATGCGAAAACAAGGAATACCTTACTTAAATCAAAAGTTGTCCCACACTGAACCAGAAGTGCAGTAATTGTGAAATTAAGGGTCGCTATGCAAAAGTGTATAAAAGGAAGAAACGTGTGAAGTGTGTGTACAAGGAATCTGGGGATGTTGAAATGAATGAATCAGTTCAGAATTCAGATAATGACAGGCTTAATATGGTTAGGGATGTAAAGGAAAAATTCATACTAAATATAAATGATGATATTTGTAAGACAAAACCAGAATGTTGGATGACAATTGGTGGAGTGGACATAAGCATTTATGCAGATTCAGGTTGTCAATGAGAAGGTTAGGAAAGAAAAGTTTGTAAATAAAATTGGGGAATCTTTGGTTTCACAAGGCCGGAAATGGACCGTTGGCAGTAAGGGAGGCAGTCTTTAAGGAATTAGAGAAATTAGTATCTTCAGGGGAAATTGAAGCAATAGATACATATAAGCCGATTTCTCCATTGGTCATAGCATGCCGCAGCAATGGTAAGATAAGACTGTGTGTCAATCTGCGCTGTTTGAACAATAATATAATTATTGACAAATTCCCCTTGCCAAAGATCAACAAGATGGTTACATTGTTGAAGGATGCAAAATGGTTCTGAACAATTGATTACTTTTCTGCGTATCATCAAATTTCGTTCACACCTGATTCCATGAAATACACCGCCTACATTATGCCTGATGGCTGTTTCCAATTTAGACACATGCCTTTTGGGCTAGCATCAGCTGCGGCTGTCTTTCAAAGATTAATGTTTAATTTGTTTAGCAAAGAACAAGGACTCAAATGTTTTCAGGATGACATTCTGATATTTAGCAAGAGCAGAAAAGAACATGATGTTAAATTAAAGTAAGTGTTGACTATTTTGGAATCAAAGGGGTTATCTGTGGAATTTGCAAAATGTGCTTTAGCAGAAAAGAGTGTTACATACTTAGGTCATGTAATTGACAAATATAGCGTCAAACTGAAACCATCTTTGGTTTGAGCTATCAAAGCAAGGATGATGTAAGGTCATTTTTAGGTCTTGCTGAATTCTGTGCCAAATGTTTACCTAGATTTTCTGAAAGATGTTGAAAAATTAGAAAGTTATTGAAAGCTGGGAACAAATGTGTGTGGTCACAACAGTGTGAGCGAGATTTTTCAAACATAAAAGAATGCATAACTAATGCAACTAGATTATGCAGTCTGATCCTAGTACTGATTGTGTTATAACTACCGATGCTAGTAACAAGGGGTTAGGTGCCATGCTCTCTCAAGTCAATGATAAGGGTGAGGAGTGCATGATATATTTTGCCTTGAGATCTTTAATGTCTACTGAAGAGAAGTATCCGACTATTGAAAATGAGGTGTTGGCTTGTGCCTGAGCATTTTCGAGAGTTTGTGTGGGGTAAACCAGTAACTGTTCATTGTGATCATAAACCCCTTGTGAAACCGCTGACAATAGAGGGTCCAGTCAACGCATCTGCAAGAAATGCTAGAATATCCATGTGTATGCAGCATTTTATATACAACGTCATGTATGTTCCTGGGAAAGAAATTGTGGTGTGGATTTTCTTTCTACGATTTTCTTTCTGCGATGCAGTACAGTTAGAGGAATGTGAAGATGACAAGTGACATGAGCTTTGTATAGCGCTCATACATGATAGTGGGTTACCTGCAGTAAAAAAAGAACAGTGGGAGGTAGAATACAAGAAGGATGTTGTGTTGCAAAAAGTGGTTAAGTACATTGAGGGCAAGTGGACAAACAAGAGAAGTTTATCAGACATTATTAAATTCTTTTTGGTAAGTATGGTCTGAATTATCGTTGGATGATGCAGTGGCTTTGAGGGTTGAAAGAATTGTACCTCCACTTGGTATAAGAAGCAATATTTAGATTTTATGTCAGGAATGCTATTTTGGTATTGGATGCACTAAATCAGTTGTTAAGAAATAATTCTGTTGGCCAGTGGTTTATTCAGCAATAGAACTTTTGGACAAGGAGTGTGTGAATTGTTCTAGACCTGATAAATCTCTCCAAACACTCAGGCTTCTTATTAGTGAAAACCATAGCCCTAAAAATCAGTGGGAGTCCGTTGCCATTGATATAATGGACCATGTGGGATCAGTCCAGAAGTATATTTTTGTACTCATGGATTTGTTTGCACGATGGCTAGTTGTAAAGTTAGTGAAGAATGCAGACACGGTTTGCGTATTGACGTTTCTTGATCATGTTTTTTTGTGCAGAGGGGACTCCAACCACCTTGTTGAGTGATAACCAAGTGCAGTTTACATCTCATGCCTTTAAACAGTATTGTGAAAGGATTGGTGCGTAACTTAAAACCATTTCATTGTATACTCCTAGTGGCAATGGCATGGTTAAGAGGTTCAACCGTGTCATTAAGGGTGTAATTCAATCTGCATGTGCAAGTAACAAGGATTGAGTGGTACAACTAATAAAAGATGCATAGGCTTATAGGATCACAAGGTAAAAGTTATAGGCTTATCACCTTTTTAAATTATGCTGGGAAGAAATCCCAGGATCAAATTGAATCCAGGTTGGTTGGTTGGTATATGTGTGAAACCCTGGTTGTTGGAAACAGTGAGAGAAAAGATGGAAATAAATCATCAGAAGTGTAAGCAGTACTATGATTCTAAAAACAGCAGGTTGGAAAAGGAGAACACTGTTTCTGGTATGGGTGCAAGGGAGGCAACAGAAGAGGCAACGGAAGGAGATATTAATGGTATAGTCACAGCAGAAGTCAAGGGTTTAGGTTCTCCAGGAAATTCTTATGAGTGTGAATCATCTTATGCTGCTACTAGTCCCAGTGGTGGTCATAATGGTGCACTTGTTGATGAGCTGGGTGGAAGCGAATGTGTTGATGGAGAACAAACTAAACAGACCAATAAAAGAGTCTGAAGATCACCAAAATGGTTAGAGGAGTACATTTGTAAAGGTAATCAGTGGTTGTGTTGCTCTTTATCTTTTTGGGGGTGTATATGTTATGAAAAAAAAGGACAGGGGGTGGTGTTTCTATATGCACATTTTTAGTATTATATTTAGCCTTGTTATTTAGTCATGTTTTTGCATTGTTGTTTTGGGTTGTAAAAGAAGGGCATGTGTTGTGTGCTCGTGGTAAAGGCTCGTAGTATGTAGTATCTTGAATTGCTGTGCTCTAATTCCAATGAGGTAATATGTTTCTAGAGAGCACTGTTTCAGTAGGTCAGAGCTATGAGGACGTTATTGCTGTGGCTCTGTACTTTAAAAAAAATAAAGATACCTCTTCAGCATCCTCTGTGGAATCAATTACTACAAATAGCTATCAGAGCTTATGTTATCGCCCCCTTCTCGCTCTCTCTATCACTCTCTCTCCTTCTCTCAGATTTGAGCATAGTTACTGAATTAATATCATTAATACCCGATTCTCCCTGTTCCAGGATCTCCCTGAAGTGATCAACCTGCACATTAACTTTAGAAACGACTTACTTTATTCCATATACCTTTCAGATAAAGACTGTGACAATGCTAGATTTGATCTTAGATGGGTGCTGTATGAATATATAGTAACTTTTAGGAAGGGAAAGTCCTCTGCATGGTAAAGGATGTGTACCCCTGCCCTGATTTCCCAATTTTACTATTGTCCTGATCCCTATTGCTGTTTTTTGTTATCACAAGCAAACACAGATCATGCCTATGCACCATGACATAGACTTGTGTCACGGATTGCGGTCTTGCTGGACCAAGAGGGGCACCCAAAGCCCTACCTCCTAGTGGTGGAAGGCTAGAGTTAAGCAACATGAGCCTGGTGGTGGCAGCTTATCTTTTAGTGACCAGTATGAGTGAACAGCTCCTTTCTACCCTGTGTCACTGGAGTGAGACATACAGGCTCACTCACCTTTCTAAAGTTCTGCTACTCTGTGCTTAACTCACCCATGGCCTACATCAGGTAGATGTGTAGTGCTGCACAGCGTGGGAGTAGTGACTCTGCACTGGATGTATGTGTGCCTGGGAAGGGAAAAGTACATGGATAGAGAAGTACTGTGCAGTATGTGTGTGGTTAGTGCATGTACTGAGTGTATGTATGCATGCAAGGAACACATTACATGAGAGATATGCATGCAGTGCATGCGCCATGAAAGCATGTGCTAGGTGTATGTGTTCTTGCAAGACGTACAGTACATGATGGGTGAAGCGTTGTGCTGTGTGTGCATGGTGGTGTGTGTACAGGCAAATAGCACACCATGGCACAATACCGAAATTATACAGTACTGAGCAGTGCGCACAGTGCTCACAGATTGAGCTGTGTATGTACAAGTGTGTCTGAGATTGTACATTATATGGAGGACCCTGAATTCCATTTTGGGAAGCCCAGACCTGCCTGGTGAATACATGAGGAGTAGAGGCATCCCCCAGATAGATTTATGTATTGCTGCATTCCAAGGCTGTAGGTGTGACTCCCTGCAGGAAGAAAGAGAGAGAGAGCGACTCCCCCTGTATACTTCAAAAGGGTGCTCTTTCATTCAGTGATAGATCACAAGGAAAGGGTCTGGACACATCTCAGGAAGGAGATGGGTCTGATAAGGGAATCATAAACTCTATCACTGTGGCTGGCATCCAGATGTAAACTTTAGTCACTTGCATGGCCTATGTTGTGGGAATGTCAACTATGGAGTCTCCTGCTGTGACAGACAGCCTTCCAAAAAGAAGAAGAGAGAGAAAAGTGTTCACTTTAAAAGAAGGAGAACCCCAACATAAAACTTTAAATACCCAGACCCTCGATCAAATTTGGTGTCTGGAACTGGACTACAAGAAGGGGAGAAAGAAGGGGACGTTGAGACCCCAAAATATGTCATCTGCCCAGCATCAGGACGGGTTGTGTGAGGAAGGGAAGTTCTGCAAGACGTCTGCCTGTGACTAGGACTGGGGGCCAAGGTCTGCTCATCTCCCTGCTGGATGAGAGGACATCATCCAAGGAAACCAAGACTATCTACAATGGAGGATGGAACAACAGTGCCTGCCTGCTTGCCAAGACCTCTGTGCCCTGTGAGGAAAAGGAGAGCATTGGAGGGAGCGAGGTCCAGTGGGGAGTCGTAACGAGAAGACTCTTGGTAGCAGGAATAAGGAGACAAATGTGCACTGATCAGGTTGTGCCCATGTGAAGGAGTGAATTGGCAATCCTCATATACAAGGAGAGGGCCATCGTGGACTGAGCTGTGTATCAAGTGCCACGCGGGGAGCACCAAGCCCATATCTCCTCATTGCGGTGACCCCAGAGGGGGCCACCCTAGAAGTAACTCTGCTGAGAAAGTGCCAAAACTTGTGTGAGCCTTAGGGGTGACTCCTTATGCCAGGTGGGGCCACCATGGTATAGGTGATGGTATTTAGATAGAATATCGGAAACAAAAATATCATGGGACAAAATATTGTGTTAAGAATATTGACGACAATAAATTTAAAAAAGAATATCAATGACAATATTATTGTGAAGGTAAGTTTCTATAGGTAAGCAAAGTTTTACTATATATAACTCCATGTATATGTACCTTGACAACATATGTATTTTCAAGGTATGTAGATGTGGAGTTAAGAATAGTAATTCTTACTTACCTATTACTACTTACCTTCTCAATATTTTGGTCCTCGATATTTTTGACACAATATTCTGTTAATATGATTTTTTTTGTTTCCGATATTCTGTCAGTGATCCTGTACCAAATATTGCCAAGTTCCGGCCATCGACCAGGAAAACTGAAGCGGCGATCTGCGGGTCGAAATTGAGCACTGAAGCCTTCCCCCTGACCCACCCCATGGGCTCCAGAGGATGCCAAGAGTACTTTGCTCCGTTGCTGGATCCCGTCGGGAGCACAAAGATCAACCCCCTCCCCTGGGTAGAGAAAAGCTGGACTTACAGTGCCAACAGAAGCTGGAGCACGGCTGACTGGTGTTGAGGCCGGCAGCACTGCTCGGGAGAGAGTCTGCGCTTGTTGGGTGCTGCTGTGTGTCCCGCGAGCAGCCTGACTCCACTGGGCAGGATAAGAGCCTTGCAAGTGCCCACAGTCAGGCATCCGCTGAAATGCTGAGTGCTTATCTGCTGCTGGAGCAGGTAAGACTTAATTTGGGCCTGTTCGGCCCCAGGCGTCTCGCTGATAAGGTGCTGCAACACCATAGACACTTTTGACTATTTCGTAAGAGTCAAAAGGGACTGTTGAGTAAAGCCAACCAGTGAGCATTCCCTGGCTGTGGCCACCTGTTAATGTGAAAGAAGTCTGACCACAATGCAGGGAAGAGGGTGGGACAGGGATTTGCCAGATAAACACCAGAGCCACAACCTCAAGGGAATTGTGTTGTTGCTTACAAATGTTGTATACTTCATTGAATGCATAGAGTTAGAAATAAAATACTTTTTTTAATATAAACAAATGATTTGCCTGGACATTGATTCATTGACACTACTGAGTGAACTTGAGTTATGAGTTCACTAACCTGTATCTACACTTCCCCCCTGAGGGAGCCTTTGACTGCTCATCCACAGCTTCCACTGAGAGTAAAGTGCAGAAGGGGTACTTGGCCCAGTTGCTAAGGATCCACAATAGGGCCACATAAAATCAGGAGTAAAAGGCCTCAACCACCATGGTTGGGACCAGTAGCCCCTACGTGCCCCATGGCCCTCTGAAAGGGGTTCTGGCATTAACATACTTTACAGTTTGGTACATAGTTTGGAACATATTCATTTTCACAAAGGGGAAAAGTTTCTTCACTGCTCCCATCTCCCTCAATTGATCATAGCAAATAGCTCTAATATAGGAACTAAAACCTTGGTCCTGACCATTTTTGGCAAAATTCCAACAAAGTGGTATTTGTAATAACACGTTTTCTCACTTAAAAGGCAGGTAAAGATGTAGAATCATCAAAAGTAAGAAAATTATTGTTCTGTCTCAAATGGCGAGTCATCAAAATATCTTTATTAGAATGTTGTCTGACATACATGTTGTGTCTTAAATATTGTTCACAAAAATATCATCCCACTGGAGGTAACAATTATAATATCCATTTTTGTAAGCACTACTTAGTACACGATATGAATGTGAGACAATATTTATGTATATGATATTCTGACATACAACCATCTCTAATACTAGATGGTAAGGAAGTGTGTCAAGCATTACTCAAGAGGGTTATGTGGAGCCAAGCTTTGTAACATATCATGGGGTTTGTGTAGACTAAGAATGAGGTGATAGACTTTGTCCCTCCAATGTGCCTGAGTGCCACTCTGTATCCCAGTACCTACTTCGCATCACCCAGCCAAAATGCACACACCTCACACAGAGTCACCTTCACCCCAAAGAATCCAAAACGTTGGGTTAGAGACACAAAGAACCTAGATCTCGTGAAACTGGCTGCACGCTGCGAGATTGACCTCCTCCCCCCCCATATATCACAACAGTCAACAACCTTACAGAACACTATACCTCGACTATGTCTAACATACTTGATGATCTTGCCCCGCTGTAGGAGAGTAGGATCTGCTTCACAGGGGTACCCCCACTTTTTGCTGATACTTCACTGGTTTTCGACATTAGTCTGGCTGGGGCCCTGCTATTCAGAACCCCAGCCTAGCTGTTTCCTCTTTAAAAGGGTCTCCATGTGCCTTAGGCACATCACTGATTGGGATCTGGAGTGCCCTTGTAAGTCCCTAGTATATGGTATACTATGTACCAAGGGCATAGGTACCTCAGAGGCCTGCCAGGGGCTGCAGCATGTATTATGCCACCCCTGGTAGGCCATCCAAACTGGCACCACAGGTCTGCTACTGCAGCCTGGGTAAGGTGGTGCATGCACCCCTTGCAGTGGTATAGGTTACCTATATCACTAAATGCATACACACATATAAACCTATAAGTCACTCCTAAGGCAGGCCTTATCAATCCTAAAGGCAGAGTGCATGGTTCCTATGTGAGAGGGTGCCCCTGCATGAGCAGGGCCCCTCTGCAGCGTTCGGAGACCATCTCTGATGCTGTTTGTAGTGCAGCCGGACCATATACTCTTAAACGCATTATATCCTCGCGGTAAAATGGTAACTATGGAATGGCTGCACCTAAACATGTCGTGTTTGGTGTCAAACATCTTGGAATACTACCCCCCGCCAATCCTGGCGGCGGGGGTAGCATTCCACCCTTCTAGAGGGAAAGGCATGTTAACTCTGACGAGTCCGGTAACTTCTTTCCAGAGCCTGGCATCACAAAATGGATGCTACTGCCACAGACACGAGTCTGGCCTCCTGCTGCTGGACGAAACTCCGGCAGGGGAGGCCTGGACAATAGGTTTCCTGTCCCAGGGAGGTGTGACCACCTCCCCAGACAGGACAATGTGTATTGGGGCTGGGCGGGAGCACTTTCGGGTGCTTTGAAGTCCTGCACTGGGGGCACATTTGGTGTCCCTGTGCATACCCCAGTTCAAACCGGATCAGGGGCTTGCAGCCCCTGCTTTGGCGCAAACTGGACAAAGGGAAAGGGGTGTAGCCACCCCTCTGCCCTGACCCACCCATAGGTGGGGCCACAGAGTAGTCCATCCCCTATTTTTAGAATAAAGGTAGGAACCCAGTCCCTAGGACTTTAGATTATACCTGGACGAAACTCTGAAACAGAATCCTGGACCTTCGACGCTCTACTCACGATTAGAGGACTGAAGAATCTCCCTTGGGGTCAAGGAGTGACTCCCCTGCTTGGCAGGCACCAAAGAAGCATCTGTCCGGTTCGCATCACTGAAGCTCCCGTCGGACGCCGAAGTCATCGCATCACCAGAGGTGGATTCTCAGACTTCCCGAGGCTACCCTGAGTCCCCAGCAAAGCTGAGGCCCGTGGCTATCGTGGGTGACTTGAGACCGTGACCCCTGGACACCGAGCACATTTGCAAGTGCACCATCTTCTGGGTCTCCCAAGAAGTCGTGCTTTGGGCTCCGAGTAGCCCTAGCCTCCAGCACCACCTGCACCGAAGATCATTGGCCCCCACTCCACGAGTGTCCTGTAAGCCAGCTCCACGTGCGGCGTCACGAGGCTCCTTCGCGGTCGCTAGCCCGTTGGCTAGTAGCCCTTAACGAAGGCCAATCTTTTCTTTACTTGGCAGTCTGGTTGCTCCAGGCCTGCCCTCACTTACCCTCGCTGGGTGAGTTCCTCAGACCTTGCTGGTCTGCATCATCGACGATCTACATCTTACTCGAGACTTGCCGTTACCAAGGCTTGTTGGGTCCAATCTGGTCGCCGACACCTCTGCACTCGACAGACATCGAGCAACAGCCCGAATCCTGCTCCTGGTCGCCGACAACGCCTCCCGGACCTCGTGGCTGAAGAGTCAAGACGACCGTCACCGAATCTGAAGCACTCGACATCGGTGGGCATCTGTCCATCGCCTCCCTGGTCACTGGCTAGTGACCCAGACTCTGTCCCCTCTGCTTTCAGGTTCTTCAGAACTCCGATCCACTCTTGGATCCACCCGGACACTTTTCTCCTGGTCGCCAGCAGCACTTTGCAGCAGATCGCCATAAGAACCGACGACGAAACCCGACCCCGAAAGGCACCTATGCACCCGGCTTCCTGGGTGAGGTAACACGAGTACTCCGGTGCTCCCGTGGGTAGAGACTCTTCAAAGTCCTAGATCTCAAAGGGTTTTGTCCTAGTCCTCTTCTAAGTGTCCCTTTCCTCTATTTTCCCGATCCCGACTTTCTCCATAGAAGTTAACGGCGTATCGCGGTTGGGTATTTACACTGCACGCGTCTCCCGTGGGTCCCCTGTGTCACTACCTTGGGTGGTTCCTTGTGGTCCAAGCACTTCTAGAGGCTCTAGGCCAAGTGTCTAGTTCAGTCGTGGTTCGCATACCATTTTATTGGTATATGGTTTGGTACGCCCCTAGGGCCCAAACGTGTATTTGTGCTATTACTGTGATTTAAGATCTTATAACCTATGTACTTGAACTCTAGCCTCATAAAGAGACTAGAGGGGTGTGTTTAGTAATAAATACATATATTTTGGATATATACCTGGTGTGGTGCTCTTTCATTTGGTCACTCAAGAGATTATAGACTGGTAAAACAAGCTGCTTTACATTCCTTCAAGACTTAGCCTGAAGGCTGCTCTCCACAGCTACCACTAGGATAGCTTTCAATAAGGTTGTCTTTAACCTACCTACCATAAGAGTCGATTTGGACTGGTGCAAGGTGCCCACTATAATTAGTGGACAGCATATGCCAGGCCAACTTCTCACATTGGTGTGCAGCGTGTGGGATTCCAGCTTGCTATTGTTTTACCAGATAATCTCAATTGAATTGATCAACTGAAAACCACTAAAGGTACCTAAGGTACATATAATTTAAGCTTAGAATATCAGTAAGTTCTACTGAACTTAGAGTTGTGTGTTAAGGGATAGCACAACCCTTTCTACAACTCAAGAGAGTTTAGTAGGCCACACTAGAGTAGGTAGTGCATACACCACACCACACTAGTAATGTCTTTAAAAGCAGGATCCAAAGATACCCTGCAGGAAGCCATTGAGCTTCCCCCTCCAAGTATGACACACTCCCATTCTTGGAACTGAGAGCTTTGTGTAACGTGAGGAAATTAAGGACAGGCCAAAGTCCCACCACCCAACACCTCCAGGAGTTGTTGGTGGCTTATGATCTTAGTAAGTCTTCAGAGACTGAAGGGGTAGGAGCAGAGGGTGGGCCAGCAGATGAGGAAGGGGCCAGGGGTACTACTACCCCCAGCCCCCTCTGAAACTGACCAGGAGGGTGACAATGACCCTGACCTGGAAAACCCAATCCCTTCTGGGGAAGATGAAGATGAGGATCTTGAGAACCACACCTTTGTCCCCCAGGAAGGATTATGAGTGTGCTCAGAAAGTCTAGGTCTCCTTCTCAGGAGTCTAACCACTCTGGCACCTCAATAGGGAGCTCTGTTTCTTCTCACAGGAGGGAATCCTCTCATGAGAGAAGAAAGAGACTGGTCCAGTATGAGGAAACTCAACTGGAGATCAGGAAGAAGCAATTGGCTTTAGATAGAGAATCCCTAGATCTCCTTAAAGAGAGAAGAAAGTTGGGACTAGAGTCCCATGGTGGCAGCCATGTCCCTAGAGATAGGGAAAGGTCCTATGACCATAGGAACCTGAGCAAGATTGTCCCTCCCTACCAGAGTGGGGATGACATCCACAAATGGATAACTGCTTTAGAGAGGGCCTGTAAAGTACAGAAGGTCCCTCAGGAGCAGTGGGCAGCAATCTTGTGGCTCTCCTTTGCTGACAAAGGTAGAGACAAGCTCCTCACTGTTAGAGAGGAGGATGCTGATAATTACAAGGTCTTGAAGAGTGCTCTTATTGATGGGTTTGGCCTAACCACTGAACAGTACAGGTTGAAGTTCAGAGACACCCAAAAGCACAGACTCAAGACTGGGTAGACTATGTGGATTGTTCTGCCAAGGCTCTGGAAGGCTGGTTGATGGGCAGTAAGGTGTGTGACTTCTCAGGATTGTATAATCTGATAATGAGGGAGCAGATTCTTAATAACTGTCAAAACCAGCTGTTGCATCAGTACCTGGTTGACTCTGATCTGACCTCTCCCCAAGAATTGGGAAAGAAGGCAGACAAATGGGTCAGAACCAGGGTGAAGCAGAAGGTACAGAACCAAGGTGGGGAAACCAAGAAGCAAGATGCTAAGAACTCTGACAAGGGTGGGGAGAAGGGTAAAGATCAAAAGTCTTCATCAGGCCCCCAAAAATCTTCTTCTGGTGGGGATTCCCAGTCTACCAAGGGTAAAGGCCAAAGAAAACCATGGTGCAAGGTCTGTAAGCAAAAGACCCACTGGACCAGTGATTGCACCAAGTCCAAAGACTCCAGTCCAGCACCCACCAATGCCCCTAAGGCACCTGTTCCCCCTAGTACAGTTGGTGGAGGTGCTCCAGCAAAGGGTTTAGTAGGGTTCACCCTGGGAACTGAGTTGGGCTCTGACTTAGTCAGGGAACTGACTCAGGCTGTGTTAGTCTGTGATGGAGGCATGGATGTGACCTCCACTGTGAGTCCCAGTAATCTGGGCAAGTACAGACAACAGCCTTTAATCAATGGACGAGAGGCTTTGGCATTTAGGGACACAGGGGCAAGTGTCACAATGGTGACACAAGACCTTGTGCTACCTGGGCAAGTTATACTTGGTGAAATGTACCAAGTGACCAATGCTAGCAATGTCAGAACAGACCATACTCTGGCAGTTGTTAACTTCTCCTGGGGAGGGGTAACTGGCCTTAAGAAGGTTGTGGTAAGTGCAAACCTACCAGTCGAATGCTTGCTTGGCAATGACTTAGAGACTTCTGCTTGGGCAGAAGTGGAGCTCAGGACCCATGCAGAAATGCTGGGGATCCCTGCAGATGTGTTTGCTGTGACCAGGTCACAAGCTAAACTGTCTAAAACTGAACAGGCCTTGGATTCTGGAAGAATGGACCAAGTGCCTTCCAAGAGGAGGAGTAGTAGGGTTAAGGCAGTGCCTTCCCCTTGGCTCAGGAGGAAGATCAGTCCCTTGAGGGGGATGATCTCAGCCCTGAAGAAGGAACTGTCCCAGAGGAACTTGAACCTGAACAGGTTGAGTTCTTGGGGACAGGGGGACCTTCTAGGGCAGATCTGAGCCAGGAGCAGCAGAGCTGCCCCTCCCTTGAACCCCTCAGACAGCAAGCTGCTGCTGAGGCTGCTGGGAAAGCTAGTGGTCCCCATACAGTGTATTGGGATGATGGACTCCTGTACTCAGAGAGTAGAGACCCCAAGCCTGGTGCTACCAGGAGGTTGGTAATACCTTTGAAGTTCAGGGGCTTCCTATTGACCCTAGCCCATGATATTCCCTTAGCAGGACACCTGGGCCAGAACAAGACTTGGGACAGAATTGTCCCTCACTTTCACTGGCCCCACATGTCTGAAGACAGTAAGGAGTTTTGTCGCTCCTGTGTAACCTGCCAAGCCAGTGGCAAAGCAGGTGGCACTACAAAGGCCCCCTGATACCACTACCTGTGGTGGGGGTGCCCTTTGAGAGGGTAGGGATTGACATTGTTGGTCCCATGGATCCCCAAACAGCCTCTGGGCACAGGTTTATCCTGGTGGTAGTGGATCATGCCACCAGGTACCCAGAAGCTATTCCCCTCAGGACCACTACAGCACCTGTGGTGGCAAGGGCCCTCCTGGGAATCTTCTCAAGAGTGGGCTTTCCTAAGGAGGTAGTATCAGACAGGGGTTCAAACTTCATGTCTGGTTACTTAAAAGCAATGTGGAAGGAGTGTGGAGTTACTTATAAGTTCACCACACCCTATCACCCACAATGCAATGGTTTAGTTGAGAGATTCAACAAAACCTTGAAGGGCATGATTAAAGGGCTCCCAGAAAAGCTTAGGCGTAGATGGGACATACTCTTGCCCTGCCTTTTATTCGCATATAGGAGGTGCCTCAGAAGGGGTTGGTTACAGCCCTTTTGAACTTCTGTTTGGCCACCCTGTGAGGGGTCCACTGTGCTTGGTGAAGGAAGGATGGGAGTTACCTCTCAAGCCCCCAAAGCAAGACATAGTGGACTATGTACTTGGTCTCCGCTCCAGGATGGCTGAGTACATGAAAAAGGCAACCAAAAACCTTGAGGCTAGCCAGGAACTGCAGAAGGCCTGGCATGACCAAAGGCTGTTCTGACTGTTTACCAGCCAGGACAGAAGGTGTGGGTGTTGGAGCCAGTGGCCCCAGCAGCTCTCCAAGACAAATGGAGTGGACCCCACACTATTGTTGAGCAGAAGGGTGAGGTCACTTACTTAGTAGACCTGGGAACACCCAGGAGTCCCCAAAGGGTTCTCCATGTCAACAGACTTAAGCCATATGTGGACAGGGCAGACATGGGCTTGCTCATGGCTACTGATGAAGGGCAGGAGGAAGAGAGTGACCCACTCCCTGACCTGCTCTCACAGAACCCTGACGATGGGTCAGTTGATGGTGTAGCCTTGGCAGGCAGCCTCACTACCCAGCAACAAACTGATTGCAGGCAAGTCCTCAATCAGTTTAGACATATGTTTTCACTGACACCCAGTCAGACCACCTGGTGCACTCATGAAGTGGACACTGGGGACAGTCTGCCTATTAAAAACAAGATTTATAGGCAACCTGACCATGTCAGGGACTGTATCAGGACTGAAGTCCAGAAGATGTTGGAATTGGGAGTGATTGAGCCCTCAGATAGCCCTTGGGCTAGTCCAGTAGTCCTAGTACCTAAACCTCACACCAGTGGTGGGAAAAGAGAGATGAGGTTTTGTGTAGACTACAGAGGCCTCAATGCAGTCACTAGGACTGATGCCCATCCAATACCCAGGGCAGATGAGCTCATAGATACTTTGGCCTCTGCCAAATATCTCAGCACATTTGACCTAACAGCTGGCTACTGGCAGATCAGACTAGCTGATGCTGCAAAGCCCAAAACAGCATTTTCAACCCCTAGTGGGCATTATCAATTTGTGGTGATGCCCTTTGGTCTGAAAAATGCACCTGCCACTTTCCAGAGGTTGGTGAACACAGTTCTCACAGGACTGGAAGCCTATAGTGCAGCTTATCTAGATGATATTGCTGTCTTTAGCTCCACCTGGGAGGATCACCTGGTCCACCTCAGGAATGTTTTACAGGCCCTGCAAAAGGCAGGCCTGACTATCAAGGCCACTAAGTGCCAGATAGGGCAGAGTCAGGTTGTGTACCTGGGCCACCTTGTGGGTGGAGGCCAGGTTCAACCTTTGCAGAGCAAGATCCAGACCATCATGGACTGGACTGCTCCCACTACCCAGACTCAGGTGAGAGCCTTCTTAGGCCTGACTGGGTACTATAGGAGATTTGTCAAGGGGTATGGATCAATAGTGACACCCTTGAATGACTTAACTTCTAAGAAAATGCCCAAAGGTTCAGTGGACAGTTAGCTGTCAAAAGGCATTTGATGACCTCAAGCAGGCCATGTGCACTGCTCCAATTCTGCAGAGTCCTGATTACTCCAAGAAGTTCATTGTTCAAACTGATGCATCTGAATTGGGGGTAGGGGCTGTACTGTCACAATTGAATGAAGAAGGTCAGGATCAGCCAGTAGCTTTTATTAGCAGAAGGCTGACCCCTAGAGAGAAACGTTGGTCAGCCATAGAGAGGGAGGCCTTTGCTGTGGTCTGGGCTCTGAAGAAGTTGAGGCCATACTTATTTGGTACACACTTCCTGGTTCAGACAGACCATAAGCCCCTCTTATGGCTAAAACAAATGAAGGGTGAAAACCCCAAACTGCTTAGGTGGTCCATTTCCCTACAGGGGATGGACTTTACAGTGGAACATAGGCCTGGGAGTAACCATGCGAATGCAGATGGACTCTCTAGGTATTTCCACTTAGAACATGAAGACTTAACTGGGCAAGGTTAGTTTAATGTCCCTACGTTTGGGGGGTTGTGTAGGAGAGTAGGATCTGCTTCACAGGGGTACCCCCACTTTTGCTGATACTTCACTGGTTTTCGACATTAGTCTGGCTGGGGCCCTGCTATTCAGAACCCCAGCCTAGCTGTTTCCTCTTTAAAAGGGTCTCCATGTGCCTTAGGCACATCACTGATTGGGATCTGGAGTGCCCTTGTAAGTCCCTAGTATATGGTATACTATGTACCAAGGGCATAGGTACCTCAGAGGCCTGCCAGGGGCTGCAGCATGTATTATGCCACCCCTGGTAGGCCATCCAAACTGGCACCACAGGTCTGCTACTGCAGCCTGGGTAAGGTGGTGCATGCACCCCTTGCAGTGGTATAGGTTACCTATATCACTAAATGCATACACACATATAAACCTATAAGTCACTCCTAAGGCAGGCCTTATCAATCCTAAAGGCAGAGTGCATGGTTCCTATGTGAGAGGGTGCCCCTGCATGAGCAGGGCCCCTCTGCAGCGTTCGGAGACCATCTCTGATGCTGTTTGTAGTGCAGCCTGACCATATACTCTTAAACGCATTATATCCTCGCGGTAAAATGCTAACTATGGAATGGCTGCACCTAAACATGTCGTGTTTGGTGTCAAACATCTTGGAATACTACCCCCCCGCCAATCCTGGCGGCGGGGGTAGCATTCCACCCTTCTAGAGGGAAAGGCATGTTAACTCTGACGAGTCCGGTAACTTCTTTCCAGAGCCTGGCATCACAAAATGGATGCTACTGCCACAGACACGAGTCTGGCCTCCTGCTGCTGGACGAAACTCCGGCAGGGGAGGCCTGGACAATAGGTTTCCTGTCCCAGGGAGGTGTGACCACCTCCCCAGACAGGACAATGTGTATTGGGGCTGGGCGGGAGCACTTTCGGGTGCTTTGAAGTCCTGCACTGGGGGCACATTTGGTGTCCCTGTGCATACCCCAGTTCAAACCGGATCAGGGGCTTGCAGCCCCTGCTTTGGCGCGAACTGGACAAAGGAAAGGGGTGTAGCCACCCCTCTGCCCTGACCCACCCATAGGTGGGGCCACAGAGTAGTCCATCCCTATTTTTAGAATAAAGGTAGGAACCCAGTCCCTAGGACTTTAGATTATACCTGGACGAAACTCTGAAACAGAATCCTGGACCTTCGACGCTCTAGTCACGATTAGAGGACTGAAGAATCTCCCTTGGGGTCAAGGAGTGACTCCCCTGCTTGGCAGGCACCAAAGAAGCATCTGTCCGGTTCGCATCACTGAAGCTCCCGTCGGACGCCGAAGTCATCGCATCACCAGAGGTGGATTCTCAGACTTCCCCGAGGCTACCCTGAGTCCCCAGCAAAGCTGAGGCCCGTGGCTATCGTGGGTGACTTGAGACCGTGACCCCTGGACACCGAGCACATTTGCAAGTGCACCATCTTCTGGGTCTCCCAAGAAGTCGTGCTTTGGGCTCCGAGTAGCCCTAGCCTCCAGCACCACCTGCACCGAAGATCACTGGCCCCCACTCCACGAGTGTCCTGTAAGCCAGCTCCACGTGCGGCGTCACGAGGCTCCTTCGCGGTCGCTAGCCCGTTGGCTAGTAGCCCTTAACGAAGGCCAATCTTTTCTTTACTTGGCAGTCTGGTTGCTCCAGGCCTGCCCTCACTTACCCTCGCTGGGTGAGTTCCCCAGACCTTGCTGGTCTGCATCATCGACGATCTACATCTTACTCGAGACTTGCCGTTGCCAAGGCTTGTTGGGTTCAATCTGGTCGCCGACACCTCTGCACTCGACAGACATCGAGCAACAGCCCGAATCCTGCTCCTAGTTGCCGACAACGCCTCCCGGACCTCGTGGATGAAGAGTCAAGACGACCGTCACCGAATCTGAAGCACTCGACATCGGTGGGCATCTGTCCATCGCCTCCCTGGTCACTGGCTAGTGACCCAGACTCTGTCCCCTCTGCTTTCAGGTTCTTCAGAACTCCGATCCACTCTTGGATCCACCCGGACACTTTTCTCCTGGTCGCCAGCAGCACTTTGCAGCAGATCGCCATAAGAACCGACGACGAAACCCGACCCCGAAAGGCACCTATGCACCCGGCTTCCCTGGGTGAGATAACACGAGTACTCCGGTGCTCCCGTGGGTAGAGACTCTTCAAAGTCCTAGATCTCAAAGGGTTTTGTCCTAGTCCTCTTCTAAGTGTCCCTTTCCTCTATTTTCCCGATCCCGACTTTCTCCATAGAAGTTAACGGCGTATCGCGGTTGTGTATTTACACTGCACGCGTCTCCCGTGGGTCCCCTGTGTCACTACCTTGGGTGGTTCCTTGTGGTCCAAGCACTTCTAGAGGCGCTAGGCTTAGTGTCTAGTTCAGTCGTGGTTCGCATACCACTTTATTGGTATATGGTTTGAGTACGCCCCTAGGGCCCAAACGTGTATTTGTGCTATTACTGTGATTTAAGATCTTATAACCTATGTACTTCGAACTCTAGCCTCATAAAGAGACTAGAGGGGTGTGTTTAGTAATAAATACATATATTTTGGATATATACCTGGTGTGGTGCTCTTTCATTTGGTCACTCAAGAGATTATAGACTGGTAAAACAAGCTGCTTTACATTCCTTCAAGACTTAGCCTGAAGGCTGCTCTCCACAGCTACCACTAGGATAGCTTTCAATAAGGTTGTCTTTAACCTACCTACCATAAGAGTCGATTTGGACTGGTGCAAGGTGCCCACTATAATTAGTGGACAGCATATGCCAGGCCAACTTCTCACACCCGCTAAAGCTAAAAAGAACCCAAATGTCTGGAGGAGCCAGAAACTCCCGGTCCTCCAGAGACCTCTTGCTCCAGCCTCCGCGCTTTCGAAAGGAAAAAACTTACAATCGTGCTTTCTCTAGGGCCGCACCAAGAATATAGAACTCATTCCCGCCCGCCATTAGAAGAATTCCGTCTCTGGCACGCTTTAAAAAGGAAGCCAAAACCTTCCTAATGGGCAAATTCCTCTCCTAATTCTTGCATTGCACTCACCTCAGCGACCTTGTTTCTATTCTATTACTACCACACCTTGGACTGACCAGATGCTATCCACCCGGCACCTCCGGGCACCCCAACCTTAGACTCTTGGACCTTCGTTCTTGTAAAATGTATGTACTTGTTTTTATCCCAAGTGTTCCACCCCCCTACCAAAGTCTTTTTGTATTCAACCTGTTAACCCTGTAAAGCGCTCTGATACCCTAACGGGTCAAGTCCGCGCTCTATATAACACAAATAAATAAATGAATAAAATAAATACCAGCCACATCTACAAACCCATTTAGTTCGTTTTCACCCACAAACTCACCTTTAACCTCCAGCCACTCACCTACATCCTTCGACCATCTACCTTTACCCACATACCCACTTACATTCATAAATCTGCTTTACGTTGTCACACTCACATTCAATACCCCATAAACACTCCCACAAACTCGCCCAACAAGTTGCAAGCACTCTTAATAATGCAAATCCAGATCTATTGCCAGTACTGTAAGTGACGAGGACAGTTTGTCTATTATTTCAGTTTGATGCAGTGACACTTGTCCAGGGTTGATGACTGTTTAGTAAATATATTGCAAATATGTAACGTTTATCTCCTGTGAGCTACCCCTTAAATTTTAAAAACAGTTTGATTTTTACTTTTCTTTGCAAAGTGTTCTACATGTTTCTTTTCACATTAAAATAATGACCATTATGCACTTTTTCAGTCGTTTTGGGAAAATACGATTGTCAAAGTCCATCCTATTTCATATTTGCTAAGAGCATACCTCTGAATTTAACTAGCAATAAAATGAGCCCAACCATCTTGTGCACCAACTGGCAATCAAGCGAAAACGTTTCCAGTTTGCCGGGGACAACTATGCCAGTACATAAATCCAGAATAAGCAGCATGCGAATAAAATGATCTATATTGACTTAGTATTTGTAATAAAAGCCTCACACACCCTAGTCTTCGGGAGAAGGGACTCAACAAAGGTCAACGAAAGCGCATGTGCAAAATTGCAATCCAGCATACCAGAGATTGAAGTGGACATAAGAGATAAATGGGTGCATCATATTAGAGTATGCCACATGTAATGTGGTGCCCAGAGCTACAAAATATTCCTCTAACAGCCTAATCAATATATATGTACTGAGCTATTCAAATCCTCAAGAAACAGATTTGATGTTTTGTGTGCAAAAGTTCTTCTTTGTCACCCTAATTTTTGTAACTAATCATATGATCAAATTATCAAAATGAATCAGTTGAGTTAGGAGGCAAAGAAAGCAACTGACCATTGAGCAGCAAATAAATGAACATGCTTGTCAAGTACATCAATATCAATCTATTAATGGCAAAATATATCACATTAGTACATTTACATAGCGATTCTTTGTGATGCTGGTCTTGGAACACCTATATTACTGCTAAGCGATTTGCACAGGTGTAGGAGAGTAGGATCTGCTTCACATGGGTACCCCCACTTTTTGCTGATGCTTCACTGTTTTTCGACATTAGTCTGGCTGGGGCCCTGCTAATCAGAACCCCAGCCTAGCTGCTTCCTCTCTAAAATGGTTTCCATGTGCCTTAGGCACATCACTGATTGGGATCTGGAGTGCCCTTATAAGTCCCTAGTATATGGTATACTATGTACCAAGGGCATAGGTACCTCAGAGGCCTGCCAGGGGCTGCAGCATGTATTATGCCACCCCTGGAAGGCCATCCAAACTGACACCACAGGTCTGCTACTGCAGCCTGGGTAAGGTGGTGCATGCACCCCTTACCCGTGATATAGGTTACCTATATCACGAAATACATACACACATAGAAACCTATAAGTCACTCCTAAGGCAGGCCTTATCAATCCTAAAGGCAGAGTGCATGGCTCCTATATGAGAGGGTGCCCCTGCATGAGCAGGGCCCCTCTGCAGCGTTCGGAGACCATCTCTGATGCTGTTTGTAGTGCAGCCTGACCATATACTCTTAAGCGCATTATATCCTCGCGGTAAAATGCTAACTTTGGAATGGCTGCACCTAAACATGTCGTGTTTGGTGTCAAACATCTTGGAATACTACCCCCCGCCAATCCTGGCGGCAGGGGTAGCATTCCACCCTTCTAGAGGGAAAGACATGTTAACTCTGACTAGTCCGGTAACTTCTTTCCAGAGCCCTGGCATCACAAAATGGATGCTGCTGCCACAGACACGAGTCTGGCCTCCTGCTGCTGGACGAAACTCCGGCAGGGGAGGCCTGGACAATAGGTTTCCTGTCCCAGGGAGGTGTGACCACCTCCCCAGACAGGATAATGTGTATTGGGGCTGGGCGGGAGCACTTTCGGGTGCTTTGAAGTCCTGCACTGGGGGCACATTTGGTGTCCCTGTGCATACCCCAGTTCAAACCGGATCAGGGGCTTGCAGCCCCTGCTTTGGCGCGAACTGGACAAAGGGAAAGGGGTGTAGCCACCCCTCTGCCCTGACCCACCCATAGGTGGGGCCACAGAGTAGTCCAACCCCTATTTTTAGAATAAAGGTAGGAACCCAGTCCTTAGGACTTTAGATTATACCTGGACGAAACTCTGAAACTGAAATCCTGGACCTTCGACGCTCTACGACAAGATTAGAGGACTGAAGAATCTCCCTTGGGGTCAAGGAGTGACTCCCCTGCTTGGCAGGCACCAAAGAAGCATCTGTCCAGTTCGCATTTCTGAAGCTCCCGTCGGACGCCGAAGTCATCGCATCACCAGAGGTGGATTCTCAGACTTCCCCGAGGCTACCCTGAGTCCCCAGCAAAGCTGAGGCCCGTGGCTATCGTGGGTGACTTGAGACCGTGACCCCTGGACACCGAGCACATTTGCAAGTGCATCATCTTCTGGGTCTCCCAAGAAGTCGTGCTTTGGGCTCCGAGTAGCCCTAGCCTCCAGCACCACCTGCACCGAAGATCACTGGCCCCCACTCCACGAGTGTCCTGTAAGCCAGCTCCACGTGCGGCGTCACGAGGCTCCTTCGCGGTCGCTAGCCCGTTGGCTAGTAGCCCTTAACGAAGGCCAATCCTTTTCTTACTTGGCATCCTGGTTGCTCCAGGCCTGCCCTCACTTACCCTTGCTGGGTGAGTTCCACAGACCTTGCTGGTCTGCACCATCGACGATCTACATCTTCACTCGAGACTTGCCGTTGCCAAGGCTTGTTGGGTCCAATCCGGTCGCCGACACCTCAGCACTCGACAGACATCGTGTACCAGCCCGAATCCTGCTCCTGGTCACCGACAACGCCTCCTGGACCTCGTGGCTGAAGAGTCAAGACGACCGTCAACGCACCTGAAGCACTCGACATCGGTGGGCATCTGTCCATCGCCTTCCTGGTCACTGGCTAGTGACCCAGACTCTGTCCCCTCTGCTTTCAGGTTCAGCAGAACTCCGATCCACTCTTGGATCCACCCGGACACTTTTCTCTTGGCCGCCAGCAGCACTTTGCAGCAGATCGCCATTCGAATCGACGACGAAACCCGACCCCGAAAGGCACCTATGCACCCGGCTTCCCTGGGTGAGGTAACACGAGTACTCCGGTGCTCCCGTGGGTAGAGACTCTTCAAAGTCCTAGATCTCAAAGGGTTTTGTCCTAGTCCTCTTTTAAGTGTCCCTTTCCTCTATTTTCCCGATCCCGACTTTCTCCATAGAAGTTAACGGCGTATCGCGGTTGTGTATTTACACTGCACGCGTCTCCCGTGGGTCCCCTGTGTCACTACCTTGGGTGGTTCCTTGTGGTCCAAGCACTTCTAGAGGCTCTAGGCCTAGTGTCTAGTTCAGTCGTGGTTCGCATACCACTTTATTGGTATATGGTTTGGTACGCCCCTAGGGCCCAAACGTGTATTTGTGCTATTACTGTGATTTAATATCTTATAACTTATGTACTTCGAACTCTAGCCTCATAAAGAGACTAGAGGGGTGTGTTTAGCAATAAATACATATATTTTGAATATATACCTGGTGTGGTGCTCTTTCATTTGGTCACTCAAGAGATTATAGACTGGTAAAACAAGCTGCTTTACATTCCTTCAAGACTTAGCCTGAAGGCTGCTCTCCATAGCTACCACTAGGATAGCTTTCAATAAGGTTGTCTTTAACCTATCTCCAATAAGGGGTTGTTTGGACTGGTGCAAGGTGCCCACTATAATTAGTGGACAGCATATGCCAGGCCAACTTCTCACATTGGTGTGCAGCGTGTGGGATTCCAGCTTGCTATTGTTTTACCAGATAATCTCAATTGAATTGATCAACTGAAAACCACTAAAGGTACCTAAGGTACATATAATTTAAGCTTAGAATAACAGTAAGTTCTACTGAACTTAGAGTTGTGTGTTAAGGGATAGCACAACCCTTTCTACAACTCAAGAGAGTTTAGTAGGCCACACTAGAGTAGGTAGTGCATACACCACACCACACTAGTAATGTCTTTAAGGGCAGGATCCAAAGAATCCTTGCAGGAAGCCATTGAGCTTCCACCCTCCAAGTATGATACACTCCCATTCTTGGAATTGAGAGCTTTATGTAACTTGAGAAAATTAAGGACAGGCCAAAGCCCCACCACCCAACACCTCAAGGAGTTGTTGGTGGCTTATGACCTTAGTAAGCCTGTAGGGACTGAAGGGGTAGGAGCTGAGGGTGGGGCAGACGAAGAGGACGAGGCCAGGGGTACCAGTACCCCCAGCCCCCCTCTGAAACTGGCCAGGAGGGTGACAATGACCCTGACCTGGAAAACCAAATCCCTCCTGTGGATGATGATGAGGATAATCAAGATGATGCCCTCTTTGTCCCCCCAGGAAGGATTAAGAGTGTGCCCAGGAAGTCTAGATCTCCTTCTCAGGAGTCTAACCACTCTGGCACCTCTATAGGGAGCTCTGTCTCATCTCACAGGAGGGAATCCTCTCATGAGAGGAGAACCAGACTGGTACAGTATGAGGAAACTCAGCTGGAGATCAGAAAAAAGCAATTGGCTTTAGATAGGGAATCCCTAGATCTCCTTAGAGAGAGAAGAAAGTTGGGACTAGAGTCCCATGGTGGCAGCCATGTCCCTAGAGACAGGGAAAGGTCCTATGACCATAGGAACCTGAGCAAGATTGTCCCTCCCTACCAGAGTGGGGATGATATCCACAAATGGATAACTGCATTAGAGAGGGCCTGTAAAGTACAGAAGGTCCCTCAGGAGCAGTGGGCAGCAATCTTGTGGCTCTCCTTTGCTGACAAAGGTAGAGATAAGCTCCTCACTGTTAGAGAGGAGGATGCTGATAATTACAAGGTCTTGAAGAGTGCTCTTATTGATGGGTTTGGCCTAACCACTGAACAGTACAGGTTGAAGTTCAGAGACACCCAAAAAGCACAGACTCAAGACTGGGTAGACTATGTGGATTGTTCTGCCAAGGCTCTGGAAGGCTGGTTGATGGGCAGTAAGGTGTGTGACTTCTCAGGATTGTACAATCTGATAATGAGGGAGCAGATTCTTAATAACTGTCAAAATCAGCTGTTGCATCAATACCTGGTAGACTCTGATCTGACCTCTCCCCAAGAATTGGGAAAGAAGGCAGACAAATGGGTCAGAACCAGGGTGAAGCAGAAGGTACAGAACCAAGGTGGGGAAACCAAGAAGCAAGATGCTAAGAACTCTGACAAGGGTGGGGAGAAGGGTAAAGATCAAAAGTCTTCATCAGGCCCCCAAAAATCTTCTTCTGGTGGGGATTCCCAGTCTACCAAAGGTAAAGGCCAAAGAAAACCATGGTGCAAGGTCTGTAAGCAAAAGACCCACTGGACCAGTGATTGCACCAAGTCCAAAGACTCCAGTCCAGCACCCACCAATGCCCCTAAGGCACCTGTTCCCCCTAGTACAGTTGGTGGAAGTGCTCCAGCAAAGGGTTTAGTAGGGTTCACCCTGGGAACTGAGTTGGGCTCTGACTTAGTCAGAGAACTGACTCAGGCTGTGTTAGTCTGTGATGGAGGCATGGATGTGACCTCCACTGTGAGTCCCAGTAATCTGGGCAAGTACAGACAACAGCCTTTAATCAATGGACGTGAGGCTTTGGCATTTAGGGACACAGGGGCAAGTGTCACAATGGTGACACAAGACCTTGTGCTACCTGGGCAAGTTATGCTTGGTGAGATGTACCAAGTGACCAATGCTAGCAATGTCAGAACAGACCATACTCTGGCAGTTGTTAACTTCTCCTGGGGAGGGGTAACTGGCCTTAAGAAGGTTGTGGTAAGTGCAAACCTACCAGTCGAATGCTTGCTTGGCAATGACTTAGAGACTTCTGCTTGGGCAGAAGTGGAGCTCAGGACCCATGCAGAAATGCTGGGGATCCCTGCAGATGTGTTTGCTGTGACCAGGTCACAAGCCAAAATGTCTAGCACTGAACAGGCCTTGGATTCTGGAAGAATGGACCAAGTGCCTTCCAAGAGGAGGAGTAGTAGGGTTAAGGCAGTGCCTTCCCCCTTGGCTCAGGAGGAAGATCAGTCCCTTGAGGGGGATGATCTCAGCCCTGAAGAAGGAACTGTCCCAGAGGAACTTGAACCTGACCAGGTTGAGTTCTTGGGGACAGGGGGACCTTCTAGGGCAGATCTGAGCCAGGAGCAGCAGAGCTGCCCCTCCCTTGAACCCCTCAGACAGCAAGCTGCTGCTGAGGCTGCTGGGAAAGCTAGTGGTCCCCATACAGTGTATTGGGATGATGGACTCCTGTACTCAGAGAGTAGAGACCCCAAGCCTGGTGCTACCAGGAGGTTGGTAATACCTTTGAAGTTCAGGGGCTTCCTATTGACCCTAGCCCATGATATTCCCTTAGCAGGTCACCTGGGCCAGAACAAGACTTGGGACAGAATTGTCCCTCACTTTCACTGGCCCCACATGTCTGAAGACAGTAAGGAGTTTTGTCGCTCCTGTGTAACCTGCCAAGCCAGTGGCAAAGCAGGTGGCACTACAAAGGCCCCCTGATACCACTACCTGTGGTGGGGGTGCCCTTTGAAAGGGTGGGGATTGACATTGTTGGTCCCATGGATCCCCAAACAGCCTCTGGGCACAGGTTTATCCTGGTGGTAGTGGATCATGCCACCAGGTACCCAGAAGCTATTCCCCTCAGGACCACTACAGCACCTGTGGTGGCAAGGGCCCTCCTGGGAATCTTCTCAAGAGTGGGCTTTCCTAAGGAGGTAGTCTCAGACAGGGGTGCTAACTTCATGTCTGGGTACTTAAAAGCAATGTGGAAGGAGTGTGGAGTGACTTATAAGTTCACCACACCCTATCACCCACAATGCAATGGTTTAGTTGAGAGATTCAACAAAACCTTGAAGGGCATGATTAAAGGGCTCCCAGAAAAGCTTAGGCGTAGATGGGACATACTCTTGCCCTGCCTTTTATTCGCATATAGGGAGGTGCCTCAGAAGGGGTTGGTTACAGCCCTTTTGAACTTCTGTTTGGCCACCCTGTGAGGGGTCCACTGTGCTTGGTGAAGGAAGGATGGGAGTTACCTCTCAAGCCCCCAAAGCAAGATATAGTGGACTATGTACTTGGTCTCCGCTCCAGGATGGCTGAGTACATGAAAAAGGCAACCAAAAACCTTGAGGCTAGCCAGGAACTTCAAAAGGCCTGGCATGACCAAAAGGCTGTCCTGACTGTTTACCAGCCAGGACAGAAGGTGTGGGTGTTGGAGCCAGTGGCCCCAGCAGCTCTCCAAGATAAATGGAGTGGACCCCACACTATTGTTGAGCAGAAGGGTGAGGTCACTTATTTAGTGGACCTAGGAACACCCAGGAGTCCCCACAGGGTTCTCCATGTCAACAGGTTAAAACCATATGTGGACAGGGCAGACATGGGCTTGCTCATGGCTACTGATGAAGGGCAGGAGGAAGAGAGTGACCCACTCCCTGACCTGCTCTCACAGAACCCTGACGATGGGTCAGTTGATGGTGTAGCCTTGGCAGGCAGCCTCACTACCCAGCAACAAACTGATTGCAGGCAAGTCCTCAATCAGTTTCGACATATGTTTTCACTGACACCCAGTCAGACCACCTGGTGCACTCATGAAGTGGACACTGGGGACAGTCTGCCTATTAAAAACAAGATTTATAGGCAACCTGACCATGTCAGGGACTGTATCAGGACTGAAGTCCAGAAAATGTTGGAATTGGGAGTAATTGAGCCCTCAGATAGCCCTTGGGCTAGTCCAGTAGTCCTAGTACCGAAACCTCACACCAGTGGTGGAAAAAGAGAGATGAGGTTTTGTGTAGACTACAGGGGTCTCAATGCAGTCACTAGGACTGATGCCCATCCAATACCCAGGGCAGATGAGCTCATAGATACTTTGGCCTCTGCCAAATATCTCAGCACATTTGACCTAACAGCTGGCTACTGGCAGATCAGACTAGCTGATACTGCAAAGCCCAAAACAGCATTTTCAACCCCTAGTGGGCATTATCAATTTGTGGTAATGCCCTTTGGTCTGAAAAATGCACCTGCCACTTTCCAGAGGTTGGTGAATACAGTTCTCACAGGACTGGAAGCCTATAGTGCAGCTTATCTAGATGATATTGCTTGCTGTCTTTAGCTCCACCTGGGAGGATCACCTGGTCCACCTCAGGAATGTTTTACAGGCCCTGCAAAAGGCAGGCCTGACTATCAAGGCCACTAAGTGCCAGATAGGGCAGAGTCAGGTTGTGTACCTGGGCCACCTTGTGGGTGGAGGCCAGGTTCAACCTTTGCAGAGCAAGATCCAGACCATCATGGACTGGACTGCTCCCACTACCCAGACTCAGGTGAGAGCCTTCTTAGGCCTGACTGGGTACTATAGGAGATTTGTCAAGGGGTATGGATCAATAGTGACACCCTTGAATGACTTAACTTCTAAGAAAATGCCCAAAAGGTTCAGTGGACAGTTAGCTGTCAAAAGGCATTTGATGACCTCAAGCAGGCCATGTGCACTGCTCCAATTCTGCAGAGTCCTGATTACTCCAAGAAGTTCATTGTTCAAACTGATGCATCTGAATTGGGGGTAGGGGCTGTACTGTCACAATTGAATGAAGAAGGTCAGGATCAGCCAGTAGCTTTTATTAGCAGAAGGCTGACCCCTAGAGAGAAACGTTGGTCAGCCATAGAGAGGAGGCCTTTGCTGTGGTCTGGGCTCTGAAGAAGTTGAGGCCATACTTGTTTGGTACACACTTCCTGGTTCAGACAGACCATAAGCCCCTCTTATGGCTAAAACAAATGAAGGGTGAAAACCCCAAACTGCTTAGGTGGTCCATTTCCCTACAGGGGATGGACTTTACAGTGGAACATAGGCCTGGGAGTAACCATGCGAATGCAGATGGACTCTCTAGGTATTTCCACTTAGAACATGAAGACTTAACTGGGCAAGGTTAGTTTAATGTCCCTACGTTTGGGGGGGTTGTGTAGGAGAGTAGGATCTGCTTCACATGGGTACCCCCACTTTTTGCTGATGCTTCACTGTTTTTCGACATTAGTCTGGCTGGGGCCCTGCTAATCAGAACCCCAGCCTAGCTGCTTCCTCTCTAAAATGGTTTCCATGTGCCTTAGGCACATCACTGATTGGGATCTGGAGTGCCCTTATAAGTCCCTAGTATATGGTATACTATGTACCAAGGGCATAGGTACCTCAGAGGCCTGCCAGGGGCTGCAGCATGTATTATGCCACCCCTGGAAGGCCATCCAAACTGACACCACAGGTCTGCTACTGCAGCCTGGGTAAGGTGGTGCATGCACCCCTTACTGTGATATAGGTTACCTATATCACGAAATACATACACACATAGAAACCTATAAGTCACTCCTAAGGCAGGCCTTATCAATCCTAAAGGCAGAGTGCATGGTTCCTATGTGAGAGGGTGCCCCTGCATGAGCAGGGCCCCTCTGCAGCGTTCGGAGACCATCTCTGATGCTGTTTGTAGTGCAGCCTGACCATATACTCTTAAGCGCATTATATCCTCGCGGTAAAATGCTAACTTTGGAATGGCTGCACCTAAACATGTCGTGTTTGGTGTCAAACATCTTGGAATACTACCCCCCCGCCAATCCTGGCGGCGGGGGTAGCATTCCACCCTTCTAGAGGGAAAGACATGTTAACTCTGACTAGTCCGGTAACTTCTTTCCAGAGCCCTGGCATCACAAAATGGATGCTGCTGCCACAGACACGAGTCTGGCCTCCTGCTGCTGGACGAAACTCCGGCAGGGGAGGCCTGGACAATAGGTTTCCTGTCCCAGGGAGGTGTGACCACCTCCCCAGACAGGATAATGTGTATTGGGGCTGGGCGGGAGCACTTTCGGGTGCTTTGAAGTCCTGCACTGGGGGCACATTTGGTGTCCCTGTGCATACCCCAGTTCAAACCGGATCAGGGGCTTGCAGCCCCTGCTTTGGCATGAACTGGACAAAGGGAAAGGGTGTAGCCACCCCTCTGCCCTGACCCACCCATAGGTGGGGCCACAGAGTAGTCCAACCCCTATTTTTAGAATAAAGGTAGGAACCCAGTCCTTAGGACTTTAGATTATACCTGGACGAAACTCTGAAACTGAAATCCTGGACCTTCGACGCTCTACGACAAGATTAGAGGACTGAAGAATCTCCCTTGGGGTCAAGGAGTGACTCCCCTGCTTGGCAGGCACCAAAGAAGCATCTGTCCGGTTCGCATTTCTGAAGCTCCCGTCGGACGCCGAAGTCATCGCATCACCAGAGGTGGATTCTCAGACTTCCCCGAGGCTACCCTGAGTCCCCAGCAAAGCTGAGGCCCGTGGCTATCGTGGGTGACTTGAGACCGTGACCCCTGGACACCGAGCACATTTGCAAGTGCATCATCTTCTGGGTCTTCCAAGAAGTCGTGCTTTGGGCTCCGAGTAGCCCTAGCCTCCAGCACCACCTGCACCGAAGATCACTGGCCCCCACTCCACGAGTGTCCTGTAAGCCAGCTCCACGTGCGGCGTCACGAGGCTCCTTCGCGGTCGCTAGCCCGTTGGCTAGTAGCCCTTAACGAAGGCCAATCCTTTTCTTTCTTGGCATCCTGGTTTCTCCAGGCCTGCCCTCACTTACCCTTGCTGGGTGAGTTCCACAGACCTTGCTGGTCTGCACCATCGACGATCTACATCTTCACCGAGACTTGCCGTTGCCAAGGCTTGTTGGGTCCAATCCGGTCGCCGACACCTCAGCACTCGACAGACATCGTGTACCAGCCCGAATCCTGCCCCTGGTCACCGACAACGCCTCCTGGACCTCGTGGCTGAAGAGTCAAGACGACTGTCAACGCACCTGAAGCACTCGACATCGGTGGGCATCTGTCCATCGCCTTCCTGGTCTCTGGCTAGTGACCCAGACTCTGTCCCCTCTGCTTTCAGGTTCACCAGAACTCCGATCCACTCTTGGATCCACCCGGACACTTTTCTCTTGGCCGCCAGCAGCACTTTGCAGCAGATCGCCATTCGAATCGACGACGAAACCCGACCCCGAAAGGCACCTATGCACCCGGCTTCCCTGGGTGAGGTAACACGAGTACTCCGGTGCTCCCGTGGGTAGAGACTCTTCAAAGTCCTAGATCTCAAAGGGTTTTGTCCTAGTCCTCTTTTAAGTGTCCCTTTCCTCTATTTTCCCGATCCCGACTTTCTCCATAGAAGTTAACGGCGTATCGCGGTTGTGTATTTACACTGCACGCGTCTCCCGTGGGTCCCCTGTGTCACTACCTTGGGTGGTTCCTTGTGGTCCAAGCACTTCTAGAGGCTCTAGGCCTAGTGTCTAGTTCAGTCGTGGTTCGCATACCACTTTATTGGTATATGGTTTGGTACGCCCCTAGGGCCCAAACGTGTATTTGTGCTATTACTGTGATTTAATATCTTATAACTTATGTACTTCGAACTCTAGCCTCATAAAGAGACTAGAGGGGTGTGTTTAGCAATAAATACATATATTTTGAATATATACCTGGTGTGGTGCTCTTTCATTTGGTCACTCAAGAGATTATAGACTGGTAAAACAAGCTGCTTTACATTCCTTCAAGACTTAGCCTGAAGGCTGCTCTCCATAGCTACCACTAGGATAGCTTTCAATAAGGTTGTCTTTAACCTATCTCCAATAAGGGGTTGTTTGGACTGGTGCAAGGTGCCCACTATAAATAGTGGACAGCATATGCCAGGCCAACTTCTCACAACAGGGTTGCCAAAAAGCTGGTTGACAAACTAACATGACTGAAAAACTATGTAGAGAAACTGAGCATGACCATGAAAAAACAAGACCCTATAAAAAGTCCTGAAAGTATTACACTGATTCACCTTTAACTCGGTACCTTCACAGTCTATTTTTGTATAAGGACATCACAAAGCTTCTGGGGCCTTTTTTGAGGTGTTGGTCTTGACAGTGAATCTTTGTCAGTATTTTTTGTGGGCTCTGTTGCTTACCAATATTTTCTCAGGGCCACCAATTGAGTGGTGTCCTTTGAGCACTTGACATTACTGGGATAGTGATGTCATGTTATCATGGCTTAACCTCCAAAGTGATATAGGTTAGAAACTCATCATGACACAACAAATAAAACTTGTTAAAGTGAATGTCCAGGTCAGGTTAGTTATTGGAGAATGGGGCTTTTATTTAAAGTTAAGTGCAATTGACTTGTAAAATACTGATACACTGAAAAAAAACCCAGTAAGTTACACTACCTGTTCATGGTGTGATACATCTTTTTAAAGTTAGGCGCAAGATTTTCTGTAACTTTTGCCATGACCAATGTAATACTATGGGAATGTGCTAGGGTGGACTTTGAAAATCTCCAGACTCCACTGGTTATAAAGTTTCTGTCAATGGAAAAGACTTGTCAGTCAAAGAAATGCAATGTAGCATGTTTTGCCATGATACAGCGGGGTTATGAGCCAATTGTATTAATCCGAGTGCAACAGTGCCCAACTCTTGACTTTCCAATAGAAGTTTGTAAAAGATAACTTAATCATGAAGGTTCCACAACTACATGGAGAGGTTTTATAGGCATCTGAACATAGGTTTACAGAAGAGAAAGAGTTCAGTTTAGAGATCGGTTCGGGACCTAACTGCTATGAGTGATTTTGTTATAGGGGCAGCTGTAGTAGTGTGTCAGCACCTACTATGATATCACTCCATGGGAGCTGTCAAACATTAGGGGCCCTGTTAGAAATTGGGTTTCTGGTTGGCAGAGGTTTGCAGCTTGTCTAAGCAGGAACCACAATCCTAGTCAGAGTAAGTCAGATACACACCCTAAATTAACCTGTGCTCACCCTTTGGTAGCTTGGCACAGAGCAGTCAGGCTAAACTTAAGAGGCAATGCGTAAGTTATTTGTGCAACACTTCAAACAACAAAACAGTAAATACACTACACTAAAAGATACCACACCTGGTTAGAAGAATAGAGCTTCATTTAATGAACAAAACAAGACCGAAACAACAAAAATCCAATACGTAGAACCCGAGTTATGAATTTTTATAGAATATCTTGAAATATAGTTCTTAAAAGTATAAAGCGCCAACTGGGGCTATCTGGTTGCACTAGACCGGGTCAAATCTAAAAGTTTAGGCCAACCGCGATGGAGTGCGGGTTGGATACAGGGACAAGCCTTGGCCCACTGAAACAGTACCTTGGTTCGCGGTTGCGTCGACATCGAGGACGAGATGCGAGGAGCAAAGGAGGCTATGCATTGGCATCCATCCTTAGGATGTAGGTGATGCATTGACTTGGGCGTACAAAGTTGGAGATGCATCGGGAATCGAGGCAATGCGCCACGCTGACAGCGATGGGATGCCCTCGATCCTCACAGCAGCGACAATGCATCAGCATCAATGTAGATCTGCCAGTTCTGAGTGGTGCAACGGTCTTAAATGCTTGGAGTTTAGCTGGAGCAGCACTCTATACCCACTTCCAAGGGTCCAGGGATAAATTGGCATCACTTGGCAGGGCAATACTCCCAAATGGCAGAGTCCAGGTGCTATTGCAAGCAGGTTGGAAGTATTTTATTTCCTTGAGAATTCAATCAGGAGGTTAGCCAGCAAGCCCTTGGAGTCGCTGTGGGTTCAAGTGTTGCAGGTCCAGTCCTTCTCACCCAGGCAAGGGGACCAGCAGGCAGCAGTCAGGTCAGCACAGCAGAAAAGCAGTTCTTCCAGAGCAGCAGTCCAGCAGAGTGGCAGTATCCACAGGTCAGAAAGTGTACTGAGTTGGTAGAGTCAGAAGTCCAGTTCTTATACCCACTGGTGCCTTTGACGTGGGGGAGATTTCAAAGAGGGGCTTCGACCCTGCCCTGCTCTAGGCTCACTACAGGGGGTTAAGCAGTCCTTTGTGTGGGGACAGGACACAGCCCATTGAGATTTAAGTGTAGGGCTGTGCCCAGCTCCTCCCTCCCATCCTGCCCAGGATGGTCCATCAGGATGTGGATGGCCCATCAGTCACACCTAAGCTCCCTTTGTGTGTGGCTGTCTAGAGGGAATGTACAAGGCCCAACCATCCACCACAGATGTGTATTGGAGACAGGCAGCAGGCACACATGGTTAAGAGCAGAACAATGCCATCTTTCTAAAAGTGCCATTTTTAAAATTGTAATGATAAATTGTACTTTTCCATTGAAGAGTATTCGTCATTACAATTCCATAGGTACTAAACATGACAGTTCTACCTCCTTCCAAGGAATCCCCTATGTTAACCTATGGGTCGAGTAGGCCTCACAGTAGCGAAAAACTAATTTGGGAGTTTTTCACTACCGGGACATGTAAAACTTAGAAGTATATATACTGCCTTTTACTAACACAGCACCCTGCCCCAAGGGCTACCAATGGCCTACCTTAGTGGTGACCTATATGTAGAAAAATGAGAGTTTAATGCTTGGCAAGGGGTTTTAAATGCCAAGTCGACATAGCAATGTTAACTGCCTACACAGGTTCTGCAGTGGCAGCTTGAGACATGTTTTAAAGGACTAGTAGTAGTAAAATACTTTATTCGGTATCCAAGTACAATGAAAGTGTACATACACAGAATAATACAATAAGTACATCAGAATACATTTTTTAAAACATCACATAGCTCAGGCTTATGGTAAAAAGCAGATGCTATTGAGAATTCATTCCTGCAATCATTACGTGTGTACAGAACAAAGAGTTCAAAAAGTCGAACAAGGGCTATGTGCAAAGCAAGCAACAAACAACATGGAAAGTCCAGAGATTTGTTAATACTATTTTTTTTTTTTATAAAATAGATGTAGTTAAAATTGGGTAATAATTAAAAGATATCTTAATAAATGGCAGTCACAGTCTGTAATCTACCGCATTTGAACCGGACCACCTGTAAATATTTGCTCATATCAATAACAATTACGGGAGTAGTATCACTCTTTAAGATTCTGAAAGCCACTAAATATCTGGTCACCTCCAGATTGCAACATAGAGGGATAATCCATTTCCGGCGTGGGCCTAGATAACCAGGACAAAAGAATAGCATATGTGTCTCTTCTTCGTTTACCAAGCCACACGCCGGACAAATACTGGAGACTGAGTCCTTGTTCCATTTATTAGTGAAGGACCTCAAAGGTAAAGTGCCCAATCGAAAGCGGATTTAAAGACTTTTTGCTAAGGGGGAGGAAACAAAATCAAAAAATTCCTCGAAATGGGGAAATGCTTTAATATCTAAAAATCTATTTGTCAATGGGCCAATTGACTGGTTATTAATATAGCCATCTTGAATATAAATCCTTAACTGGATTTTAAAATATTAAGATCCCCTTCCCATCGACGTACTGCAGAAGCTCGAGCTATCTTCACTAAAGTTAATTATGGAGTTGCTCAATGCCTCCCTACAGGAAGCAATTGTTCCATCTGATTGGAAGCACGCCATGGTTCTTCCACTTTTGAAAAAAGCCAATGCTGACCCGGCGGATCCATCTAATTTCCGTCCGATTTCTTTACTCCCGGCTTTTTCCAAAATCTTAGAAAAACACATTAACCTGCAATTGACTCACTTTGTGGATTCCCAAAAATTTCTGCACCCCTCACAGTCCGGCTTCAGAGCAGGTTTCTCAACAGAAACTACTCTCCTTGGAGTCACAGAAACACTGCGTCACCATCTGGATACTGGTGAAACTGTGGCACTCATATTGCTTGATTTGAGTGCTGCTTTTGACACGGTATCTCACACCATGCTACTGAAAGCCTTACAATCTATGGGTGTTGTCGGCCCTGCACTCAACTGGCTTACTGATTTTCTGGCCGACCGTATGTTCCAGGTCTTCTCTCTGTCAGCCAGCTCTAAGACCCACGTATCACCTCACGGAGTACCGCAGGGCTCCATTCTCAGCCCTCTATTGTTTAATGTTTATGTCAGGCCTTTGGCGATGATCGCTGAAGATGCTGGGTTGTCTATTGTCTCCTACGCCGATGACACCCAGATAATCTTCTCCCTCTCCACTGAAGGGGCGTCTAAGCCATCTTATCTCCAGTCGGGGCTGAGGAATATTGCATGTTGGATGCAAGCCAACCTGCTTAAACTCAACGGGGAAAAGACGAAGGTGCTAATTTTGGGGAAGAATAAAGATCTCTGGGGCCCCCAACACTGGCCTTCTGATATGGGTGCGTTACCCCAACCTGCGCACCAGGTTCGCAATTTAGGTGTTATCATTGATGACCAGCTATCAATGAAGCAACAAGCAGTCAAGGTCACCTCAACCTGCTTCACCATCCTTAAATGGCTCAAAAGTTTTTGGGGGATGTTGCCTGGTCCCACCCAAAGAACTGTGGTCCAGGCTCTTGTCACCTCTAGGCTGGACTATGGCAACGTCCTGTATTTAGGAGCCAACAAGGATGTGACACGTAAACTTCAGGTGGTACAGAACTCGGCTGCTAGGTTGCTCTGCCAGGTTCCCAGAATGGCTTCTATCTCTGGCTCTCTTCGTGACCTTCATTGGCTCAGGGTGGAGAACCGCATTAAATTCAAAGCCCTGAGTTATATGTACAAAATCAAATCTGGCACGGCACCTCAGTACCTGAATGCCTTAGTCCACCCTTACCTTCCACCGCGCCTTCTTCGCTCCTCCACGCAGGTTAAATTCTCGGTTCCTAGGACCAGACTGTCGCGAATGGGTGATCGTTCTTTTTCTTTCCTGGACCCCTCTTTGTGGAATTCTCTCCCCTTGTCACTTCGTAACGAAACCATCTATGCGAATTTCCGTAAGTGTTTAAAAACTTGGGGGCATATTATCAAGGAATAGCGATATTTATCGCTAACCGCGCTTAGCGCGACTTTGGTTAACGCCGCCTATCGCTGGAAAATATCGCTGAGATAACACCCTATTAGTAAGGTTTATCTCCATAGCGATATTATTTCCAGCGATAGCGGCAAAAAGCGAGAATATCGCTGGAAAACCAGCGATATTCTCGCATTAACGCTAAGGTGGATTCAGCATTAGAATCCACCTCCTATACTTTAAACAGGTAAGTCGTCCTCACTAGCAGGTGTTAGAATCTAGCGATAAACGTGCTTAGCGCGAATTATTATATCGCTTCGCCTGCCTTGCTAATAGGGGGTAGTGGGATTAGCGACTGTTTTCAGTCGCTTTTAGTAGGGAACGCCTTCCTTGCATGTCATTAGCGATAAGTATCGCTGACATGCAAGGCGATGGCAAACGCGGCCTCTAACGCCTGAAAGCTGTCGCTAACGCCTGTTAGTGACAGCTTGCTAATAGGGCGATAAAATTATCGCCGCTTTAGCGGCAAAAAGTGCCGCTAAAGCGGCGATAAAGCCCTTGATAATATGCCCCTTGGTTATTTAATGAATAGTTCCCTCTCTTCTCTGTTCGTGTCAGGCGGCGCCGGGAAACCTCTGGGTAGCTGTGCGCCTTATAAACTTAAATAACAATAACAATAACAACAATAACAATCTTTACACATTTTTTCCTGGTTGGCCCATAGCCTTTGCAGTCCCAGCTTGCTTAGCCAGTCAGAAACAAATTAAACCAAGGGGACTGATTTAGCACCTCTTTCATTAAGCAAGTCAACAAGGTAGTCTCTGAACTCTCTTAGCTCAGGTGTAACCCATAAACGAACCCAATAAACAAGTGGTCTAAGTGCGGCCGATTTGCAATTCTTTTTCATCCTAAGTCGAAGAATAGGGGAGCTAACGGTGTACTGTTTGGAACGGAAACCAGCTGTCTGACGAATTTATTTTCTGCAATGGTAAGTGGAGAAACATCAGTACAACCCCAAGTCTCAGCACTATAAAGAGTGGCCCCTTGCGCCTTACCACGATATACTTCAAGGGCCATGAGACCGCACAAGAGCTTGTTTGCCTGTGCAACCTATTGATAGCATTTGCTCTGTGCTCAACTAATAGCGTGCTTTTGCTAAGTTGATCTTTCCACTTTAAGTTCTCCATTACTTTGACTCCCATGTAATCGAAACTCCTCACCCTCTCTATGGCTTTTCCACCAACTCGAATAATGGAGTTTTTGACCATTCCCTTCCCAAACACCATATATTTGATCTTCTTAACATTGAGCTCCAAGCCCCTTGACACACAAAAGTCTGTAAATTTGTCAACAAGGAGCTGGAGCGAATTAGAGAATCGGTACCTTATTACTGTTATGGACAGGGGAGTCATTTCTGCAGTTCATCAGAATATTAACCACGTCATTTATGTAAAGGGTGAAGAGCGTGGGTGCAAGACCGCACCCTTGCCGTACACCCCTCTGGATAGGAATGCGTTCAGTTAATTCTCCCATGTGGCCGCACCGTAGCTGAGCAAAATTGTTACTGTAGAGTTGAGATATAAGAAGGATCAAATTCCCGGGGACCCCCATTTTATTTAAAACATACCACAAATTAGTACGTGGAATGAGATCAAAAGCGGTTCTAAGATCGATGAAAGCCACAAAAAGTTTCTGATGACTGTTAGACTTGGCACCATTGGCGTGGGTCTCCCTTCCATTTTTTGCTGTTGCCTCTTATGTTTTTGCTGGTTTTAGATGCTTTTGGGCACTGTGCCACTGCTGTTCAGTGCCACAGTGCAAGTGCTCCCTACTGTAAATTGATGTGTTGATTAGTGACTCCATGATTGGGTTATTTGATTTACTTGTCAGACCCTAGTACAGTGCACCATGGGTGCCCAGGGCTTGTAAATCAAATGCTGCTGGTAGGCTTGCAGCACTGGTTGTGCCACCCACAGAAGCAGCTTGTAAAGTGTGTCTCAGGCCTGCCATTGCAGAGCCTGTGTGCAGTCTGTGACTGCCATGTCGACTTGGCAAGTGCACCCCCTTGCCAGTCCCTAAACCTTCCCTTATCTTCATGTCAGACACCCCTAAGGTAGGCCCAAGGGCAGGGTGCATTGTAAGTATAAGGTAGGACATGCCCTGGTGTGTGTGGCATGTCCTAATAGTGAATTACAGCCATTTTCGTTTTTCACTATTGCAAGGCTACCTGTTCCCCATAGGCCAGAATGGGCAGTTTGATTATTACACCTTATAATCCTAACTGACCCAGGGAACATGGTAGAAAAACGAATTTAGTATGCCTGAACTCAGAATGATAAAATACATCTTTTAGTGAAGTTGGTTTTAACATTCTGTGTTTGAAAATACCACTTTTAGAAAGTAGGTATTTTCTTGCCTAACCATCCAGCTGCCTCTGCTCAGGTTGTGTATTGTATGTCTGGGTTTGTGAGTGACAGGGGCTGGGGGATTCCAGGAGGCAGGGTGAGTCAGCACTAGGCTGAATAGGTCTGCCTGAAGGAGGATGGGTGGGAGGAGTTGCACCTGGGTCTGAATAGGGCTGTGCCTGCCTTCCACAATGCTGGCTCCACCTCCTGCCGGGCGTCTGATGGCTCTGCCCCTCACTCTCAAAGGAAAGAAGGAGTCATGTACACAAAGTGCTCCAAGACTGACCAGAACTGGTTTGGACTAGGCATGGGCCTCTCTGCCTTCAGAGAACAAAGGATTTCTGTGTATAAATACTGGGGCCCAGACCCCATGAAATTAGATCACTTCTGGGAAATCAAGAAACCTGTTGCCAAGGAGAAGAACCGGAGAAGCTGAAGGAGGAGTACTGCCCCTGTGCTGTTTTGCTGATTGGGGTTGGCCTGCAGTGGTTGCTTTCTGCCAAGGACAGGAGAAAAGACTTTGCTGTGCTTATCATCTTGAAGAAGAGAATCTCCAAGGGCTTGAACTGAGCTTGCCTCCTGCCTGAAGTCACAGGGACACAAAGACTTCACCCCTTCTGTTTGCCTGCATCTGGAACTGCTGTTTTAGCTGCTAACAGAGGGAAATTGCAACACCGACGCCGGCGAGCGACGCCGTAACCTGCACCGAAGCCGTGGGCACCGCTCGTGAAGAGCACGACGCACCGCCCCGACTTGCACCGTAGGCCCGACGCCTGCCGACGCCGTGCGACATCGACTCCGAGCCGTCATCGAGGCTGCTGCCTGCACCGGAGCCGAGGACACCGCTCGTGACGCTCACGACGCACCGTCCCGACTCGCACCGCAGCCCCGACTTCACCGACGCCAGGGCTTCATCATCGCGGAGCCGATCCTCGACGTGGGTGACCCCGAATCCATCGACGCCGCACCATCGTAAGGAACCGACGCCTCGCCGCCATCCGTGACGTCACCTCCCGACACAGTAAGGAACCGACGCCTCACCTCCCCTGCGCTGCAGTAAGGAACCGAGACATCACCTCCCCTGGGGTCGTAAGGAACCGGCGCCGCCGGCGCCAACGAAGCATCACCTCCCCGACGCCGTGCACCGTCTTTGTTTTCATCGAATTCCAGGTACTGTTCTTTGTGGGTCTGCTCGACTCCGGGCCCGACGCCGCGCACCTCGCGGTCGGCGCCGTACTTTGGGATTTCCACCGGTCACGACGTCGTGATAACTCCAAGTGGAGTTATTTGTTGCTACAAGCTTTATTTTGATTGACTATCCTATTTTTGAAGATAACGTGAACTGTCTCTATCATTTTAAGTCTATTTTTAGATTACAGTATTGTGGATTTTTGCTATTGGGTCTTGTGTTAAGTCTATATAAAGATTACTTATTTTTACATACAACCTGTGTGGTGTCCATCTGTAGTGTTTTCACTGTATTACTGTATGTGTTCACAAATGCTTTACACACTGCCTCTGAGATAAGCCTGTCTGCTCGTGCCAAGCTACCAGGGGGTGAGCAGGGGTTATTTTAGGAGTGTATCCCCCTTATCCTGACTAGAAGCAAGGGTCCCTATTTGGACAAAGGTGCAAACCATTGCCAACTAGAGACCCCCAGTTCTAACATTGGTGGTCAGCGGTGAGGATTTGGACTTGCATTTGTGATTCATATACAGTGATTGGTGTACACTACTAGTGAGTGCAGACCAATACGCGACCACATACATTTTGATAGGACTTTTTCCTTGGAACCTTTATTTTTGTTGAGAACTGCCAATTTTCACAATGAGCAAAAGAGGATCCATTGCACCTGCAGATATTGAATTTGAAGAAGATAGGGTTGATACCTACACTGTGCCAGAGCTCAAAGCCGTTTGTAAAAAGTTTAAAATCTCTATGAGAGGCCTCACCAGGAAGGAGGAGCTTCAAAAGGCGCTGAGGGCCTGGTTGGAAGCACGGAATGCCGGTGGGCAGCCCGAGGAGCCTGTGGAGGAGGCAGAGAATTTAGATGAGCAGCTTGAGGGGCCATTAGGCTTACCCGGGAGGAGAGTGCCTTCCAGGGAGGGCAGCAGTGTTTCTCAAAAGGGCCTGTCTCCAGAGGAGCTGGAGGACAGGGAGAAAAGCAGGATGCATGAAATGGAGATGGCCAAACTGAAACAGGGAAGCCATGATAGCCTTGAGCACAAGAAATTGGAGTTAGAAAGTAAGAGGTTGGCCATGGAAGAAAGGAAGATGCTTTTAGAGCATGAGAGAGTGGTGAGGGAGCTAGAGCTAAAGGCTAGGAGCCTAGAAATCACTCCCTCTGGTGGCAGCACACCTCCAGTGCCTGTAGAAGGAAGAGTGTACATCCCCAAGGAGGTTATTAAAGATTTCATGAAGGGGGAGGACATTGGGCAATGGTTTAAAGCATATGAGATCGCCATGACATCACACCGGGTCCCTGAGAAGGATTGGGGAGCGGGGTTGTGGGGCCGCTTTACAGGTGAGGGAAGGGAAACCTTGCTAGCCTTGCCCACAGAGGATCAGATGTCCTATGCCCACCTGAAGGAAGCTTTAGTGGCAAGGTATGGGTTAACTCCAGAGCTTTATAGGCAGAAGTTTAGGAACTGCAAAAAGCTGGAGTCTAGTACCTGGGTGGAGTATGTGTCTTATTTTTGCAGAGCATTGGATGGATGGGTGAAGGGTAGCAAAGTAGATGACTTGCAGGGGTTCTATGATTTAATTGCATGGGAGCACTTGTCCAGTAGTTGTTTTCCAGAGCTACGCCAGCACCTTGTTGACAGTAAGCTGACTAATCCTAGGAAGCTTGCTGAGGAGGCGGACCGCTGGGTCAGTACCCGGGTCCACAAGGGTCTTGTGGGAGACTCCGCCAAAGGTGGGCAGGGTCCCCAGCAGAAGAGTGGGGGACAAGGGTAAACAGAAGGAGTTCCAAAAAGGGCCCCAAAGTAAACCCCAAGGGAACCAAGGTAAGGGTTCCCAGCCTCCCACTGAGAAAAGACCATGGGTCCCAACAGATAAGTCTGTTCAGAAGGGGCCCAAGGCATGTTTTAGTTGTGGTCAGGTGGGTCACTTTGTAGGAAGTCCCTAGTGCCCCAATACCATGACCACTGCACCCACTGGTGCACCACCCCGGCAGATGGCTAGTGTAGCCCTGGGAGAGGAGTTGGGTGCCCAAGGTGGGTGGGGTCCCGCAGAGATGTCCCTGGTCTCTTTAGGAGACAGTGAGATGGTCCCTAGGACCCAGCTGCCTGATAACACTAAAAAATACAGGCAGTGGGTGACCATCAATGGCCATAGGGTGGAGGCTCTGAGAGACACCGGGGCCAGTGTGACAGCTGTCAGTTGTCGGCTGGTGTCTGAGGAGCAGGTGGTCCCCAACGTATTCTACCCAGTAGTTGCCGCTGACAACTCAGAGAGCCACTGTAAGGTGGCCGAGGTTCCCTTTGAGTGGGGGGGTCTCAGGTATCCTTCAAGTAGCTGTGAGGCCAGCCATGCCTGTTGACTGTCTGCTAGGCAATGATTTGGAGAGCTCCCCTTGGGCAAAGGTGGAGCGGAGGTCTCATTTGGAGAAGTTGGGTCTGCCAGAGTGGGCGTGTGTGACCACTCGGTCAATGGCAGCCGGTAAGGGTATTCAAGAGGACCTGGAGCCTGGAAGAATGGCCCAGGTGCCTGCCTTAAAGAGAGGAGGCAGGGGGCACGGGAAACCGGCCCCCGAAGTTCCCACGGTCCAGGAGGAGGCAGACCTTGAGGGGGATGCCCTGGAACCTACAGGGGAACAAGTGGCTGAACTGGGGGACCTGCCTGAGCTGACCCATTGGCAGCAGGAAGGAGGCCCCTCCAGGGAAGAGTTCTGCGAGGAGCAGAAGAAGTGCCCTTCTCTTGAGGGCTTGCGGCAACAGGCTGCAAGCCAGGCAGCAGGTGATCAGTCTGGATCACACTGGATCTACTGGGAGAATGGTCTCCTGTATAGTGAGCCTAAGGTTGCTGAGCCTGGGTCAGCCCGTGTGCTGGTGGTACCCCAGCGCTTCAGAGCCTTCCTACTGGGTCTGGCTCATGATGTGCCTTTAGCAGGACATTTGGGGCAAGACAAGACCTTTCAAAGGCTTGTCACCCACTTTCATTGGCCCCAAATGCGCAAGAGTTCAGATACTCATTGCAGGACCTGTCAGACTTGCCAGGCAAGTGGTAAGAGTGGGAGGAAGCGCAAGGCTCCTCTCCAACCTTTCCCTGTTGTCAGCACCCCCTTTGAGAGGGTGGGTATTGACATTGTGGGGCCTCTGGATCCCAAGACAGCCATGGGCAACAGGTTCATCCTGGTCTTGGTGGACCATGCCACCCGGTACCCGGAAGCCATCCCTCTTCGGACAGTGACGGCCCCCGTGGTGGGACGTGCACTGATGGGGATTTTCTCCCGCGTGGGGTTCCCCAAGGAGGTGGTGTCTGACCGTGGTACCAACTTCATTTCCAATTATATGAAGTCCCTGTGGCAGGAGTGTGGTGTAACCTATAAGTTCACCACTCCTTACCACCCCTAAGGTAATGGGCTGGTTGAGAGATTCAACCGGACCCTTAAAGGCATGATTATGGGTCTTGAAGAACCCATGAGGCGTAAGTGGGACGTCCTCTTGCCATGCCTGCTCTTTGCTTACAGAGAGGTGCCCCAGAAGTCCTTAGGGTTCAGTCCCTTTGAACTGCTGTATGGCCATCCTGTAAGAGGACCTCTGAGTCTGGTCAAGGAAGGCTGGGAGAAAGCCCCCAGGAAAACTCCCCAGGATGTATTTAGTTACATGCTGGCCTTCCAGAACCAGACTCGGCGTTTCAGACAACTCGCTGAGGCGAATCTGGAAGCCAGCCAGGAAGAGATGAAACGTTGGCATGATCAGAATGCCACTCTGATCGAGTTTCAGCCTGGACAAAAGGTTTGGGTCATGGCCCCAGTGGAGCCCTGTGCGCTCCAAGATAAGTGGACCGGACCATTTGAGGTGGTGGAGCGCAAGAGTGATGTCACCTACTTGGTGGACTTGCAGTCTCCCAGGAACCCCTTGCGGGTCCTGCATGTGAACCGCCTGAAGCCCCACTTTGAGAGGTCTGAAGTGGGCATGCTCTTAGCAACAGATGCTGGAATGGAAGAAGAGACTGAACCTCTTCCTGACCTCCTGTATGCAAAAGAGCAAGATGGGTCAGTGGATGGTGTGAACCTCTCTCCCACCCTGACCCCTGAGCAGCAGAATGACTGTCGCCAACTGTTGGGACAGTTTTCTGATCTGTTCTCCCTGACTCCCAGTATCACTGAATGGTGCATCCATGATGTGGACACTGGGGACAGTCCTCCTGTGAAGCACAAAACTTACAGAGTGACTGACAGGGTGAGAGCTTGCATCAAGGAGGAGGTCTCCAAGATGTTTGCCTTAGGGGTGATTGAGTCCTCTAACAGCCCTTGGGCCAGCCCAGTGGTCTTGGTCCCAAAGGCTGCCGCGCCTGGTGCCACACCAGAACTCCGGTTCTGTGTGGACTACCGAGGACTCAATTCAGTCACCAGGACTGACGCGCACCCCATCCCCAGAGCTGATGAGCTCATTGATCGGTTGGGGGCTGCCCGGTACCTCAGCACGTTTGATCTAACGTCTGGATACTGGCAGATCGCCTTAACTGATGGGGCCAAAGAGAGGTCAGCATTCTCCACACCAGATGGGCACTACCAATTCCGGGTGATGCCCTTTGGGATGAAGAATGCCCCTGCCACCTTTCAGAGGTTGGTCAACCAGGTGTTGGCTGGGCTGGAGGATTTCAGTGCCGCCTACCTGGATGACATTGCAGTGTTCAGCGCCACTTGGGAGGAACATCTGCACCACCTCTGGGAAGTGTTGAAGGCGCTGCGGAGGGCAGGCCTCACGATCAAGGCGAGTAAGTGCCAGATCGGGCAGGGTTCTGTGGTGTACTTGGGACACCAGGTTGGGAGCGGCCAGGTGGCGCCCCTACAGCCCAAGATAGATACCATCCTGGCTTGGGAACCCCCAAAACCCAGACAGAGGTGAGAGCCTTCTTAGGACTCACCGGGTATTACAGGAGGTTTGTCAAGGGGTATGGCAACATTGTTGCACCCTTGACTGAGCTGACTTCCAGGAAGCAGCCCAGGAAAGTGAACTGGACTGATGCCTGCCAAAAGGCTTTTGATGCCCTGAAATCTGCCATGTGCACGGCGCCCGTGCTTCAGGCGCCCAACTTCTCAAGGGAATTCATTGTGCAGACAGATGCTTCAGAGCATGGTGTTGGGGCTGTGCTTTCACAGATGAATGAGGAGGGCCTAGACCAACCTGTAGCCTTTATTAGTAGGAGGTTACTCCCCGGGAACAGAGGTGGAGTGCGATTGAGCGTGAGGCATTTGCTGTGGTCTGGGCACTGAAGAAGTTGAGACCATACTTGTTTGGGACTCACTTCCGGGTTCAGACAGACCACAGGCCCCTCAGATGGTTAATGCAGATGAGGGGTGAGAATCCAAAACTGTTGAGGTGGTCCATTTCCCTACAGGGGATGGACTTCACGGTGGAACACCGCCCTGGTACAGAACACGCCAATGCTGATGGTCTGTCCAGATTTTTCCGCCTTAGTGATGAGAACTCCCAGGAGGGAGGGTAGTTCTCCCCACATTTCAGCTGGAGGGGACACGTGTTAGACTTGGCACCATTGGCGTGGGTCTCCCTTCCATTTTTTGCTGTTGCCTCTTATGTTTTTGCTGGTTTTAGATGCTGTTGGGCACTGTGCCACTGCTGTTCAGTGCCACAGTGCAAGTGCTCCCTACTGTAAATTGATGTGTTGATTAGTGACTCCATGATTGGGTTATTTGATTTACTTGTCAGACCCTAGTACAGTGCACCATGGGTGCCCAGGGCTTGTAAATCAAATGCTGCTGGTGGGCTTGCAGCACTGGTTGTGCCACCCACAGAAGCAGCTTGTAAAGTGTGTCTCAGGCCTGCCATTGCAGAGCCTGTGTGCAGTCTGTGACTGCCATGTCGACTTGGCAAGTGCACCCCCTTGCCAGTCCCTAAACCTTCCCTTATCTTCATGTCAGACACCCCTAAGGTAGGCCCAAGGGCAGGGTGCATTGTAAGTATAAGGTAGGACATGCCCTGGTGTGTGTGGCATGTCCTAATAGTGAATTACAGCCATTTTCGTTTTTCACTATTGCAAGGCTACCTGTTCCCCATAGGCCAGAATGGGCAGTTTGATTATTACACCTTATAATCCTAACTGACCCAGGGAACATGGTAGAAAAACGAATTTAGTATGCCTGAACTCAGAATGATAAAATACATCTTTTAGTGAAGTTGGTTTTAACATTCTGTGTTTGAAAATACCACTTTTAGAAAGTAGGTATTTTCTTGCCTAACCATCCAGCTGCCTCTGCTCAGGTTGTGTATTGTATGTCTGGGTTTGTGAGTGACAGGGGCTGGGGGATTCCAGGAGGCAGGGTGAGTCAGCACTAGGCTGAATAGGTCTGCCTGAAGGAGGATGGGTGGGAGGAGTTGCACCTGGGTCTGAATAGGGCTGTGCCTGCCTTCCACAATGCTGGCTCCACCTCCTGCCGGGCGTCTGATGGCTCTGCCCCTCACTCTCAAAGGAAAGCAAGGAGTCATGTACACAAAGTGCTCCAAGACTGACCAGAACTGGTTTGGACTAGGCATGGGCCTCTCTGCCTTCAGAGAACAAAGGATTTCTGTGTATAAATACTGGGGCCCAGACCCCATGAAATTAGATCACTTCTGGGAAATCAAGAAACCTGTTGCCAAGGAGAAGAACCGGAGAAGCTGAAGGAGGAGTACTGCCCCTGTGCTGTTTTGCTGATTGGGGTTGGCCTGCAGTGGTTGCTTTCTGCCAAGGACAGGAGAAAAGACTTTGCTGTGCTTATCATCTTGAAGAAGAGAATCTCCAAGGGCTTGAACTGAGCTTGCCTCCTGCCTGAAGTCACAGGGACACAAAGACTTCACCCCTTCTGTTTGCCTGCATCTGGAACTGCTGTTTTAGCTGCTAACAGAGGGAAATTGCAACACCGATGCCGGCGAGCGATGCCGTAACCTGCACCGAAGCCGTGGGCACCGCTCGTGAAGAGCACGACCCACCGCCCCGACTTGCACCATAGGCCCGACGCCTGCCGACGCCGTGCGACATCGACTCCGAAGCCGCCATCGAGGCCGCTGCCTGCACCGGAGCCGAGGACACCGCTCGTGACGCTCACGACGCACCGTCCCGACTCGCACCGCAGCCCCGACTTCACCGACGCCATGGGCTTCATCATCGCGGAGCCGATCCTCGACGTGGGTGACCCCGAATCCATCGACGCCGCACCATCGTAAGGAACCGACGCCTCGCCGCCATCCGTGACGTCACCTCCCCGACACAGTAAGGAACCGACGCTCACCTCACCTGCGCTGCAGTTAGGAACCGAGACATCACCTCCCCTGGGGTCGTAAGGAACCGACGCCGCCGGCGCCAACGAAGCATCACCTCCCCGACGCCGTGCACCGTCTTTGTTTTCATCGAATTCCAGGTACTGTTCTTTGTGGGTCTGCTCGACTCCGGGCCCGACGCCGCGCACCTCGCGGTCGGCGCCGTACTTTGGGATTTCCACCGGTCACGACGTCGTGATAACTCCAAGTGGAGTTATTTGTTGCTACAAGCTTTATTTTGATTGACTATCCTATTTTTGAAGATAACGTGAACTGTCTCTATCATTTTAAGTCTATTTTTAGATTACAGTATTGTGGATTTTTGCTATTGGGTCTTGTGTTAAGTCTATATAAAGATTACTTATTTTTACATACAACCTGTGTGGTGTCCATCTGTAGTGTTTTCACTGTATTACTGTATGTGTTCACAAATGCTTTACACACTGCCTCTGAGATAAGCCTGTCTGCTCATGCCAAGCTACCAGGGGGTGAGCAGGGGTTATTTTAGGAGTGTATCCCCCTTATCCTGACTAGAAGCAAGGGTCCCTATTTGGACAAAGGTGCAAACCATTGCCAACTAGAGACCCCCAGTTCTAACAATGACGCAGTGAGATATATTTCCAGTATAATGTGGCAAATCTAAAAATTTGATCAGAGGTACTCATCTTTGAACAAAACCCAGCTTGGAGGGCTGACATAATATTGTTAGAGTCTACCCAATGTAACAATTTGTAAAGAATTTGCTTAGCAAAAATCTTTTGAGCATTATCGATTAGGCTGATTGGCCTATAATTTGAGGGTGCACGTGCATCACCTTTTTTAATATATTGTAACAATCTCGCTCCTCTCAAGGAACCTGGTATCTCACCCCCTCTTGCTATAGCATTGGAAAGTAGGTTAAGATAAACTGTCCAAATCTGAGGTTCTGATTTGTATAAGTCGCCAGGGATTTTATCCGGTCCTGGCGCCTTAGCAGATTTTAACTCTGGCTGTATCCTCTAGGCTAAAGGTAATAGCTGGGACATGAGCTTCTATAGTGTTGTCAGAAAATGTGCCTGTGATGGTCGTTGGGTTGCAACAGGGCCCTAAGGAATCTAAGGCCTCTGCCTCATAGAGATCAGAGAAGTGAGATACCCATTTATAAGGTGAATTATAATGTTGATAACTCTTTGCGTTTTCTGATCTAGTTTGGGCCGCTGTGCGCCAGAAGAGGCTATTGTCATTTGTTTTGACTGCAAACAACATGTCCTCCCAATTTTTGTCATCCCAATTCTTTTTTGCAAAATTTAACAAGGATATTTTAAGTGCCCCTAGCTTGGGCTATTAAATCTCTATCGCCGCCTAAGACAGCGGATCCTAAAGAGCTTTTGGCCTGCTTACAAGTGAGATCGTACCATTTAATATCTTTGCCCAAGGCTGGCTTCTTATGAACCATGTCTTTGTAAAATACCCGTTGTAACTATTTATATAGTATGTTATGTATGCTCAAAATAGGAATTTCTAATTCATTTACCCCTACATAATTTGTCAAGAACCTAGCATAAAGCCCATATATCTGGGACAACAACTTCGGATTTGACAGAACTCTAAGCCATGAGACATAATGTTGACAATTGGATAATACAGGTTCAGGCACTATTGTATAACATGTGTTTGATTCCCTGGCAAGTGAAGCTCCAATCAATGATACAATCAGGGGGTCGTGACCACTATCAGGGCGCCGGTCCACTTTCATATCAGCCAAAAGTGGCCACAATCTCACATCTAGGATAACAAAATCAATTACACTTGTATGATTACCTCTTCTGAAGGTGGGGGCTCGATCAGGGTCAGAGGAAATGTGTCCATTACATGCCCTCAGCCCTCTACCAACTGTTAAGGAACCTAGTTTAAGTCCAGTGCCCGTAAAATTAACTCTTGGTTTCCCAGTTAGTACCCAGATGCCCAATTGGTCATCTTCCTCTTCTAGGACCTCATTGATGTAAGGGGAGGGTTCATAGGATGCATTAAAATCTCCAGCCAAAATTATTTTAGAATTTGGGTGAAAGGAATCTAAAAGTTCTTCAAGAATGGATAAGATGGGGGATTCAGTACAGGCCGCAGTCGATCTTACATAAATGTTTAAGAGTAACAAATCCAACCCTGAGGGAAGAATAACATTGATCCCCATTAGATCTGGGCATTTTAATTGCAATAAGGTGCATGATCGAAATACATTGTTCTTAATTAGGATCAGGAGACCCCCAATTGCCAACCCACAGTGCTCAGGGGATTTGGCTTCCACACTGAAGGTGGTGAACCCATCAACAAAGACTTTTTCAGTGGCCCAGGTCTCTTGAAACATACAAACATCATATTCACCAATATACAATTACCAATTCGGGTCAACCAGTTTAGATGGAATTCCTGCCAAGTTCCAAGATATTAAACTAATACCGGATTGTGAATGAGTGACCTCAGAGTCAACTGTAGTGAGAGGACATGGAGTTGCACCTGCAAGTATGGTAATTGTGCCATCGTCCGTTATACCCCCGTCAGATCTATGATTGTCAGAGATTTCATCTAACCTGCTCAAACATGACAAGACATCTGGGGATATTGTTTCCCAACCACTGTCCTCATTTAGCTCTGGAATCACAGAACATCCAATGACATCCATCCCTACGTTTCTACTCCCAATATTAGGGAACCCAGTGACATCACCCATTAGGTCAACTATAATTCTTTCAGATACTGAGCTTACAGGAGGTGTACAAGGAGTCAATATAGACTGGGTGTTCAGTCAATCAATTGCATTCAAATTTGACACATCATTCGACAATTTTGTGGGGTTGACCTGCTCAGTTAAAGTAAAAGAATGCACATTAGAGCCTTCAAAAATTCTATTGGTGGGAGGGGATATTTTCAGTCTAATTCCAGGTGCATTGTTCCCCAAGAGATGGCAAGTACAAAGTTCAAAGTTGATGAGATTCTCAAAAAACTGGTTAGAACAGAATGTAACCTGAATATAGTCAAAAAGTGAAGTGTCAGAAGAACACCGCCTAGCACACAGAATGTCAGATCTAATCAAAGAGAGACATTTATGTTTAACTTCAGCCAGAAAATCACTTTGTTAATTAATCCATCAGTGTCCTCGTGGACTCCAGACTTTAGTTTGGGTACCCGTGTCATATAAATTAGGTTATTAGAGTCATGATTTGATCTTCTTTGGACATAAGCAGGTGGAATCCTGGAGAGAATGAAGAGTAGTTCCATTTGGAATAGCTGGATAAAAAGAAGAGGTTTTGTTAATACAGTACACTGTGCCCTTGTTGGACTCGGCATAAGGTGGTCTTGTAACTGTACTATTAGCTATAAATTGTGTTGGGATCCTTGTAGATCTTAAAGAAAGGCTTTGAAGAAGGGGCCCCTAGAGATAGCGTGTTTGCCGGTACCTGTTTGACCATTTGGGGAGAGCTTGAATTTGCAGCGAGTCCCGAAGTCTACACTGTTCTTTTTGAGTCCACTGTTGCAATAGAGGGATTCCGGTCCGCTTGGGGCATCAGAGAGGATCCAGCCGAGCCTGCCTGACGTCCTTAGTTGCAACAGCAGGAAGAATTTTTTCATTGTAATGATGAAACCTGGTCCAATAAGGAGACAATCAAACTACTAAGATAGTCCAATTTAGAGTTTAATGTTAGTAAGGTCACTATCTCCTCGGGCACCCCTGTGTCTTGATGTAACCCGTTGTCAGTTTGATCGACACAGTTTTTCCCAGATTGCTCCTGTAGTACATGTGTCCCTCCGATATCGTCAGTGGATTGTAGGGAAGTACATTGATTGTGACAGGGAACATTAGAAGCAATAATAATTTCAGGAAATAACGGGCATGGGATCGGGGTAGATGGCTCCATGGATATTGCTTCCTTAAGTTTGGGCAAAACGGGGACTATATCCTCTGTAGGCTCAGGGGTCTCTCAATGGTGGTCTGAAATGACAGGACTTATTGTATGTGCAATAACTGGTACAAGCAGTTTTTTGTTTTTTGTGTTTTTGAACATATAGGGGACCCTTGAGGGGTTACCCTTCCGTTTGTTAGAGTTTGGATTTAGAAGGGACTCTACCTCTTCAATAAATTAATCAATGTCAGCCAGTGTACTGGTATTAGAGTGCAAAGCAGCTACAGGTTTTTTATGTCCTGGCTTCCGGGGTTTCTTGGTATTAGTCTCAGGCCTAATGGGGTCACCAGCTTTCCTTTTGCCCGTGATATCAATAAATTAATCACCTTCGCACAGTTTAGCCCAGCAGATGAAATAATAAAATAGTAAAAAAGTGAAAGTTATGACTCACTCAGACTCAGGTGAAAAATGAATAAGGCCCAGCCTTGCTTCTTCAAACTTTTTGGGAAATGCACAGCACCTGTCTCCACCACTGATCAACACGATACTAGTACGCCATTGCTCCTTCACAGCTGCATAAATGACACAGCTATGGCAAAAATACTGGAGAGATAGAGATAAGGAGCTCCTTCTGATGAGGTTTGACGGCTGATGTTAGAGCGGGGGCCTGGCCCGGTGTTCTCCGGTTGGTGACGGGCAAGAACAGGCCCGCCCTTGGCCCGGTCTTTGCCAGGGCACGGGCCTCGCTGGTGACTTTATGAGCCTCCGGGCGCAAGGAGATGAGGCAGAAGGAAGCGAAGGAGCCTGGGGACAGTGGTCCGGTCCCCAGCTCATGTAAGACAGGTCCCGCGCAGCAGGGCCTCGCTGGTGACTTTATGCACCTCCCGGCACAAGGAGATGAGGTGGAAAGAAGCGGAGGAGCCTGGGGACTGTTGTCCGCTCCCCGGCTCGTGTAAGACAGGTCCCCTAAGGACTACTTAAGTGGGTTCGACATTCAGTGCTGCAGGCCCACTAGTAACATTTAATATACAGGCCTTGCACAGTGTAGTGCACTTTACTAGGGACTAATAAGTAAATTATATATGCCAATTCTGGATGAGTCAATCAAACCATGTTTAGTGGGAGAGCACATGCACTTTAGCACTTGTTAGCAGTGGTAAAGTGACCAGAGTCCTAAAAGGAACACAACAAGATCAGCAAAATTCTAGGCAAGCAGGCAAAAGGTTTGAGGGAAGACCACTCTAAGGCTGACAGTTCTAACACGCCCAATATCAAAGATGGCATGTTGTAGCCAAAAGGTGTCAGTGGGAGTGCACTGTGGGTGCCCTTTGGACCTAAAGTCTTTACTACTTGTTACTAAGAAATGTACATTATGGTTAAGACCACCATGTTAAACCACAATATCTCAGGAGTAGTGTGGGCTGCAAAGATGTTTTGAACAGTTCTGTATCACAATGGTTGGCTTCAGGCAAAGGATCCTGACCGTAAATAAAAGGTGTGAAAGAATAAAACATCCTGGTTCTTCTGACTATGGGAATCAGATAAGGCAGCCAAAGGGTATGAAAAGGTCAGGTATGATGCATGCTCACAAGAGAGGAAGCAAGAAATTGTCTCTGTCCCTGCGGTTTCCCAACCGAGGCTATCTAATATCTGTGGAGTCTCCAGGTAAACTGGGCTGCAGAAATTATATCACTTTTGTGTTGTTTCTGTTTCTTGGTGCATTCTGCATACACATATGTGAGTCAGCTACGTCTTGTATATGTTTTCTATATTGTCAGGCCCCCACTATCTTGCCAGGATAGTCCAATATAACCTTCCACTCTCTATTCACAGCAGCAAAGTCAGCAGCCAGAAATACAGACAACACCACAACCTGAATGAGGACAACCAACAAACAGGGTTATGTGCCAGTAAACATCTTTGTAGCGCTGATGTGAAACAATCTCTAAGGTTCATATGGTTTCTAAGTTACTGGTTAATGGGGGTAGCATTTACCTTACTGTAGAGGCAGAGGCTGGAAGCATTAGTCAACCAGAGTTTTTTTGATACAGCTCTCTCCTGGTTATTGACAAGTGCACCCTGCTCATATATTCTTAGTTTGTGTGTCTCAAAGAACAAAGGAATATGAAACTGGTTTTACATAAGTTCATGCATATTTTGCTATCATGCTGCAAATTAAAGGCCAAAATACACAAACTAGTTCTGAGGATCGCGCTGGACTCGAAAAATGTGAGAAACATTACAGCATAAACCGCTATGTCTGTGTAGGGTTTTTAGTAAAGACAGGAAGATTGGCGCTCAGGCTAATTTGCGTAGTGTCTACTGTGTTTAGAGTATGCACGGTGCTACCAGGTCGGGGGAAGTACCCTGTAACCCCCGTGAAAGTGTGAGTTGAGAACCCACACGAATAATGAGAATGCAGTCCTGGGCACACGTAATAGGGTTATAACAATGGTTGTAATGTCTCTCTTTGTACGAATGTCTGTGGTCAACACCAGTTTGTTATTCAATTGTTTTTAATATTTTGATAGAGCAAAAACAAACAACCAGCCACAACCAGCTGACACGTGTTTCGTCACATAAGGGCAGTAAACCCGTGACTTCTTCAGGGCTGGGAGGCGATGCTGGAGTTGTTGCGAGGCCGGTGATAATTCCAACCCGGCAGTGGGGGTTCAATGTAGACCAAGTGGGGGTCCACTTCTCAGTTTCTTGTAGTGGAGGGAGGAGGCCCAATGTGGCTGGCACCTCCGAATTGTTGAGTGGCAAGGGCGGTGTGGCCACTAAGTGCGCGTAGTCCTCAATGGGAGTATGGACCGGCCTGAAGCGAAGTGTAGACGCGACGGTTGAGGAAACGAGGATATTGTACCATAGGCAATGGATTCAGGGTGGTCCAGTGTCTCTGGGAGGTTAATAAGGCGGGTGCGCTGTTATCACGAGGTTGTCTCAATTCTGTCTGGAGGCCTGGGGGGAGATACTGGTCCCGTCTTGTTCTCCGGATGCGGAAACACAGCATAAACCAACTGTGTAAACAGCTCCAAAACAAAGATTTTCTAATCTGCTGAATAAATATTTTCGTATGGTACAGACAATACAATCTTTTGAATCTTGAACAAGCACAGGGGTCCAACCTTGTTTGAGTGGTGAAAGCAATACACACAATTCAGAACAGTGCACGAACTATGTGAATAGTAGAATAAAAAATTGCAAGAATGTATTAACAACAAACTATTAGGGTGGAAAAGGCAGTAATTCGACCGTAAAGTGGGCCATTTGTTCAATAAGGCTTTATAATTAAGATTTAAAAATCAAAGTTTATTAAAGAAGTTTAAGGAATTATTTAGGTTTGTAAGAGAGACTTCAGTGGTGCAAATCTCCAGGAGATTGCTAGCTTTGAAGGTGGTCTAACCATCTGAGCATGTTACAATGTGAAGTGAGGAATGATCACTGAACACTTCACTGAACACTCAAATTACTTGGCTGAGTTGTTCACAGATCCAATACCTAACTATTATAATAAAATGGGAACAATCTGACGAGAGTTATGGCCAAGTGTAAAGAATAATATAAGTGCAATGTATTTATGTGATTAGCGCTTCTGATCTGCATTTTTGTGAACACACAAATATCTCTAATTAGTGGCTAGTAGCCCCTCCAGATGCCTTTCCCTTAGGTCTTATTGGTTTTTTTTTTTTTTTTTTTTATATGGCAAGTGCGGGATTACACAAACTAACCTGGAAGAGTGGTGGGTTTCCTATTCCTGATTCATTGCTTGCATTTGTCTAGAAGTTGCTACATATGTTTGAGCATCTTGTTTGACAATACCCATTCCATCTGAAATTTGTGTGTGGAGTTTGTGCATTTAGTTTTTTTTCACAATCTTTTCAATATTTGCATACAGCTATTAATATTTAGTTGTACCGAGCCTAAAGAAACAAGAGTGAGCCTGTTTTTAGTAATGCCACAATTCTGCTGATATGAGGTAAAGCTTGGAAATGTAGTTGACTGGCTAAGCTTGGTTAATTAAACCTGGGTTCTAATTCCAGCTTTGAACCCTGCTCAACAATTGTATGACTCACATTAAATCACTTAGGCCATGACGAGTGCTGGAATTTCACTGAGAGTGATAACTCAGACTGAAATTCTGCCACCCACAATTTCAAGTGCCTCCGAGATTGAAAATATCATATGCCTAGACTCCAGACCCTGTAATTCCAGGCCCAGAGACCCAGACCCTATCAGATGCCTCAGGGGCAGGGACTTCAAGCACAGTACAGCCTCTACCCAACCCCTGTTGAGGTACGGTGGTGGAGTGGGGGGAGAGGAGACTGTGCTCCCCAGGGACAGTCACAAGACTGCCCCGCCCACCCATTCTTCCCCACTCTGCCCTACCGGCCCTTCTCAAGGTACTTTCCACTTGCACAGAGCAGGCAGAAAATCACTGTGATTTTCCTCTACAAAATTGAGAAAAACCACAAGCAAAAAAGGACAGGTCCATGCGTTTTTTTTGCCATTTCATGGAGAAAACTTGTAATTAAAGGATTTTCGTGCAGCAATACAATCGGGTATAAGGAATTCTGGCCAATCGAGCATGCCCGTACCAAACTGATGAATAGTGCCTTCATCTCAGGTACTAAATTGCATACATGTACATTTGAGCTGGGCTTTATTCTATGTAAAGACCTTTCAGCATATTACCTGTTCCTCACCAATGGGAATGTTCCAAGATTGAGTGAAGAAAAAAAATCAAAGGTTTTATTAAATGCAAGGAGGCAGATGCGGAGTATAGTAACATAACAGCATATACAATTCATGTGTGACAGAATGCCTAACATCGAAATAACAAAAGTGATATTAGGGCAAGATTATGAGGCTGCCATTGTACACATCTCCCTATAAGTGCCTCCTCAGATGTTACAGCGGCAAACAAGAAGATCATCTCCTCTTCTTCACTGTAATGTGCACAACTGAAGATAATGTAGTATTCTGGCTTAATGTAGTGTGACATCATGACAGGTTATAAGCTTCTTGTTTCTTGGATAATATTCTGTGACCATAGTGAGTATTTGGATGTCATGCTGTGCATCAACTGCATTGCAAGGCTCGTGACCAGGTATAGTTTAATATGGTTTAATACACTATTAGCCTCATGATAGTACTTAGGGCACAGGAGATGCTAGGACTTTCTTTTTGAGTGCATCATTATTTTAATTTTGATTTTTATTGTGTAGGCCTCATAGAACATACATCCCCGCTAGAATAATGCTAGATTGTAATTGTTTACATTACATAGAAACCAGGTAGCTGCTAGACTCCAAAAGTCAAATGCACATAGGGAGTATTTTGTTTACTATTTAGAGCGCAATTGTTCATCAGGACTGGGACACCAGAGGTAAATGGCAATACCCACTATGGGTACTTCTCAATATTCACTGACTACTGCACAGATACCCCTTGACAAACGAAGGCATGTGACACACCATACTTGACAACTTTTGTCTAGTTAAGATTTTCTAAAGTACTTCAGGCAGAAGGTGTTTGTTCCATTGCTGAGGCCATTGCAGTCTGTATTCCTTCACAAAGTTCTGTTCTTGCTGGTCTTAGAAAGACCTAGAAGGCACATCAGTGGTCATTGGAGAACTCACTATGAGGAACCTTTTCTGTCATGTTCTCCCAATCTTACTCATAGAAAAGCCTTCTAAATACTCTGTGGCTGCTTAGTTACTTTGGAAAGTATCTTTTATCTCCCTTGCCATTTCCCATTTGTTGTTTTTAGATAATAAGTATTTTCGTTTTTTGAAGAAAGATCAGATTGACAGAGGCTGTAAGCAGGACTCATTGATTAATTCAAGAGTGTCAGTGACTTTAAAGAATTGCACAAAGAATGAAAACCGTTTTACACAGCAGATATAAATGCTAAACCAGAGTATTTGAGACAGAAGATACAAATCTAAAGCTATGATGACTTCCTTATGAGAAAAAGACCTTTATACAACACTTCGATGTTTACTATCCACTTTCACTGGGCAATAGGATCAGGCTCTACCACTGGCAGAATCTACATACAACAATAGCAAACACTCGGCCATTGGCTGTACACTTTCTTCTTTTCATTCTGATATCATCCCAGAGCTCTTCCCATAGGGATCTCAAACACTTCAAGTCCAGTACCCTCAGTTACAGAACACTTAGAATGACTACGTGTTTCAGGAATATGCCAGAAATATACTGGCGAAGGCAAAGCTAACCATGCAGACATATGCAGACAGACGTCAGACCCGAGCACCCATTTGCAAGAAAGGAGATTTAGTATGATTATCAACACAACATCTCCAATTAGACGGTCCGCGAAAACTGCAATCACGGTTCATAGGCCCTTACGATATAACTGAGGTATTCAATCCTGTCACCGTGAAACTGCGGCTATCCCCGAATATACTATTCACCCGGTGCTCCATGTCTTCCTTATCACCCTGGCACTCGAAAAAACACTCCACCGCCACCAGTCCTGGTAAAGGGTCACCAAAAATATAACGTTTTCCGTATCCTGGTTTCCAAACGCTCTCGAGGCAATTTATATTACTTGATTGACTGGAGAGGTTATGATCTTTCAGAGCATTCTTGGGAACCCACCTCTTTTGTTTATGCGCCCTATCTCGTACGCCACTTTCAGGCCCTCAACCCCACAAAATCACGGCCAGTAGGGCGGCCACTGCACAACCATCAATGCCCTCATGATTTAGGTAGACATTTCCCCTTTTTCTCTCCTCTTTCCCCAAATTGCAAGTTCACTCTGTGGTGTGGGTTGCTGTGTGTTCCTTCCCCGGTGGCATGGTGGGAGCTACTGGTCTTAAGAGACAGTTGAACTAAACTCTATAGTCTGCTCATAAAAAATCCATAAGAACACTCCAGAATCTTGATAACAGTGATAGGTGCACCTATTAATTAATCAAATTCATGAGGAGAAACTGTCAAGACTCATTCACGTGCCCAACCTGAGCATTCCATGACCCTAGGGGCAGCAGCAGGTGCACTTCAAGACTAATACTCTGCTCAAGTTGAATGTTCCATGGCCCTGGGGGCAGCAGCTGGTGCACTCCAAGACTAATTACTCTGCTCAAGTTTAACTTTCCATGACCCTGGTAGCAGCAGCAGGTGCACTTCCCAATCAAACTCACATGGAATAACTGCCAAAACTCAACAGGTGTTGTTTTCTAGAAACACGGAGCTGACTCTATTTAACCCCTTGCATGTGTCGGACGGCCCCCGGCTGTCCGACATCACAGTGGGCGTGTGCGGAGGACGGCCGGGGGCCGTCCGAACCCCGCCCACTCATTATTTCGCCAACACCGCGATGGAATTCGCGCCGCGGTCAACGGGTTAAAGGCTGCTTTCACCCCAGTTTCCTGCTTGGCCTCTTTGTCCAGCACTCACCTGCTTCCCTTTGCCCGCGCCCCTTCTTCACACTGTTCCGGCCATTACCAGTTCTCCGCTTCAGGCTGCAACTGCTCCCCGATCCTGTCGTGACCCGGCAACTGCTCCAGCATCGGATTTCCTAGAAGAAGAAAAAGACAACAAAAGAAACAATCTGACATCAGGTATTTTTGCTAAAACAAATATTCTTGTGCTCTGAGTTCTGTAGTGGTAGATTCTAAGAAACAAAATGACCCTTTGATGTTTGCAGTGCACAATACTCTTGCTCTAGCAGGGCGCTGCCTAGAGGATGTAGCCTTGCGGCTAGAGCGGTCGACCTCGGACCTGGGGAACGCGGTTCAAGTCTCGGCAACAACGCTCAACATCCTGTGATTCTAGGCAAATCACTTAATCTCCCCGTGCCTAACAAAAAAAAAAAATGAATGTGTTCATCTGTAACGAAACTGGTGCTCATGTAAAGCGCTCTGATACCCGATGTCTCGGGTCTAGTTTGCGCTATATAAAACTCTAAAAAAAAAAAGAATAAACTTCCCTGGTATAAAAATTTTCAGTGTCCCCTAGTAGCACAAGTTGGGTGGATTCCTGCATTGCACACAGACTACAATTGTGACACCTAGACTCAGCGCATGATTTTGTGGGTGTGCAGGGATTTCTTGCGCTACACTTGGGACTCCACAAGATAATTGTGTTGACATCTGTCTAGCGATTCATTAAGAATCCATGCTCCAACCTCACAATGACACAAGCATTCTGACCGGAAAGACAGAGCACTACTAGATGTCTGTTGGGGTACGAAAAAGGACATATAAATGAGTTTTGATGATTCTGTTTAATAACTATATTGTGAGTTAAAACACTCTTCTTGCAATTGACAGATACTCCTCTGATCAGGCGTTCGCACAAGATGGGTGACAGGTCTTTTTGAGACCCCACTGTAGCTACCACGGGGGGGCACCACAGCATCTTGTTTGTCTTTCTCAATCCCAACCCCCTTTCCCTTTGGGGCCTGCAACCGGCACAGTGTCATTTACTGCCACCGGAGGTAGACCCTAGGAAGAATAAAGGGATCTAGCGTTGCCCTATCGGAACCGTCTGGGATTCAGGTGAGTGGCTTGTAACACACAAACACCAGTTACATTACACAAGGGCACATTTATTTAGGCACAGGAAGATTAAGTGATTTTCCCAAAATCACAGGATGTTGAGCCGGCGTTGGGACTTAAACCACGTTCCCCCAGTTGCGAAGTGGGTAGCTTTACCTGTTATGCCACATCCTCTCCACAATTCCTCAGCCTGCTTTTTCCAGTGCAGAACGGCCCTCTTCCATCTTGACTCTATTTGGCCTTCTTCTCCTATTGGTTTCCTCTGGGCCTGTAAACCTATAGACTCTTAGCTCACAGGTATCCCAGCCCATTTACTTGCTTCTCCACACTGGCACGAGATCAGCTTTATCTAACTGAAACAAACATTACATTTGTTCCCTAAAGCGACTTTTGTGCACTCAAGAAAAATCCTACACCAATTATTTTTCTGGCCACATGCTTTACGTTCATGACCTTTCTTCCATAGTTGTCATAATGCATTCTTCAGTTACATAAGGTAGCAACCATTATCCAGGATTGATCTGTAGACCTCATTGGCCCTGAAGAACCTATTCATGTCTAAAAATAACAGACAAACCACTAACATTAGTCTCTGGAGTACGGTGCTAGTAGCCAAATAAAATGCTTCAACGCATTGTCACGTATAGTCAGCACTGTACAAATGCAATTATACTACAATACTTTTTAAGCCCCATATAAACACTACAATTGAGGATATAGATACCCTTTTTGAAGAGGTATAATCGCTATTGGAGGGCAACAAAGCCAATGGCAAAAGTAAAGGAAAATCTCCACCCAAGATTGTGACTATATTTGGGGAAAAACGGAAAAGAAAACTTTGCATTACTAACTCGCGTATGACCAACCTAGCTGCCCCAACTTCTGATCCACCACAGGAGGTAAATGCTATGATTAAAAGTGCAGCTGATTCTGCTGTGATTTTTAAAAGAACACTTCCCCAAGCGCTAATAGCCGGTATTTCCACAATGTTTTCGGACACACTTTTGTTTTCTACACCAGACCTGAGCAGTCCCAACATTCCTGCATGGTGTGCCTCGCAGGAACAGCCAGCAATACCAAAATTACCACAATATAAGCATGCCAGCTTCTAGGCTAAGCATATTTGGAATGTTTTTGTACCTTAAAGCACTTTCCTTTTAATAAGTGAATAACTGATGATATTAATTGGATTTTGGTCTTTTTGGTCTTGTTTTATCCAGATAAATATTTACTATTTTTCAAAACTGGTGTGGAGTCTTTTTGTGGTGTTCTACTGGGTTACTGTTTAAGAGTGTTGCACAAATACTTTACACATTGCCTCTTAAGTTAAGCCTGACTTCTCTGTGCCAGGCTACCAGAGGGTGATCACAGGTTAATTTAGGTTGTGTATTTGATTTACCCTGACTAGGATTGTGGTCCCTACTTGGACAGGATGCAAACCTCTGCCAACTAGAGACCCAATTACTAACAGCGCATCGCTCTTGATGGATTATAGGGGGGTAACCCAGCCTCTTCTGGGCTCTGACAGGCACAGATGGGCCTGCCTTTGGCCCCGTCTGTGCCAGGGCAGTGCTCAGGCACATCCTGCTCTGCGGTGAGTAGAAGATCACTTATGTGCCCCATGGCATGCTGAATGAGGCCACACCTCTATGATGTGGTGCAAGCTGGGGGCTGAAGTCCAGTTCTCTATGTAAGCTCGTTTGAATTTTGTAAACGCAGATGCCATGAATCTGATGGTCAAGAAAGCTGGATTGAAGCCCACATTTTTGATTTCAACTTCTTCCACTCATGAACTAGAATTTAAGGCAGAGTTGTCATTTGGAGTTGCATTACTAAGGTAAGACAATGTTGAAAGAAATGGCAAGATGCTTGCTCCATGCCATTTGTGGAGGTTTGGAAGTAGTTGTTTTTTCCATTGTTGTTCAATATTCCATCCAGGTTGTGCCCTTCAGAGTGTATAGCCTGTGTTGAACTATGTCAGTTCAAAAGCTTTTAGCCTTAAGAGTAGTCCTTTAGTTAAAAATTGATACTGTCTTTTAAGCCATTTACTTAAGTCAATCAGAACAATACTGTTTGGTACTTTAGACTGAGATTGATAACAAAATCACAGAAATTATTGAAGAAAGTAGCACTTTGAGGTGATTGATAGTAAATATGTAAGAAAGAAGTGGTGCTATTGAAAGAGGGATGGCAATCTGACTAGGAAAGACATGCATTTAAATGCAGAGGATTTATGTATGTGCAAGGTGTTCAAAGACTCCCTATGCACAATTGAGACTGATCTGTCCCTTTTGTTCTGATAATATATAATGATTACCTTATATTCTGGACGACATTGCTTCATGCAGGGTGGGGCTGCATCATTAGCTACCGAGGTTGCCATTATTAATAAAGAGCATAGTTGCATGTCTACAATTAGGTCATTAACATAATGCCTGTTTATTATATCGCAAAAGACACACAGTTGATGGACGGAATGCAGAACAAATCAAAACATTCACCCCCAGTCAAGAGATCTGGGTTAAATCCATCATTCTTTTGCCCCCCATGCCACCCCCGTTTAGACCTGGCCATATGCAAATCAGTCTTGACCCTGTGACTCATGGGAACAGTCCAGCCCGAACTGCCAAGCCAGGTCCTCCCTGGACCGAAAACAAGCATCCTAGGACTGGTTTCGGGGTTTCACCCCTCATGAGCCAGGATAGCTTGAATCCAGTGGCACATTGAGCCCGGGACCCACGTCTGGGCATATGCGGCGCACGTAGGGCAAGGAAGCAAAAGACACACAATTGATGGACGGAATGCAGAACAAATCAAAACATTCACCCCCGGTCAAGAGATCTGGGTTAAATCCATTATTTTTTTGCTCACCATGCCACCCCAGTTTAGACCTGGCCATATGCAAATCAGTCTTGAACATGTGCCTCATGGGAACAGTCCAGCCCAAACTGCCAAGCTAAATCCTACCTGGACTGGAAACAAGCATCCTAGGACCAGTTTCGGGGTTTCACCCCTGATCAGCCAAGATAGCTTGAATCCAGTGGCACAGTGAGCCCAGGACCCATGTCTGGGCATACCCGGCGCACTTAGGTCGAGGAAGCAAAATACACACAATTGATGGACGGAATGCAGAACAAATCAAACCATTCTCCCCCAGTCAAGAGACCTGGGTTAAATCCATCATTCTTTTGCTCACCATGCCACTCCAGTTTAGACCTGGCCATATGCAAATCAGTCTTGACCTTGTGCCTCATGGGAACAGTCCAGCTCGAACTGCCAAGCCAGGTCCGCCCGGAACCGGAAACAAGCATCCTAATACCGGTTTCGGGGTTTCACCCCTCATCAGCCAGGATAGCTTGAATCCAGTGGCACAGTGAGCCCGGGACCCACGTCTGGGCATACCCGAGCACTTAGGGCGAGGAAGCAAAAGGCACACAATTGATAGACGGAATGCAGAACAAATCAGAACATTCACCCCCAGCCACTGGAGTCAAGCTATCCTGGCTGATGAGGGGTGAAACCCCGAAACCGGTCCTAGGATGTTTGTTTCCAGTCCAGGGAGGACTTGGCCTGGCAATTCGGACTGGACTGTTCCCATTGAGCGCAGGGTCAAGACTGATTTGCATATGGCTGGGTTCAAACTGGAATGGCATGGGGAGCAAAAAAACGATGGATTTAGGTCCAGATCTCTGTACTGGGGTGAATGTATGACATTGTTCTGCATTCTGTCCATCAATTGGTCTTGCATTTGTCACCCCGAGTGGGACGTGTATGCCCAGACGTGGTCCTGTGCTCTCCATGCCACTGGAGTCAAGCTATCCTGGCTGATGTGAAACCGGTCCTAGGATGCTTGTTTCCAGTCCAGGGAGGACCTGGCCTGGCAGTTCGGACTGGACTGTTCCCATTGGGTGCAGGGTCAAGACTGATTTGCATATGGCTGGGTTCAAACTGGAATGGCATGGGGAGCAAAAAACCAATGGATTTAGACCCAGATCTCTGTACTGGTGTGAATGTATGACAATGTTCTGCATTCTGTCCATCAATTTTTCTTTTGCATTTGTCACCCACGAGTTTCATGGGTATGCCCAGACGTGGTCCTGTGCTCTCCATGCCACTGCAGTCAAGCTATCCTGGCTGATGTGGGGTGAAACCCAGAAACTGGTCCTAGGATGCTTGTTTCCAGTCAAACTGGAATGGCATGGGGAGCAACAAAAAAAAAAGATGGATTTAGGCCCAGATCTCTCTATTGGGGTGAATGTCTGACATTGTTCTGCATTCTGTCCATCAAGTGTTCTTTTTGTGTTTATTATATAGGTCATGCATTGATAAACTTGCATTTTTTATCTTTTTTCCGAATGGGGGTGATCAGTTTTGGCCATATGTTGGTGGTTGTCTGGTGAGAATGGGCTGCTGTTTAACCTTTAGCTGAAATATATTTTGGTATTGCATTGTTTTGGAATTTATATAGCACTTCTTACCCCATGGAGGTAGCAAAGCTCAAATGCACTTCCCCAGCAATACAGTAACAACACCTACAACCTGTGCCTCTTCAAATCACATGCCATGTTCTGCTGCACTAATTCAGTTCTTCAACATCTTCCCTGTTGGAAATGATCATCTTTTGTGTGGTATCCCCCCAGATTGTTTGCCTTCTTTTGCTGAACCCGTTTTTGTTGGTCATAGGACTCTGCAAACATTATCCCTGCTAACCAGTGGCTAAGTGCTTGCGCTCTCCCTTTCAAACATACTGAAATTAATATGAACCTGACTGGCATATTTAATTTACTTGTAAGTCCCTGGTATATGGTACTACGTGTAGACAAGGCCTGTTAATAAAATATTATCAGTGGGTCGCAGCACTCATTGTGCCAGTCACTAAAGTAGCATTGTAAAACCACTTCCTTAGTCCTGCCACTGCAGCTTGGGTGTGCAGTTTTAAACTGCCTTTTCAACCTGTAAAAATAAACCTTTTCACAGGCCTAAACTTTCCTTTTTTAATACTTTTAATTCACCCCTAAAGTGAGCCTCAAATGCCCATAGGGAAGAGTAGATGGTATTTAGGAAATGTAAATATATATGTATTGATATGGTGACCTGGGGCTGTTCACATCCCCTTCCTGAGCTTCAAAGTAAGCCTACCCTGTCCCTAGCTAATAAAGCTCACACCTAGGCTTGCCTCCCTTTTTACTTTTTAGTCAGGTTGGCTCCAAACCTACTGGGGGGGGGCTGCCCAGAACTGGTTTAGAGGGTGGACAAAGGATTGCCCTCCCACCCATTGGCTGCCACTTGGCATAAAAGTGGCATCCCCAGAACTCTCCTCAGAACACTCCTGGACCTGAGAAGAATTAGAGGAAGACCTGCCCTGCTGTCAGAGGAACCTGAAAGTAAATTGGACTTGCTTGCTTTCAACTCAAGACCCCAGAAGAGACTCCAAGGGACAGTAGACTGACCTCCTGTTTGAGCTACAATAAGCTTTCAGATGGCTTTTACTGCATTCCAGCTGATCCATCCCAACTGGACCTGACCTAATCCCCTTCGATGGACTCTCTGGGAGTGAGCTACAATAAGCTTTCAGATGGCTTTTACTGCAATCCAGCTGATCCATCCCAACTGGACCTGACCTAATCCCCTTCGATGGACTCTCTGGGAGTGAGTCCTGACTCCCAAATACTGTCCCTAAGGCCCTGGAGTCTTGGTTGTGGTCAGAGTGCACTCCTCCCTGCCTAACTGATAGCTTCACTGGACTCAATGCTGATCATCAATGCCGATGACCTTCATCAACAGCTTCACCAGACTCTATGATGAGCAGCACCCATTCATCGGCTTCATGATACTCAATGACAATCAGCATCTGCGCAACGCCAATAACCTTTATTGACGGCTTTACTGAGTGCGCATGCGAGCAGCATTTGAACAACCCCAAGACCTTGCACAGCAGCTCCCATTCATGGTTGAGTCCTTCCTTGGATCCAGTTGGCTGCCTAGTCATGCTGAAGACTTTCTACCTCCATAACATTTTCTATGTCCGAAGGTAACTTTCTGGCTGGGCTGAATTTATTTACATAATAATATAATGAATTGATATTAGCAGGTGACACCCACTTGCTGAGGGTACTGCTCTTTAATGCTTGACAAAGTCCTTGTAAAATGTTGATTACAATAGCTTATTGACATCCTCAAAAGACTTACATGGGCACATAATAAGCTTCATTTTAGAGGCAATGATATTGATGTTAAGTCTATTTTCATTTTTGTTTATTTCACAGACGACAATTTGGTCATATGCAATTAATAGATGTTTACTGTTTTTACATTTACAGTGGTTTGGACCTAAAATGTTTTCATTGGTTAGTGTTGATACCTCCATCCAAGCAAATCAGCCTGGATTAAACATTTCAGTTTGGTATTCATTGTATCACCAAATAAGAATCAAGGGCACAATGAAGAGGCATTGTGCAGTTCTTCATTATTGATAAAGGGCTTTCTCAGTGAGCTGTAGAAGAATCATGAAGATGACTATTGGGACTGGGAACCCAGAAAATGATGCTGTGCCATAGGCATGAGCCAGCTGGGTCCAAAAAGATGTCATTTTTTTCAGGACTTTTAATAGCTACAGCAACAATGTGCAGCACAAAGCAGAGGGCCTGATTCTGAGTTTCGGCGGTGCGAGGGTGGGCCGAACTTGGCGCCGCCCGCCCGCCAGATTACAAGTTATTTGTAGTCTGGCAGGATGGAGGCTTGGCATTACCAGGGCGGTGCCTCTTTCAAAGGCCGCGGTGCATTTGAAAAAGGCACTGCAATGGGAATGGCTCACAAGGTTCCTGAACGACATGGAGTGAAAAGTCCATGCCTTGCAGCAACTGCTGTGCATGCACACAGGGGGGCACATGTTATGCCACCCTTTGTGCATGCACAAGTGGAGGAGGCACAGGGGGCTCTCTAGGGCCCCCTTTGTTTCCTCTCCTCCAGGGTTGACATGGAGGAGGAACCTCCATGTCAATGCCGTCAGAGAGGAAACTGGTAATATGCTTGTCGAGACATTGGCGGTCCCGCCAAGCATTTTGCGGCCTCTGACCGCTGCACCACCTCCAGGGAATGGGGGTGTCCTGGCAGTGGCGGTGGTCCCAGGCCAGTCCGACTGTCCAAATCGTAATGGGGCGGTCAGATCGCTGGTGCAGCGGTGGCTGGACCGCCACCACCGAGCCACCACAAGTCTGGCGTTCCTCGGAATGCCAGACTCGTAATCAGGGCCATAGAGTGAGCAGGCCCCTCCAAAGTTTGCAAAAAACACTCTCTTCAACAATGCCTTCATCAGATGTGTACAACTAGAAGAAATAGGCTTAGATAAACCCATTTTGGTAGCGAATATTGGAATTCGTAAATTAATGCGTGCTGCTTCAGATATATTTCCCATATTTCATTTGACTTGATTAGGGAGCTGAATATCAGTAAATGATTCTTTATATAGTCCACACCACAAACTGAATTACGTCTTGGAGTTCAAATAGACTTGCGCTCATGTTACGTACACAGCATTTGAAGCACGATTGGTTCTGTGGCACACTTAGTCAAGAGCACAGACCCACTTTGCATGGAGCCATGCCCAGTCCAACATGAGTCACCATTACGACCCAAGCGTAGGGCACATTAGTCCAGCATAGTCCATCACTAGCCATTACAACATTCAGCCCATAGTCAAGCACAGAGCAGTGATCTTTTGCAAATATTTTTGCCTGCTGTATCTGAGGTCCATATTCATTAACACGAAGGTTGCCTAGAAATAGGGGTAATGTTGGTCTTGGTGGTGTGCGTTGCTACCACTACATCGACTGAACACTACATTATAGGCATTGCATCATCAAAGGTAAGTATTAGCAGAAAGACAATGCAATTTCAATTAATTAAAATCAACGAAAACATTGAAAAGACTAATATATTACATAAAAAGAAAAATGAAAAAGTGTGTTTGAAATGGCACACTCAAATAATATATAATATTACACATTACTATGAATCATAGAATACTACTACTACTACTAATAATAATAATAATAACAACAACAATAATAATAATAATAATAATAATAATAATAGTTATAACATATTATACACAGCCCAGTGCCGGTAGAAGCGTACACCACCTCTAAAAATGACATCATACCGCCCGCAGATTCTCACACGGGTGGTGTGAGTCACCGCGGATTGACGCGTTCGAGGGTCTACCTGGGCCATTATGATTGTGGGCCCGTGGTGGAACAAGCTGAACCCTTGGATTATGTTGGTTGCAGCATATTGACCCCTATGATTGTGGCATTTTTGAAACTACCTTGCCCAGGATGCATTGCGGAGATGACGCACAATTCTTTATGTAAATATTTAAGTCACCTGTGGGACTGAGGAGTTCCTGTATTTGCCATTCCCGTGATCAAGACGAACTGTCGAAACGCGTTGGGAAGATGAAGGGAGTGTATTGCTGCAACGATTAAAGGACACAGTTTCAGTTTGGGTGTGCCACTTACTGCTTTCAGGGGTCTTTGTGGGAGCAACCGTAAGACATATTTCATGGCACAGCCCAGTGCTGGTAGAAGCGTGCACCACCTCTAAAAATGACATCATACCGCCCGCAGATTCTCACACGGGTCGTGTGAGTCACCGCGGATTTCCACGTTCGAGTGTCTACCTGGGCCATTATGATTGTGGGCCCGTGGTGGAACAAGCTGAACCCTTGGATTATGTTGGTTGCAGCATATTGACCCCTATGATTGTGGCATTTTTGAAACTACCTTGCCCAGGATGCATTGCGGAGATGACGCACAATTCTTTATGTATATATTTAAGTCACCTGTGGGACTGAGGAGTTCCTGTATTTGCCATTCCCGTGATCAAGACGAACTGTCGAAACGCGTTGGGAAGATGAAGGGAGTGTATTGCTGCAACGATTAAAGGACACAGTTTCAGTTTGGGTGTGCCACTTACTGCTTTCAGGGGTCTTTGTGGGAGCAACCGTAAGACATATTTCACGGCACAGCCCAGTGCCGGTAGAAGCGTGCACCACCTCTAAAAATGACATCATACCGCCCGCAGATTCTCACACGGGTGGTGTGAGTCACCGCGGATTGCCGCGTTCGAGGGTCTACCTGGGCCATTATGATTGTGGGCCCGTGGTGGAACAAGCTGAACCCTTGGATTATGTTGGTTGCAGCATATTGACCCCTATGATTGTGGCATTTTTGAAACTACCTTGCCCAGGATGCATTGCGGAGATGTCGCACAATTCTTTATGTATATATTTAAGTCACCTGTGGGACAGAGGAGTTCCTGTATTTGCCATTCCCGTGATCAAGATGAACTGTCGAAACGCGTTGGGAAGATGAAGGGAGTGTATTGCTGCAACGATTAAAGGACACAGTTTCAGTTTGGGTGTGCCACTTACTGCTTTCAGGGGTCTTTGTGGGAGCAACCGTAAGACATATTTCACGGCACAGCCCAGTGCCGGTAGAAGCGTGCACCACCTCTAAAAATGACATCATACCGCCCACAGATTCTCACACGGGTGGTGTGAGTCATCGCGGATTGCCGCGTTCGAGGGTCTACCTGGGCCATTATGATTGTGGGCCCGTGGTGGAAAAAGCTGAACCCTTGGATTATGTTGGTTGCAGCATATTGACCCCTATGATTGTGGCATTTTTGAAACTACCTTGCCCTGGATGCATTGCGGAGATGACGCACAATTCTTTATGTATATATTTAAGTCACCTGTGGGACTGAGGAGTTCCTGTATTTGCCATTCCCGTGATCAAGACGAACTGTCGAAACGCGTTGGGAACATGAAAGGAGTGTATTGCTGCAACGATTAAAGGACACAGTTTCAGTTTGGGTGTGCCACTTACTGCTTTCAGGGGTCTTTGTGGGAGCAACCGTAAGACATAACATATTATATGTACACATTTTTCTAAACAGTTATAACTTGACTTGCATTATAACTAATTGCATTTTGTTATTGTTGTTTTTATTATTATAACTATCAATAACAAACAATAATCACACTTGCTAATTATTATTATCATTATTATTATTATTATGGTTATTAATTATTGTTCTTATTATGATTGTTATTGGTAGTGTTAGTTGTATTACTATTGTTATTATTATTATTATTATTATTATTATTATTATTATACTGATCACAGAAAGGATAATACTTGCTGTCAATTGAGACATTTTTCAGTTGCTTTAGTTTTTTCTTTAGATTAGAGTGATGAATATACAACATTCAATATTAAATATACAAAATCTAAAATAAAATTATTACCAATAATAATAATAATGAAAACAAATGCTGAATGGACTCGATTGGCATTGAGCGGTACTACTGAATATAATATTGGCTTCGATATCAGGTTTCCCCTTGGCTACAAGTCAGCAAAGATGTGAAAATATATCTATTGTTAAAATAAATCAGTCCTCGCGCAGTAATTCAATGCAAAAGCTAGATGACTCTATAAGGACGCTACCTTACAATCATGGAAGCGTTGGGCGTGGTGCGAGCTCCGCTAAATCAGGTAAATAATAAGTTGCATTGCATGATTGCAAGGGTGCCATGGTCCCTAGCACAAGCAAGGAGACCTAGGGCCATATGTATCAACCAAAATTGCTCTCGCAAACGCTGAAATTCGCACAATTTCAGCTATTGCGATCGCAATTTGGCTAAGTGGTATGTATGAAGGCAAAACTGCCTCGCAAAATAAGGAATCGCAAAATTTGCGATTCCCTATTTTGCGAATGCATTTAAGAAGCACAAAAAAGTGCAATTTGGCCTTAAGGAATCGCAAATTACCACCAACTTCAAGTTGCTGGTAATTTACGATTTCTTTGAAAAATGCACTTTTTGCATTTTTCAAAGTGCAATGTGGCGCACATACATGCCCTTAGGGCATGTATGTGCGCCACATGTGCACCCATGCTTATTCAGGGTGCAACAGGGTGTCCTTTTGACACCCTTGCACCTTGAAATTGCCTTCTCAATTTGCGATTCTCTAATTGCTAATCGCAAATTGAGAATGTATTCCCATTCATTCCTATGTGTCTCTAGGCCCATAGGAATGAATGGGGAGAGTTTCCTTAATTGCGAATCGCAATTTGCGATTCGCAAATAAGGAATATGTAGGATTCGCAATACTTTTTGCAAATCCTACATACATCGCGTTTTGCGATTCTCAAATAGCGATTCGCAAAAAATCGCTATTTGAGAATCGCAAAACATGGGTTTGATACATATGGCCCTTAGTGAAATAGAGCAACAATCAGAGTTCAGTGGCCCATAAGGACTCAGGGTCACAGTGCCACTGCACATAATGCACCAATGATAGCCACGCCCTTGCTAGGAATCTAACCCATGGGTATCTGCCATACAATCCGGGGGGTAGAGACATGCCAGAGTTTCTGTATACAACATAAAATAAATGTGCATGCAATTAATTTACATTAAATATTTTACATATCCAGTTGCTATCCAGAAAATATGGCACAAATCCGGCGTTTGTAGAGCTTCGATGGTCACATTTGATCCAGATGCTCTGACCTCCCACCCTTCCAGCCAGCTCTGAGTAGGTCTCTCCTCCATAAGGCGGCCACTCGATCATCTCCTGTAACAATGTTTCATACATGCATGAACCGAAGCGCAGCCAGTGTGCCAAGGGCCCTGGAGCAAGGAGGAAATTGCCCCCCAGCTACTGTTTGAATAATAAAATACTGAACTAATCAGGGGTTAGCGGGTCCCTCAGGCCTCTAGTACGCGGTGCTACTGCACCTACTGCACCAATGGAAGCCGCGCCTCTGTGTATTGCATGTTCTTATACAAAGCTATGCACAAATGACGCATATTTCTTCAACAATGTATATATAGTGGAAGATATCGGAAATCTCTCCACAAAGTCGATGTACGGACAGTAGCATTCAGATTTCATAAATTCATCATTCTTTTTGGCGCTATTGTATCACGTCACAAAATGTACAAATAATTGCTGTGCTGTTACTTGATTTTATATTTATTCTTGATAATAATGGAAGTGGAAGAAATACATGTTTAAAGTGTTTCTCCTATGGATAGGCGCTGTGCAATTCCTTCCCTTTGTGGCTTGTCACATTGTTGGAATGTATGCCTGAATATTTTTCTTTTGTATTACTGAGCCAGATGTTTTGCCAAAAAGAAGGCATGCATAATTTATAGGCAGCATATTTTCCTCACACACTGATTGTCACTGTTTAGCAAAACCAGAGCACAATAGATGCACTCCCTGCAGTGACATAACATCCCATTTTAAACGGTAGGCATGTTCAAATTGGTCCTGCCCTAGCTTGTTAAAATTAGCAGTAGGAATCTCTTAATCTACAATTACATCTGTAAAGATACCCAGCTCTAACACCCTCTGACCTTTTCATTTAAACCATGCATATCCGAAGTTCCAGGATGACTGGATCCATGCCAGATTTTCAGGATAACCCGTCCCTATGTTGATGTGTACCAATTCGTCTGCTGCTACTAAGGACATTATAATACATGAGAGCCTGCAATCCCTGTATAAAAGCCCGCCTGACGTAGCTACTCAACTACAATAAGTTATTACAGTTGACGTCTGGCATCAAAATGCCAGATGCCGGAGCCAGCAGCATTGATGATAGGCCAGTCATGGATCTTTCTTACACCTACAGTTTATATAAGGAAAACGGCAAATTGAGTTTCTTTTTTCTGATGTGGTTTTTCTAGAAAGACAAAAGTGATCAGCATAAAGGAGATGTGCATGAGAACATTTTTTGTCCATACTATTGGTCATTACAGGAAAGATAGACTCTCCACCTATTTCTACACAATCTGAGCTACAGCATTTTTGACCTGACGTACATCAAACTGATTCTAAAATTGTATTTGCTAAAATTACTGGTTGCTTATTCGTGTGTTTAATATTGCATTACAGATTCTGCTTTCATTCATCTGATCTGCAATGAACATGAAAGAGCAAGGATTTAATTTGTTTTGAGAAAGGTGATGGTGTGACCATGTATTATAAGGAATAAAATACCCTCTGCTGTACATTTAAAGTATATTGCAGGTCACCTTGGAGTTCCATGGCCTTATAAGTTAGTTGGCCTTCGGTCTCATTCCTCTATTAGGTCTTGGAAATCCTCAGTAGCTTGCAATATCCTTATAATGTATGACAGGGGTACTTTATCCCTTATATATATAGCACTCTGATACCCAGAAGGATCAAGGCAATGGTGACCTAACGTGCTTTAGGAAAAATATGGCTTGGGGAGCGTTTAAATGTCAGAAGGCTAATGTGAGCAGGGAGATTAATCTAAACAATGTATACTTACATGGAAAACAATGATTTCCATTGGTAGAAAGTGTACATTTTGGTTTGCAGATGAAGTCGCCGTTAGCACTGCAAGAAGCCCTTAGAAGGTTATAAGGGAAGATCATGGTTGCTAAGTAGATCGGGGCTAACCATAGCAAATACCTAAATGTAAGACTGATAATCTTCTAAGTTATGTGATAACACTGGAATGCAATGGAGGGTAAGAGATGGATGGTCTCTTCTGCAAACAACCAAAAATCAATCTGAGAGTGGTGTTTAGTGCCATTTTCAATCTATGTAATATATTTTTGGAAGTACTGCACAAAGGACATTAGCATTAGGAATTTGTGGGTGCTACAACTACAATGGGCTTGTGATAAAAGAAGAGGCAGGGAAGTAAACAGTTGTAAACAAGTTTCATACTAAAGAGGCAATTTAGTCTTTGACAATCATGTTGGCATTAAAAAATAAAGCTCACATTTTTTACTTTATGTGTTGGTAGAAAGCTTTGGAAAGTTAACTGCAGCATTTGAATGTTGCTCAGAAAAGATTGATTCTTATTTTGAAGAGACAGAATTAAAGTAGGGAAGCATCTTTGTCTGCTTCACATATTCTGATATAAAGTTGGATATCATCTGCATAGGACGAACAACCTCTGGTGATGTGGCTAAGAATCTTCAATAGAGGAGCAAGATAGATATTAAAATGTATAGGTGACTGAGGTGATCCATGCAAAAGAACCATGCAAATGATAATAGTGAATTCGGAGATATCGGAACTCCATGTGATCACTCTTCCAGAAATGAGGCGAGTGATCTAAAGGAGACACAATATCCCTTTGACACCAAGGGCATACTAGTAAGACTGATTTTATGGTCAACGATGTCAAAGGCTGCTGAAAGCTCCCACTTGAATTGCTTTTCCCTTGTTGACAAACCTTAAAGTGTGATCCCATACACTGCATGTGCAGGTTCAATGCCATATCTGGTCTCAAAGTGAAAATTAAGAGCGAAAGGGGCTGATGTTGATACAAAAAAATATTGAATTTGGTCCACTGTTGCTTTTCTTATCTGCCTCATAAGGACTGGATAATTGATGATGAGTCAATAATTGCTTAAGCTGTTGACATCTAGATATGATCTAATTAGAATTGATGAGGCTTTCCTTACAAGATGGGAGAACCACTCAGTGGTGATAGAGCAGTTAATATGTTTAACAACTGGCAAGCTTAACAAAAAGACAACATTTTAGAATCCATGGAGGAGAGGGAGTGAAGCTTAAGACAATGGGTTTAAGATTAGAATTAAGTTAAGAGAGAAATTAATCAGATGCCAGTTTAAGGGTGATGATAGGAAAGCAATATTTAGTTGCTACAGGAGGGTAGATGGTCACAGGCTTGGAGTAGGTTGTACTGTTGGCAGCATATAGATTATTTCCTTGTCATGTGGACTTTGTTGACAAAAATAGTTATCACTGTTGCAAAAACTTTGCAAGGTGGGGCTCTGCATCGAAACCAGAGAAGGTGTATGTCAGGATTTTGTTGCCTAAGATAGCTCCAAACCATGATTCTTTTATAGGGAAGAGTTTGGAACCGTTATGTTTAGAGATTAACTTGAATCTTTCATGTTAAAAATGCCCCTATTTATGGCTCTTCTTCTAATGATGTAAGACAGGAGATATGAATGACGCCCAAGAATATCAATAATAACTACTAAAAATGATAAACTCGTAACCTTGAACCCTTACCCTGCTTTTCAGAGGACCAGGGTTATTTTCCCCATGACATTCAGTCCTCGTGTCCGATATCATTTGTTGTGTAATTCCAAATAAGTTAGTTGTAACTTACCAAACTTTCTAGTAGCTCCCAACCCTTTTATCTCTTGATTCTCATCATGTGCTTGTATATACGTTTACATTTATAATGTTGAAAGGTTGTGGCTTGCTTACACTGATATTGGGGCATGTCGTCTCCCACTATGTAGGCCGACTCCTGTTTATCACTAAACAGTCTCACCTGCTGTATCTCAGGCCTTCCTTAGCTTTCTCACCACCCCCCTCGTATCCCCATTGTAGGAAAGTAGGATCTGCTTCTTATGGTTACCCCCAATTGTGCTGATGTCTCACTTTTTTTGGACTAGTCTGCTGGGATCCTGCTATCCAGGACCCCAGTCTATCTGCTTTCTCCCTTAAATTTCTATGTATGTACTTTAGGTACACTCCAGATTGGATACTGGGGTACCCTTATAAGTCCCTAGTATATGGTCCACCATGTACCCAGGGCATAGGTGCCCCAGAGGCCTCCCATGGGCTGAAGCATGTATTATGCCACCCATGAGAGACCATTCAAAATGATACAACAGGTCTGCTACAGCAGCCTGTGTAAGCTGGTGCTTGCACCACTTACTTAGATATAGGTTCACTATATCTATCTAAATCACTACACTTAAAAACCTATCAGTCACCCCTATGGCAGGCCTTATCAATCCTGAAGGCAGGGTGCTGGGTTTTACGTGAGAGGGTGCCCCTGCATGAGCAAAGCCCCTCTGCAGCCCTCGGAGACCATTCTCCGGGTTTGCCATTGATGCAGCCAGACATATAGGTTAAGTTGCATTATAACCTCGCGGTAAATGCTAACTTTAAAACAACTGCTTAGAAACATGTTGTGTTTGGTGTCAAACACCTTGAAATCATACCTCCACACCAGTAACCAGTAACTGACCCAGACTCTGTCCCCTCTGCTTTCAGGTTCCTCTCACCTAGAATCCAGGCTTGGATTCCACCGGACACTCTTCACCTTCCTAGCAGTAGTACTTCTTCGCAATTCTCCATTGAAAACGACGAAGGTTTCCGACACCACTTGACCCCTATGCACCCGGCTCCTCTGGGATAGCTAACACGGGTACCTCGATACTCACTGGTGTGTTGGCTCTAGAACCTCTTATGTTCCAAAGTGTTTGCTCGAAGTCCTCGTAGAAGTGTCCTTAAACTGTAACTTTACAACCGCGACTTTCCGATAGAGTTGCACGGAGCACGCGGTTGTGTTTCCTCACTACACCCGTCCTCCATGGGCTCCCTGTGTCACTGCCTTGGGTGGTTCCTTGGGGTCCCAGCAATTCTACGTGCTCTAGGCCCTGTGTCTAGTCAAGTCGTGATTGTTATACCATTTTTTTAGTATATGGTTGGGTCTCCCCGTGGAACCCGTTGTGTATTGTGCTACTTACGAATGTTCTATTGATTCAGTATTGTGTGCTTTGTGTTCTAATCTCGTGTAGAGATTAGTAGAGAGTGTTATATTAATAAATACAGGGGCATATTAGCAAGACTGGCGATAAAATTATCGCCGTTTTAGCGGCAGGAAACTGCCGCTAAAACGGCGATAATGGGCTTGCTAATAAGCGTTATAGAATTCCAATAGAAGCCCAGGTTAGATGTGCAGGACATCTAACCTGGGCTTCTATTGGAATTCTATAACGCATATTAGCAAGCCCATTATCGCCGCTTTAGCGGCAGTTTCCTGCCGCTAAAACGGCGATAATTTTATCGCCAGTCTTGCTAATATGCCCCACATATTTTTATATCACTACTGTGTTGTTCTCCTTTCATTTAGTCATTCAGGAGGTGATACTTTGGTAAAACAAGCTGCTTTACATTCCTTCAAGATTAAGCCTGAAGGCTGCTCTCCACAGCTACCACTAGGATAGCTTTCTAAAGGTTATCTTTAACCTTATACATCATAAGGGTCGTGTGGACAGGTACAAGGTGCCCACTTTAATTAGTGGACAGCATATACCAGGCCACCTTCTCACATTGGTGTGCAGCGGTTGGGATTCAAGCTTGCTATTGTTTTACCAGATAAATCTCATTGAGTGACTAACTGAAAACCACTAAGTATTAGGCAGATATAATACATCAAGATTTGAATAAGTAAGTTCTACTGAACTTGGAGTTGGGTAAGTCAAGGGTCTAGCACACCCTTTCTCCAACTCAAGAGAGTTTAGTCTCCACTAGGTTAGGTAGGTGCCTACACCACATAACACTAGTATGTCTTCTAGAGGAGAAGCCAGTGGCTCTCTGCCAACTAGGTACAACTGCCTCACATTCCAGGAATTGAAAGCCATGTGTGGGTCTAGGAAGTTGAGGACAGGGAGAGGTGCAAACACCCAACGTCTCATTGAGCTTTTGCTCTTGGATAACCTTAGGAAGACCCCAGGGTCTGATGAGGTAGATAGAGTGGGTGGGGCAGGGAATGAGGAAAGGCCAGGAAGTGAAACCTTCTTTGACCTGGACTCAAACCCTGGCCAGGAGAATCAAGATGATTCTAACCTGGGCAACATAGAGCTTCCTTCAGGTGGAGGAGAAGGCCCCAGTGGCCCTCTCTTTACTCCACCAGGAAGAGTACAGAGTTTACCTAGGAGATCTAGATCTCCCTCTGTAGAATCTCAGCACTCAGGAACTTCTGTAGGGACATCCATATCAAATAAGAGGGAATCCTCTTATGAGAGATAGTGCCAACTTCTGGAACTTGAGAAAATCAAGCTAAGGCTCAAGAAGGAGCAGTTGGCCCTAGACAGGGAATCCCTAGAGCTCCAGAGAGCTACAAAGAGATTGGGACTAGAGACTCAAGGTGGCAGCAACAGTGTCCCTAGGGTTAAGGAGTATACTTATGATCATAGGAACCTGAACAAGATAGTCCCTCCCTACCAGAGTGGGGATGACATCCACAAATGGATAACTGCACTAGAGAGGGCCTGTAAGGTACAGAGGGTCCCTCAGGAGCAGTGGGCAGCTATCTTGTGGCTCTCCTTTGCTGACAAAGGTAGAGATAAGCTCCTCACTGTTAGAGAAGAGGATGCTGACAATTATTTAGTCCTGAAGAGTGCTCTCATTGATGGGTTTGGCTTAACCACTGAACAATACAGGATTAAGTTCAGAGACACCCAGAAGACACAGACTCAGGACTGGGTAGACTTTGTAGAGTGTGCTACTAAGGCTCTGGAAGGCTGGATACTTGGCAGTAAAGTGAATGATTTTAAGGGATTGTACAATTTAATTATGAGGGAGCAGATCCTTAATAATTGCCAAAACCAGTTGTTGCATCAGTACTTGGTTGATTCTGATCTGACCTCTCCCCAAAAATTGGGTAAGAAGGCAGACAAATGGGTCAGAACCAGGGTGAAGCAGAAAACTCAGAATCAAGGAAGTGACCAAAAGAAGCAAGATGCTAAAACTCCAGATAAGGGTGAGGAGAAGGGTAAAGACCAGACGTCTTCACAAGGGCCCCAAAAACCTGCATCTGGGGGGGGTCACACTCTAACAAGGGTAAAGGCAAAAGGAAACCTTGGTGTCATATCTGTAAAGAGAAGACCCATTGGACAAAGGATGCCAATTGTCCAAAGGCCAAGGATTCCACTCCTACCACCACTGCCCCTAAGGCAACTGTCCCCCCTAGCACAGTCTCAAGTGGTGGTACACAGAACAAGGGAATAGTAGGGTTAACGTTGGGTTCTGAGATGGACTCTGGCCTAGTCAGAATTCCAACTCAGGCTGTTTTGGTCTGTGATGGAGGCATGGATATTGCCTCCTTATTTGTAAGTCCCAGTAACCTGGGCAAGTACAGACAACAGCCTTTAATCAATGGTAAGGAGGCCATGGCATACAGGGACACAGGTGCAAGTGTCACAATGGTGACAAAAGATCTTGTGGGCCCTGACCAGATCATACTTGGTGAGATGTACCAAGTGACCAATGCTAGCAATGTCAGGACAGACCATTCCTTGGCAGTTGTGAATTTCACCTGGGGAGGGGTAACTGGCCCTAAGAAGGTTGTGGTTAGCTCAGACCTCCCTGTGGAATGCTTGTTGGGCAATGTTTGGAGACTTCAGCTTGGGCTGAAGTGGAACTCAGGACACATGCAGAAATGTTGGGCATCCCTGCAGATGTGTTTGCCATGACTAGCTCACAGGCAAAAATGTCTTCCACTGAACAGGCCCTGGATCCTGAAATGATGGATCATGTACCTTCCAAGAGAAGGAGCAGTAGGGGTAAGGCAGTGTCTTCCCCCCTGCCTCTGAGTGAGGATCATTCTCCTGAGGGAGATGATCTCAGTCCCTGTGAAGGAACTGTCTCAGAGGAACTTGGACCTGACCAGGTTGAGTTCTTGGGGACAGGGGGCCCTTCCAGGGCAGAGCTGAGTCAGGAGCAACTGAACTGCCCCTCTCTTGAACCCCTCAGACAGCAAGCTGCTGCTGAGGCTGCTGGGAGTGCCAGTGGGTCCCACAGGATCTACTGGGATGATGGTCTTCTATACTCAGAGGGTAGAGACCCCAAACCTGGTGCTACCAGGAGGTTGGTTATACCTCTGAAGTTTAGAGGCTTCCTATTAACACTGGAACATGACATCCCATTAGCAGGACACTTAGGCCAAAGCAAGACGTGGGACAGGCTTGTCCCTTGCTTTCACTGGCCTCACATGTCAGAAGACACAAAGGAGTTTTGTCGCTCCTGTATCACTTGCCAAGCCAGTGGTAAGGCAGGTGGTACTACAAAGGCCCCCTGATACCACTACCTGTGGTGGGGTTCCCTTTGAGAGGGTTGGGATTGACATTGTAGGTCCCATGGATCCTCCAACTGCATCTGGACACAGGCTCATACTAGTGGTGGTGGACCATGCCACTAGGTATCCAGAGGCAATACCCCTTAGGACCACCACAGCTCCTGCTGTGGCCAGGGCCCTCCTGGGAATCTTTTCCAGGGTGGGTTTCCCTAAGGAGGTAATATCAGACAGAGGTACACACTGTATGTCTGGTTATCTTACTGCTATGTGGAAGGAGTGTGGAGTGAATTACAAATTCACCACACCCTATCACCCACAATGCAATGGGTTAGTTGAGAGATTCAACAAAACCCTCAAGGGCATGATAAAAGGTCTCCCTGACAAGCTCAGGCGTAGATGGGATATCCTTTTGCCCTGCCTTCTCTTTGCCTACAGAGAGGTTCCTCAGAAGGGGGTTGGCTACAGCCCTTTTGAACTTCTGTTTAGACATCCAGTTAGGGGTCCCTTATGTTTGGTTAAGGAGGGATGGGAGTTACCTCTCAAACCACCTAAACAGGACATAGTGGACTATGTACTTGGTCTCTGCTCCAGGATGGCTGAGTACATGAAGAAGGCATCCAAAAACCTTGAGGCTAGCCAGGAATTGCAAAAGGCCTGGCATGACCAAAAGGCTGCTTTGACTGTGTATCAGCCAGGACAGAAGGTATGGGTGTTGGAGCCTGTGGCCCAGCAGCTCTCCAAGACAAGTGGAGTGGGCCCCATACCATTCTTGAGCAGAAGGGAGAGGTTACCTACCTGGTGGACCTTGGAACTCCCAGGAGCCCCCACAGGGTGCTCCATGTGAACAGGCTCAAGCCATATGTGGACTGGGCAGACATGGGCTTGCTCATGGCTACTGATGAGGGACAGGAGGAAGAGAGTGATCCACTCCCTGACCTCCTCTCACAGAACCCTGATGATGGTTCAGTTGATGGTGTAGCCTTGGCAGGCAGCCTCACTGAACAGCAACTGACAGATTATAGGAAGGTCCTCAATCAGTACAGACACATGTTTTCACTGACTCCAAGTCAGACTACCTGGTGTACACATGAGGTGGACACAGGTGATAGTCTGCCTGTTAAAAATAAGATTTACAGGCAACCTGATCATGTCAGGGACTGTATCAGGACTGAAGTCCAGAAAATGTTGGAACTGGGAGTGATTGAGCCCTTAGATAGCCCTTTGGCTAGCCCAGTAGTCTTAGTACCAGAACCTCACACCCAGGGTGGTAAGAGAGAGATGAGATTCTGTGTTGACTACTGGGGACTCATTGCAGTCACTAGGACTGATGCTCATCCAATTCCAAGGGCAGATGAACTTATTGACACTTTGGCCTCTGCCAAATTCCTAAGTACATTTGACCTGACAGCTGGTTACTGGCAAATCAGATTAGCTGAGGAAGCTAAGCCAAAAACAGCATTTTCAACCCCTAGTGGGCACTACCAATTTGTGGTGATGCCTTTTGGCTTGAAGAATGCACCTGCCACATTTCAAAGGCTGGTGAATAAAGTTCTCACAGGTCTGGAAGTCTATAGTGCAGCTTATCTTGATGATATTCCTGTCTTTAGCTCCACCTGGGAGGATCACCTGGTCCACCTGAGAAATGTTCTGGAGGCCCTGCAGAAGGCAGGCCTCACTATCAAGGCCTCCAAGTGCCAGATAGGGCAGAGTAAGGCTGTGTACCTGGGCCACCTTCTGGGTGGAGGCCAGGTTCAACCATTGCAAAGCAAAATCCAAACCATCATGGATTGGGTTGCTCCAACTACCCAGACTCAGGTCATAGCTTTCTTGGGCCTGACTGGGTACTACAGGAGGTTTGTCAAAGGATATGGCTCTATAGTGACCCCTTTGAATGACTTAACTTCCAAAAGAATGCCTAAGAAAGTTCAGTGGACAGTTAGCTGTCAAAAGGCATTTGATGACCTGAAGCAGGCCATGTGCACTGCCCCCATTCTGCAAAGTCCTGATTATTCCAAGCAATTCATTGTTCAAACAGATGCATATGAATTGGGGCTAGTGGCTGTTTTATCACAATTGAATGAGGAGGGTCAGGATCAGCCAGTAGCTTTCATAAGCAGAAGGCTGAACCCCAGAGAGAAACGTTGGTCAGCTATTGAGAGGGAAGCCTTTGCTGTGGTTTGGGCTCTGAAGAAGCTGAGGCCATACCTGTTTGGCCCTCACTTCATTGTTCAGACAGACCATAAGCCCCTCTTATGGCTAAAACAGATGAAGGGGAAAACCCCAAACTCTTGAGGTGGTCCATTTCCCTACAGGGGATGGACTATACAGTGGAACATAGACCTGGGAGTAACCATGCCAATGCAGATGGACTCTCCAGATATTTCCACTTAGAACATGAAGACTCAACTGGTAAAGGTTAGTTTAATGTCCTTGCGTTTGGGGGGGGGTTGTGTAGGAAAGTAGGATCTGCTTCTTATGGTTACCCCCATTTTTTGCTGATGTCTCACTGTTTTTGGACTAGTCTGACTGGGATCCTGCTATCCAGGACCCCAGTCTATCTGCTTTCTCCCTTAAATTGCTATGTATGTACTTTAGGTACACTCCAGATTGGATACTGGGGTACCCTTATAAGTCCCTAATATATGGTACACCATGTATCCAGGGCATAGGTGCCCCAGAGGCCTCCCATGGGGTGAAGCATGTATTATGCCACCCATGAGAGGCCATTCAAAATGACACAACAGGTCTGCTACAACAGCCTGTGTAAGCTGGTGCTTGCACCACTTACTTAGATATAGGTTCCCTATATCTATCTAAATCACTACACTTAAAAACCTATCAGTCACCCCTATGGCAGGCCTTATCAATCCTGAAGGCAGGGTGCTGGGTTTTACGTGAGAGGGTGCCCCTGCATGAGCAGAGCCCCTCTGCAGCCTTCGGAGACCATTCTCTGGGGTTGTCAGAGATGCAGCCAGACATATAGGTTAAGTTGCATTATAACCTCGCGGTAAATGCTAACTTTAAAACGGCTGCTTAGAAACATGTCGTGTTTGGTATCAAACACCTTGGAATCATACCTCCACACCAGTAACTGGTGTGGGAGGTATGATTCCACCCTTCTAGAACCACTACTGTGGGTCACCGGTCTACCCGGTACCAGCTTTCTTGACCTGGGCAGCACAAAATGGACGCTGCCAGCCACAGACACGATTCTGCTCTCCTGCTGCTGAGCCAAGCTCGAGCAGAGGAAGGCATGACAATAGGCATTCTGTCACAGGGAGGTGTGACCACCTCCCACACAGGGTTTAGTGTATTGGGGCTGGGTGGGTGCACTCTGAGAGTGCCAGAAAGTCTGCACTGGGGGCACATTTGGTGTCCCTGTGCATAATCCAGCTCAAACCATTTCTGGGAGCCATGGGCTCCTGCTCTGGTGCGAAACTGGACAAAGGACATGGGTGTAGCCACCCCTCTGTCCTGCCCCTCCCCTAGGAGGGTTCACAGAATCTTTCCAACCCTTTCCCGTGGGTATAAAGTGGGATACCTGGCTACAAGACTTTAGATTTTACCTGGACAAGATTTCTGCTAAGAAGAAACCAAGTACTTCAACTGTCTGCACGACGCTAGACGACTGAAGAATCTCCCTTGGAGTAAAGGAGTTACTCCCCTGCAGTAGCAGGCACCTAAGCGCATCTGACCGGCTTGCATCTCCAGAGCTCCTGCAGACTCCGAAGATTTCAGCAACACAGGACATGGGTTCCCAAAGGTCCCTGAGGTTCATCTGACCTCTCAGCGATTCTGAGACCAGTATCCCTTGTGGGGACCATGCAACCCGAACCCCTGTGCAACTCGTACACTTGCACGAGCATATGCTTTTTTGCGATCCCTGAGCTTGTGCTTTGGACTCCGTGTAGTCCTGACCCTGAGCAGTGTTTGTACTGAAGATATCTGGCCTCCACTCACCGAGTGCTCTGTGGATTGGTGCTTTGTAAATTCGCTCGAGGTCTCCTCGCGATCCCTGGTCCGTTGGCCTGTGGGTTCTGGCGAGGGTCACCTTGCTTGTTCTTGGGCTTCCCTGGTTGCGCCAGACGTGCCCTGACTCCCTATTGCTTGGAGAGTCCCCTGGACCTTGCTGGTCCACACTGTAACCTGTTTGTCTTTCCTGCATGGGTTGCATTTTCCAAGGCTTGTTTGTGCTCCAGCCGGACACCGACCCCTCAACACTCGACATCCTTCGTGGGACAGCTCACCTTCAGGTCCTGGTTGTCCTCGACGTCTGCTGGTCCTCGTGGCTGCAGATTCAAGCATCATTTCTTTACACCTGAAGCACCCAACATCGGTGGGCATTCGTCTACCGAGCCATTGGTCACCTGAAGTGACCCAGACTCTGTTCCCTCTGCTTTCAGGTCCCTCTAACCTAGAATCCTGGCTTGGATTCCACCGGACACTCTTCGCCTTCCTGGCAGCAGTACTTCTTCGCAACTCTCCATTGAAAACGACGAAGGTTTCCGACACCACTTGACCCCTATGCACCCGGCTCCTCTGGGACAGGTAACACGGGTACCTCGGTACTCACTGGTGTGTTGGCTCTAGAACCTCTTATGTTCCAAAGGGTTTGCTCGAAGTCCTCATAGAAGTGTCCTTAAACTGTAACTTTACAACCGCGACTTTCACATAGAGTTGCATGGAGCACGTGGTCGTGTTTCCTTACTGCACCCGTCCTCCGTGGGCTCCCGGTGTCACTGCCTTGGGTGGTTCCTTGGGGTCCCAGCGATTCTACGTGCTCTAGGCCCTGTGTCTAGTCAAGTCGTGATTGTTATACCATTTTTTTAGTATATGGTTCGGTCTCCCCCTGGAGCCCGCTGTGTATTGTGCTACTTACGAATGTTCTATTGATTCAGTATTGTGTGCTTTGTGTTCTAATCTCGTGTAGAGATTAGTAGAGAGTGTTATATTAATAAATACATATTTTTATATCACTACTGTGTGGTTCTCCTTTCATTTAGTCATTCAGGAGGTGATACTCTGGTAAAACAAGCTGCTTTACATTCCTTCAAGATTAAGCCTGAAGGCTGCTCTCCACAGCTACCACTAGGATAGCTTTCTAAATGTTATCTTTGACCTCATACATCATAAATGTCGTGTGGACTGGTACACGGTGCCCACTTTACATAGTGGACAGCATATACCAGGCCACCTTCTCACACCCATGTCCCAGTGCGGTCACATGGTGCTTTATAATTTCATTGTTTGTTTGCTCCTGTGACTGCAGTCTGGAGCTGCGGCTCTCTGCATTGTCCTGTGGTCTCTACACATGGGGAAGGGTTCATCAATCAATCAATCAATCAATCAATCAATCAATCAATCAATCAGGGGTTTATAAAGTGCACTAATCACCCTTGAGGGTCTCAAGAGGCTGGGGGGGGGCAGCTCTTGAGGTCCTTTCTGAATAGGTGCAGTGTCGGGCTTCGTATGATGCTGAGGGGGAGTTTGTTCCAGGTCTTGGCCGCAATGTAGGAGAAAGATCTGCCACCTGTTCTGGCCCTGTGGATGTGGGGGACCGTGGCTTGGGCTTGGTCGGCGGAGTTGAGGTTTCTCTTTGGGGCGTGGAAGGAGATTCTTTTGTTGAGGTATTGGGGTCCGGTGTTATGGAGGGCTTTGTAGGTGTGTGTGAGCAGTTTGAAGTTTATTCTTTTTCGACGGGGAGCCAGTGGAGGTCGCGGAGGTGCTGGGTGATGTGGTCCTGTCGTGGCATTCTGAGGACGAGTCTCGCTGGGGTGTCTGGACGGTCTGGAGTTTCTGAAGGAGTGTTTTGTTGATTCTGCCGTACAGCGCATTTCCATAGTCCAGTCTGCTAGAGATGAGTGTGTGGGTGACAGTCTTCCTGGAGTTGGGCGGATCGATGTGATCGTCTGGGGGAGTATACGGAGGGTGTTGAAGCATGTGGAGGGCAAGGCGTTGATCTGGCAGTTCATGGTGAGTGAGGAGTCGAGTATGATGCCGGAGTTGCGGGTGTGGTCCGTAGGGGTGGGTGGGTTTCTGAGGGCGGGGGCCACCAGGTGTCGTCCCATGCGGAGGGGTGGACCCGAGGATGAGTACTTCCATTTTCTCCGAGTTGAGCTTCAAGCAGCTGCTGCTCATCCAGGAGGTGACGTCCTACATTCCTTCTTGGAAACTGTGCCTGGTGATGTTGGGATCCTTGGTGAGGGAGAGGATGAGCTGGGTGTCGTTGGTGTAAGATACTATGTTGAGACAGTGTTTTCTGACGATGGTGGTGAGGGGGGCCATCTAGATCTTGAAGAGCGTGGGGCTGAGGGAGGATCCTTGGGGTGCTCTGCATCTGATCTCTGTGGGCTTGGAGAGGGTTCAGCAGCCCCTGAGTGGCCTTCTTCACTATTTTGGATGGCCAGACATTTTATCCCTTTTACTTGGTGATTTGATTGTTGTTTCAGCTCCTTTCCCTGCTATGTGATCTTCTTGAGTCACCTCTGTATACTCATGTCTCCTTTTTAGTGTCACCGTTGAGACGTTTTGGAATAGAGAGTTGTTACTGTCACAGTAGGAGATCACTTTCAGGGTCCGCCCTTTTCACATAATCCTTTCTTTCAGCGGGTAGCTAGAGAGCTGCACTACTACGGGCCTGATTATGAGTCAGACGCAGCAAATTTATTGTATTGAATTTCACTCTGCCTGAGTCCGAGTTGGTAGGTTTGTCCACACCCAGGGGCGTAACTTTTAACATGGCGGAGGAAGGGGCTTTTTAAATAAGACCCCCAGTTTTACAGGGTGTGGTAGAACCATATCCAATTTCTCCTGCTGGTAATTCCAGCTGAAAAAATCACCTAGGTCTTTGGCTGCAGCAGCAGTAAAGCCTCATTCTGCTTCTCCATTACCAAGAGGCGCATACAATTCTTCCACTTCTAGGAAAAAGCTTACTTTTCCTCCCACATCCCCCTTAGCCCCTCACCCATCCCTCTTCCAATCCACAGGCCCATGCTTACATTTGTCACCTACTCATATCTATACCACCTTGGACTCCCTATGAATTCTTGCAATCACAAATGGGTGATGGCAGGTACCTACTTCCCAAAAGGAGGCCTTTCCTATAGGAACTTTAAGAGCTTTTCAAATTCTCATTTTTAGATATTTTCTGCCCTGGGTAATCTAACCTTCAGTTTGGTATTAATAACCTCTAACCCTATACTCGGATTTTCAGGTGCATTTAAAAATGACATACCTTTTCATCACACGTTATTGTTATTTAGAAGAATGTTCACTATTGAATGATGCATGATTGGTGCCCAATATAAAATAAACCTTGTAAGCCATGCCTTGGTTTTTATCTTTGGGTATCACAAAGTTGTTTGTGTACAAACTACAAAATCTATGTATCTCTATAACCAAAATAGTCTCACAGGTGGAACATGATATGACTTTTGTGGACCAGCGTTCAGTGCAGAAAGATTAAAATCTTATCTTTTTTTGTTTCCCCAAGAAAATTGACTTTTTAAAAAAAAATTACATGAATAATTCATTGTGAAAAAACATTGAGTGGTCCCTTAATGTACAAACAATTTTGCCTAGTTTTCAAAATCTGAATTCCACCATGGGTTTGCACATTTTTTGAAAAAAAAGAAATAAATACATTTTGTGCATATTTTGGCTAAGGATACAACTATCTTAAACCCTCACCACATCCGAACCTCCAGGTATGGAGGTCGTTTGTTTTCCTATCTAGCTCCCCATCATTGGAACAGTCCTCCTATTCATAGTCGATCTTGCTCTGATTTTAGAAGGCTTAAAAAACAGCTGAAAACTTGGCTTTTCTGAAGATCTGTTCACTAATTTCCTAGATCCACTTCTAGCGCCGAGATACTCTTTCGGAAGTGAGTTATTTGAGTTTTATAAGCCTTTTTAACATAACATAACATCGCTATGATGATGGCTATTTTTCAAATGCTGGTGCTTGCATAATGGTGGTATGTCTGGGCAACTTGAGAGCAGCCATTGCATGATAGCCACACTCAGAGAAGAGGGGCACCATTATGCGTGATCAATGGTAACGTACATTAGAAGACTAGCTTGGCCAACCAACCCTCTATGCATATTCCTACAGAGGAAGGGTTTTGGTATGAAATTTTGCCTGTTGTAAATGCCTGTATACTATAATTTCAATGCTCGTTTACTATATGGTTGTTTTAATCTTATTTTAAAGTTTTTACTCTCCATATTGACACAATTGGACATTCTGTAGTTCAACAGTTATTTCCAAAGCCTTTTACATAAGCCCCGAGTATACGTCAGTCTGGTTTCAGACTTTTATTTTCACTGCAAAATGTAGTCTAACTATGCCCTTACCTGGCATGAACTCTGTTATTCGATGTATTCATTTTCCACCTTAGCCCTCTCAAGCAGAAATATTTTACTGACGAACACTTTTAATTATAATTATTACAATTAAAAGATGTATTGCAATATGCAGCTGAGGAGATAGCATATACAGTGCTCCATCGACAGCATTTTCTAGTACACTGCACGGATATGAATTTCTAACTGACTCTAGAAAAGTGAAAAGGACAAATTTGATAGCTAGTGCAGAATAAAGAAGACCTTTCAGAAGCCCTTTCTAATGCAAGCTTAATCTTTCAAAAATTCTGATTGTTGTGGTTTGAAAATTTCTTCTATTTCTTTTCTTTAATGGTTATGCCCATTGAGTAATTTTTGTTCTCTCAAGACTTGTTTGGATCAGTTGTGAGTGGCTATGGTAAGTCTAGCATCAAATTTGACATCTAAATTGTGGTAAGCGCACCCCCCATGACATTAGGCCTAAAGTTTTCCTCCCAAAAATCAAAGTTGACCTTCATCAGCATCACATCCGCTTGTCAGTGCTGATCTTCAGATAGTTGCTGAAGAGACACAAACCTTGTTGAAACAATGTAGCCTACATACTGTCTCCCCAGGCCTGTCATCTGTATATATTTAAAAGCAGGTGTACAGTGGGTCAATAAGATCATCAAGTAGATGAACGTACACGTTGAAAAGATCAGGGAATAAGGGAGAGATAGCTGTAAATGAAAAACATCGAACTAATTATGTTGGTATGGTACAAGAATATTGTGGCCTAAATAACTTCTGACAAAATATAGTGTCCTAAAGAAGTTTATAAAAACTTTGCCCCATTGGTAGTAATAACAGAAAGTCTACACAAAATGAGGCAATATTTTTGGAAACAATATTTATGCTAGTATATTTATGTTCAACAAATGTTTTTATTGATATACTGACATGCAGCCAATTGGAAGCAGCTAGAGAATAGAAACCAGTGTTGCACCAAACAGGTAATCCCCAAGGATAAGAGTAAATCCAGGAAGATGGAGTGGCCAACAGTGTCAAATGCAGCTAACATATATCATCAAGTCAGTGCACCTACACTACCTTCATCAACTATCATCCTGGGTGTAAGAAACTTGATTATTATTACAGGGTGGGTGACTGGCCACCTCAAGGAATAATCACAAACCTTGTCAGGGTGATCCCTCGAAGTCACTAAATAAACCTGAGCTCAACTCCCAAAACAATAACAATCCCAACCTGAATTAGAAAAATAGAGAAAAATGGTTAAAGAAAAAATGACACCAAACTGTGAGAAATGTATTAATGGGAACCAAAGAATTTTCTTTTAAATTTTAGGTAGAAATAATGCCAAAAAGCATAAAGTGCTAATGATAACCAATGGTAGTGATAGAGCGAAACTTATGTGTAAATTGATGCTGATCGCGATGGAGATTGAGTCAGATACACCAACTAGGTTCACCAATCCGCTACAGCACACTTCCAAAGCCCCCTCCCCTCCCCCGGATTTCAGGGGAGGCACTTAGAGACTCACAGGGTGTCAGACAGATGCCAAACAGCAGGCTCCAGTCCAGTTCCAGTAGCCAATGGTCAATTCAGAAGTTGCATGAAAAGGTCTCTTTTAGCGTATTGTGTCCTTGTAGCTTTAACAGGAGGTTCTGCCTTTTGACACTTGGAGTCCACTTCTTTGTCCGTTTGGGTGCTAGGAACTTTAAGGACATTAACATTACATTTCTTCATGTTCTACTTTTAAATACCATGTGCTCTGCCTTGTGGAATACAAGGCCTACATAGTGATGACTTATTAATATTTAAAAAGCTCAATAGGTGCTGCAGTCGCACTGGTGACATTTAGCTTACAGGCCCTGGGTACACTGTGTACCATGTACTAGGGACCTAGATGTAAGTTAAATATACCAAGTAGGAATATGCGAGTTCAGCCATGTTAAAATGGGGAGCACAGACACTTTACCACTGGTTGGCAGTGTTAAAGTGCACAGATCTCAAACACCAGCAAAAATATAGGGTCCAGCAATAGTCAAAAAATCCAGGGTGACCACACAGAAAAAAGAAGATTTCCTACACTGCAGTTCTCCTGGACTACAACTAACACTGACATATTGCTGGGCGCTAGTAAAACAAGCATTGGCATAGCCAATAGGTCTCGCCTTTGGGACCTTATAAGTATTTAGCAGCACATTATCCTGGGTGCTACAACAGCTACTGTTTATTAACGTGGAAACTTTGACACTAATAGGCACATTATAGTACTGCATTGAGAAGTACTTATTTAAAGTGCTATTTTTGTACAACTGCTAGTCTGAACTCGCATATCTGAAAGTCCTTTTATACATAATAATGAGGACAAAAGAGAGACACCAATTCTCCTTATGCACTCTGCTTTGAGGTGTAACAATCAATCACACAAGTGTCAACTAAGGCACAAAAATGCACACCAGCAACTACATCATCAACAAAAAGTGTCAATTTAACATTCATGTAAAAGCACTCTTACCCACCACACTTTTGTGTCGGTGAGAGGTGGTCCGCTAGTTAGGCTGGAGCAATATAAAATAAAAGTCTATGCCTGCAGGATTAATCTGAATTTTCCGCTGAAAGAGCAGCCGCTCTTATAAAAGGTTCCTTTCTTGTTAATGATGCGAATTGAAACCTGTGTGCCTCTCACAGTGCTGCTGGCCGGGCCTGTTTACCTTCCACCCTCGGGATATGAGGCATGAAGGACTGAGGCATCTGCTGAGACTCTGTACTACCCTCAGAAGCTCCGAGCATACCTTGCCACAGCATTACAAAATTAAAAAAAAAAAATGAAAAGATGTTAGGTTACTGCCTATCAACTGTCCTTGTCTGCGTCTGCCCTCGAGGTCTGCGAAAATGGGGCCGTATAGGAACGGTACAATTAAGAATAAACCTCCCACCACGTCTTACAGAGGAAGCCAGCAGTTGGATGTCTCTTAGATGTTTGAGATGGTGCATCCCTTGTTCTATTGCCATTCAATGAGTTTCTAAGAACATGTTTTATTGCAGCAGGAACAGCACGACTTAGACGTGTGGCACCTAATGTCTGTGGAGACCAGATTATGCGGTAGCAAACTGGATGTGATGAGGGAAGGTAGTGAGTGAGTGAGTGAGTGTGAGAGAGAGAGATGCTAGACTCTTTGGGTCCACACTTACAATCCTAAAATCAAAACTACGGGTCTCATAATGCAAACTGAATTGGCAGAAAAAAATAAAAAACAGAACTGGCTGTTGTAGTTACAAACACCACCGGGCCAACTTGCAACAGTTCTCTGTTTGAGAACCCCAGAAAAGTCATATAAATCAACTAATCTAGTCTGGATCCTGGGTCCGCTTTGCTGCATTTAACCCCTTCGGCGGGTGGGGTTATGTCTTTCACTAGGACACAGCCCTGTTTTTTTCCTGATTTTCACAGAGAAACGCGTCTAGGTGTCAGATTCTTAAGCATTTACAGGTCACCCCTAACAGACAGAAAACAAGTTGTAAAACCGTGTCTGAAGTGTAATATTTCATCTTTGTCTTTGAATGGGACGGGAAGATTGAGTGACGGGCGCCGAAGCCCAAACACTTGAAGCATTGGAGGCAGGAAGGGAATATAATGCTGACATAGGTAAGAATAGTGGCAGGAGAGAGGATTTCGTGTGTGGAGGGGCACCATCTGTGCCAGGGTAACCCGAGCCCATACAGGAGGCTCCGCAAGTCATAAATAGCGCGCACGGTGCCCCCGAAGGAGCTCGGCCCGCCAGGACCCGGATGAGGCGCAGGGCCCTCCTACCTGCAGTGCCACCTCCCACTTAGAACACCGACAACGCAGCACACACTGCACGCTGAAACTATGCCAGGTCCTCGGGCCAAGATCGGGTCACTCCTGAAGAAAAGAATGGAGTAAGTTATTAACCTGCTGCGCCAGGTGGTGTGCAAGGAGGGGCGTCTCCTGTTCACAGCTGTGCCAAAACAACACACCACCCCACACGCCTGCTTCCCAAGGCAGGAGGGTGGTTCATGGGAGCAAAAGCAAGGCAGGCCGTTGACCGACCCCCTGTTCCAGTACCAGGCTAACTCAACGAGGGCAATACCAGAATGCAGTAATTACCTAGCTGCGTTCAGGATCAGCGGCATTTTCACACATGTGGTAATACGGAGGGGTTTCCACAGTTCGCAGGCAGCAGATGTTAAACCTCTAGGACATTTCTGCTCCAAACGAGGTCTTACCGAATTTTGAACAATAATACAACACCACGTAATTCTAAGTCAGCAGAATGTGATACATATCAATCTAAGCTCACGGGATAAACGCATATACACTACATTTCCAGGTACTTTACATACGTTTTAAGGACAGCATATGGAGTTACATTGCTCTTTATCACTTATGTGACGTAAAATGCGTAACTGCTTCAATGAAAGACCTATATGCGTAAGCGGTGCCCGTGGAGACGTGTGCAGAGGCAGGAAACTGTTTGAAGAGAAAACAGGAGCCATGTTTGCGGCAGCTGTGGCATGCGGGGTACTAAAAAAAAAAACAAGCGCTCGCGCTCACAAGTGGGCGGGGTGGGGTGGGGAGTGCGGCCGAGAGCAGGGAGGCGCAGCGTTTCCCTTGCGGGAGCGAGCGCGATAATTGGTACCAGATGGCGCCGCTCGCTCCCGCAAGGGAATCGCCAAACGTGCACGCGTTGCCATTGAAAGCAATGCAACGCGTGCACGTTTTTAGGAGCAAAAACTGAATTGATTCCAAGAGGTCTTTCCATGCAGCGCATGCGCGCTGCATAGGCGAGACCTAAAAAAGTGCCTGCCTGCAAAGAACAAAAATGTTCAGAATTGTGAAAACATATAAGGCTGTATCATGATGACTTTGCACAGAGCGGAGTGCTGGTGTTTTTTGCATTTGAGTTGTGTAAAATTCAAACATATAACTGGGAATTTCTCAAAATTAATGGCACACTTTGGAGAGAGCAAGTCAAGAGAAGAGAGAGGCAATATATGCTCGCTTTTTCCGACTGGTTCAGTTAAAAGTTTATGCATTAACTCAGAGAAATTCCGACTGCTAGAACTTTAGACACCACACAAGCAGGGCCATCATAATATGACCAATGGTTTTACAGGCCTTTTCTTTTTGCTGGCAGCACTGAAACTACTCTATATTTGCTCAAAGAAATGGGGTCAGCATCCAAAATTTTGAATTGAGATGAGAATATGGCTCATTTAAATTGCTCTTGGACTGTTTTATTTTCAATGGAGACATTTATCAGCCTCCTCAAAGGTTTTAATGTATCAGTATTGTTATGTTTTAACAGAGTCACGGGGCCAAGGATCATGGGGTGAGTTCATTTTAGGTCACAGAAAAAAGCAGAATTCAGCCTCTGAGAAGGATATAAAGCCAACAATAATGGGGAAGAAAAATCCTTCTCTTAGAATTTTCCTTGAATGGTCTATATTTTCAATGCGAAATATAAGTTAAAATGAGTCCAGATTTTAAATTGGCCAGAATATTGGCGCGCAAGGCAGAGAATTACATTAATTGTCCTGTGGTATGAAAAATTGCTTTCTGAGAATTTTGAGATAGGAACATTCTGAAATAAACACGTCAATATTTGTGGTTCTAATGAGTTGTTTTTATAGTTATTTAAAGCAGACTTGTATGTTGCTGTGGCTGAAAAGTCTATGTAATCACTACGCCATGCATACATTAGTTTTAACAGAATCTAAGGCTTAATTCAACCAAGGCACTGGTTTCATTCTCAAGAAGAATGTTTTTTCTTTGATTATCCACGTTGTGGTAATTATTACCTTGTTTAGAGATTGTGGCAGAACAATCGCCAGGAACCATAGTTGTCAAAGGTCTTGAGTTAAGTTCCTGTGTGGAGATTTTAGATCAGTTTAGGTAGTAACATTATTTTTCATAATTTCTTAGGTGCAAGATTAAGCAGTCCAACATAACCCTTGTCTTGATGCTCATACAAACTGTAACAGTTGCAAACAGCAAACATACTGTAATACAGAATGTCAACAAGAAAGCATCAGCTCTAAGGCAAAATGTAGAAGTGACAGCATAACTGAACTTGATAAAAGTGACAACATGTGACAGCATGTCCAGTAAGGGATGTTCCAATGTTGGTCTGATGCAAGCGATGCAATATTTTGGGGATGTTTATAATTGCTGGGGATACTTTTACTTGTGTAGATCCCCTGCTGTCTCAAACATATGTTAAAGTATTAAAAAAAGTGATGAATGGAATGCTTAAATTAATCTCAGCCATTGGTAATCATTTGGGCCACATCCCGGTACATCACCTCTGTTTGAACCCAGCCATATACAAATCATTTCTTGCCCCTGCTCCACTGGGAATAGTCCAGACAGAACTGCCAGGCCAGGTCCTCCCTGAACCATAAGACAAGCAAGTGTAAATAAGTAAATTGCAAAGTCAGCCAGCTATTGGCCCACCAGCACCTCAGTGGCTACTGGCATATGGAATGCAGCAAGAATGCCCCATCTTCCGGACACGTGTAACAAACACCTGGTTACCCCGCCCTGTGGACTCATCTGGGAAGATCCTAAAGAAAAATTGTACTTATCTTTATATTTACCATTAAAAAGGATGGCCACTTTGTTTGTTTTGAGTAGTGGGCTCTTTGATCATCTTTAGTTAGGATTGAAGCAGGAACAATGTAGGCATTGAAAAGAGCCAAACAATTTACATATTATGGATATACAGGTGAGTGCCATCACGTCCCAACTAGCCCCACTGGTCACATTTAAGTTAAAATCCAACAGAAGGAGGTATGTTGTGGATCTGGACACTAAGGGGTCGATTCCGATTCGGGCCGGAAAAAGCACCAACCGACTCGGAGCCGGAATTTATTCCGACCGACACGTACCTGTGGCGCCCGACACGCCAAGTACGATGCAAGGCGTACAAAATCCGACCGACACGTACTGAACCCAAGCCGAACGACCGAGCCGCACGGAAAACAGCAATCCGGCCGGAAAAACACGCGAATCGAACCGACCGACACGCACCCGGAACAAATCCAACCGAAACGTACACGCGAACTCCAAACCGCTAAGTACGATGCAAGGCGCGAAAACCATGACCGAGTCGAACGGAGGACAAGCCGTACGACCGATACGCATACAAAACTGTGAGCCGAAGTAACACAAAACACCGCGACCGACGCGTACGCAGCATAGAAAACTGCACAAACACAGCGTGAACGAAACGGAGAAGACCGTACGAGACAAATGCAGGGTCCGACTCGGTCACAAGAACGTTTCCAACATGCACAAAAGTACTAAGAAAAATACACAAAAAAAGGCCAAACAAGCAATTACAAAGCCAATAAATACTGGGGGGGTGGGGACAGAGAACAAAGACACACCCACAACTCCACCCATATAAAGGACACAAATCCCAACCATGATCCTTTGCAAATGCCATTCTACTGCCAGCACTCAACAGACAGCAACCACACACCCACAGCTCATCCCTCACACAAGCCAAACACCATCAGCACACCAACAAATAGCTACCTCACATACACCCAGCAAAACACACACTCACACACCCTCACCTGCACACCAACACACACATCACTCACCATCACCACCCATCACCATGCCCCCCAAGAAGAATCACAAGTTCCTAGATTGTGAATTGGAAGTCCTGGTAGACGAGATCCTCAGGGTAGAGCCACAGCTGTTTGGCACACTGGTCCAACAGACCCCCATCTCCCAGAAAACCAAGATGTGGGAGAGGATCATCAACAGGGTGAACGCACAATCACCATGTCTGCGCACAAAGACTGACATCCAGAACAGGTGGTATGACGTGCGCAGGAGGGGCAGGGAGCTGCTCAAGAAGGACTACCTCCTGAGCCAATACACCGGCAGTGGCACTCCTGCCAAGGCAGTATACCTCAGGCCCTGGGAGGAGAAGGTGCGGGCCTCCTTCCGCCAGTGAGCGTCTATGGACTAGAGAACATCCCAGAGCCTGGTGAGTACACAACAAATGTACACAATATTCTGCCACAATACACACACACATCACTGTCAAGGGGAGAGTCAAACCATGCACTCATAGCAATTACACAGCAACCAGAACAGAATCATCCCAAAATGTGTATGTCAGTCAGATAAACACAACACATGCCATCTCAAAGTTACATTTAACCGTGTCATCACATGTACAAACACAACTACAACTACAGCTAGGCAGTGGCACAAATAGAACTAACAAACACATCCAGACATGTAGCCACCACTACAACACCAACACACAGTGAAGACCACTGAAAGGAAGGAATTCTGTGTATGCTGGGACAAGTCAGTGTAGCCAATAGCATCATGGGAGTCGTAGTCACACATATTGCTCACCCCCACAACTGTCCCATCAACACCACCATGAACCATGCGCACATCACAGGGAGTGTAAAAGGACTCACAAGATGGCTGACACTGGCTACTGCTGTGGGGAGCACAAGGCCCTGCTGGCAACTGTGCAACAACCAACAGCAGGACACCACTGACTGACATCCTGAGAGACAACTTCCACTCCCTGCAATGGAAGCACGTTCCATGGTGGGATATCTGGCTGGCTGGGTGGGAAGGAGGACTCGCAGCACTGACCATAGTCACAAGCACCTCCCTCACACACCCCCTCAACACAAACTCCACAGAACCCACCTGGGAGAATGCAATGCCTCACATCCTAACTCAAGATCCCACAAAGAACCTCCACCCTGGGTAATGTTGTGTGAAGCACAGGGACACTCTTGGGACTTTTAGCCAAACAACTGCCAGGACAACACTCCCAGCCATCCTGTCAGCACAGGCAGCCCACCCCACAGGGAAGCAGAGTCAAAAGGAAGGAAGCATGGGCATGCTGGGAAGGGAGTGGAGGCAATAGCATGATGGGAGTAGTAGGCACAGATATCGCTCAGCCTCACAACTGGCCCATCAACACCACCCTGAACCATGCTCACATCACAGGGAGTGGATAAGGACTCACAAGATGGCTGACACTGGCTACTGCTGTGGGGAGCACAAGGCCCTGCTGGCAACTGTGCAACAACAAACAGCACAACACCACTGACTGACATCCTGAGGGACAACTTCCACTCCCTGCAATGGAAGCACGTTCCATGGTGGGATATCTGGCTGGGTGGGAAGGAGGACTCGCAGCACTGACCATAGTCACAAGCACCTCCCCTCACACCCCCCTCAACACAAACTCCACAGAACCCACCTGGGAGAATGCAATGCCTCACATCCTAACTCAAGATCCCACAAAGAACCTCCACCCTGGGTAATGTAGTGTGAAGCACAGGGACACTCTAGGGACTTTTAGCCAAACAACTGCCAGGACAACACTCCCAGCCATCCTGTCAGCACAGGCAGCCCACCCCACAGGGAAGCAGAGTCAAAAGGAAGGAAGCATGGGCATGCTGGGAAGGGGGGTGGAGGCAATAGCATGATGGGAGTAGTAGGCACAGATATCGCCCAGCCTCACAACTGGCCCATCAACACCACCCTGAACAATGCTCACATCATAGGGAGTGGATAAGGACTGACAAGATGGCTGACACTGGCTACTTCTGTGGGGAGCACAAGGGCATGCTGGGAACTGCACACCAACCAACAGCAGGACACCACTGTCAGCCATGTTGCCATTGCTCTCACACCCACACACACTGAACTCCCCACATAAGCAAGTAAGTATGGGAATGCTGGGTAGTGGGGTGGAGGCAATAGCATGATGGGAGTCATAGTCACAGACATAGCTCACCCCCACAACTGTCCCATCAACACCACCCTGAACCATGCTCACATCACAGGGAGTGGATAAGGACTGACAAGATGGCTGACACTGGCTACTGCTGTGGGGAGCACAAGGCCCTGCTGGCAACTGTGCACCAACAAACAGCACAACACCACTGACTGACATCCTGAGGGACAACTTCCACTCCCTGCAATGGAAGCACGTTCCATGGTGGGATATCTGGCTGGGAGGGAAGGAGGACTCGCAGCACTGACCATAGTCACAAGCAGCTCCCCTCACACCCCCCTCAACACAAACTCCACAGAACTCACCTGGGATAATGCAATGCCTCACATCCTAACTCAAGATCCCACAAAGAATCTCCACCCTGGGTAATGTAGTGTGAAGCACAGGTACACTCTTGGGACTTTTAGCCAAACAACTGCCAGGACAACACTCCCAGCCATCTGTCAGCACAGGCAGCCCACCCCACAGGGAAGCAGAGTCAAAGGAAGGAAGCATGGGCATGCTGGGAAGGGGGTGGAGGCAATAGCATGATGGGAGTAGTAGGCACAGATATCGCTCAGCCTCACAACTGGCCCATCAACACCACCCTGAACAATGCTCACATCACAGGGAGTGGATAAGGACTGACAAGATGGCTGATACTGGCTACTGCTGTGGGGAGCACAAGGGCATGCTGGGAACTGCACACCAACCAACAGCAGGACACCACTGTCAGCCATCTTGCCATTGCTCTCACACCCACACACACTGAACTCCCCACAAAAGCAAGTAAGTATGGGAATGCTGGGAAGTGGGGTGGAGGCAATAGCATGATGGGAGTCATAGTCACAGACATAGCTCACCCCCACAACTGTCCCATCAACACCACCCTGAACCATGCTCACATCACAGGGAGTGGAAAACAACTGACAAGATGGCTGACACTGGCTACTGCTGTGGGGAGCACAAGGGCATGCTGGGAACTGCACACCAACCAACAGCAGGACACCACTGTCAGCCATCTTGCCATTGCTCTCACACCCACACACACTGAACTCCCCACAAAAGCAAGTAAGTATGGGAATGCTGGGAAGTGGGGTGGATGCAATAGCATGATGGGAGTCATAGTCACAGACATAGCTCACCCCCACAACTGTCCCGTCAACACCACCCTGAACCATGCTCACATCACAGGGAGTGGATAAGGACTGACAAGATGGCTGACACTGGCTACTGCTGTGGGGAGCACAAGGCCCTGCTGGCAACTGTGCACCAACAAACAGCACAACACCACTGACTGACATCCTGAGAGACAACTTCCACTCCCTGCAATGGAAGCACGTTCCATGGTGGGATATCTGGCTGGCTGGGTGGGAAGGAGGACTCGCAGCACTGACCATAGTCACAAGCACCTCCCCTCACACACCCTCAACACAAACTCCACAGAACCCACCTGGGAGAATGCAATGCCTCACATCCTAACTCAAGATCCCACAAAGAACCTCCACCCTGGGTAATGTTGTGTGAAGCACAGGGACACTCTTGGGACTTTTAGCCAAACAACTGCCAGGACAACACTCCCAGCCATCCTGTCAGCACAGGCAGCCCACCCCACAGGGAAGCAGAGTCAAAGGAAGGAAGCATGGGCATGCTGGGCAGGGGAGTGGAGGCAATAGCATGATGGGAGTAGTAGGCACAGATATCGCTCAGCCTCACAACTGGCCCATCAACACCACCCTGAACCATGCTCACATCACAGGGAGTGGATAAGGACTCACAAGATGGCTGACACTGGCTACTGCTGTGGGGAGCACAAGGCCCTGCTGGCAACTGTGCACCAACAAACAGCACAACACCACTGACTGACATCCTGAGGGACAACTTCCACTCCCTGCAATGGAAGCACGTTCCATGGTGGGATATCTGGCTGGGTGGGAAGGAGGACTCGCAGCACTGACCATAGTCACAAGCACCTCCCCTCACACCCCCTCAACACAAACTCCACAGAACCCACCTGGGAGAATGCAATGCCTCACATCCTAACTCAAGATCCCACAAAGAACCTCCACCCTGGGTAATGTAGTGTGAAGCACAGGGACACTCTTGGGACTTTTAGCCAAACAACTGCCAGGACAACACTCCCAGCCATCCTGTCAGCCCAGGCAGCCCACCCCACAGGGAAGCAGAGTCAAAAGGAAGGAAGCATGGGCATGCTGGGAAGGGGGTGGAGGCAATAGCATGATGGGAGTAGTAGGCACAGATATCGCTCAGCCTCACAACTGGCCCATCAACACCACCCTGAACAATGCTCACATCACAGGGAGTGGATAAGGACTGACAAGATGGCTGACACTGGCTACTGCTGTGGGAGCACAAGGGCATGCTGGGAACTGCACACCAACCAACAGCAGGACACCACTGTCAGCCATCTTGCCATTGCTCTCACACCCACACACACTGAACTCCCCACAAAAGCAAGTAAGTATGGGAATGCTGGGAAGTGGGGTGGAGGCAACTAGCATGATGGGAGTCATAGTCACAGACATAGCTCACCCCCACAACTGTCCCATCAACACCACCCTGAACCATGCTGACATCACAGGGAGTGGAAAACAACTGACAAGATGGCTGACACTGGCTACTGCTGTGGGGAGCACAAGGGCATGCTGGGAACTGCACACCAACCAACAGCAGGACACCACTGTCAGCCATGTTGCCATTGCTCTCACACCCACACACACTGAACTCCCCACAAAAGCAAGTAAGTATGGGAATGCTCGGAAGTGGGGTGGAGGCAATAGCATGATGGGAGTCATAGTCACAGACATAGCTCACCCCCACAACTGTCCCATCAACACCACCCTGAACCATGCTCACATCACAGGGAGTGGATAAGGACTGACAAGATGGCTGACACTGGCTACTGCTGTGGGGAGCACAAGGCCCTGCTGGCAACTGTGCACCAACAAACAGCACAACACCACTGACTGACATCCTGAGGGACAACTTCCACTCCCTGCAATGGAACGCACGTTCCATGGTGGGATATCTGGCTGGGTGGGAAGGAGGACTCGCAGCACTGACCATAGTCACAAGCACCTCCCCTCACACCCCCTCAACACAAACTCCACAGAACCCACCTGGGATAATGCAATGCCTCACATCCTAACTCAAGATCCCACAAAGAACCTCCACCCTGGGTAATGTAGTGTGAAGCACAGGGACACTCTTGGGACTTTTAGCCAAACAACTGCCAGGACAACACTCCCAGCCATCCTGTCAGCACAGGCAGCCCACCCCACAGGGAAGCAGAGTCAAAGGAAGGAAGCATGGGCATGCTGGGAAGGGGGTGGAGGCAATAGCATGATGGGAGTAGTAGGCACAGATATCGCTCAGCCTCACAACTGGCCCATCAACACCACCCTGAACAATGCTCACATCACAGGGAGTGGATAAGGACTGACAAGATGGCTGACACTGGCTACTGCTGTGGGGAGCACAAGGGCATGCTGGGAACTGCACACCAACCAACAGCAGGACACCACTGTCAGCCATCTTGCCATTGCTCTCACACCCACACACACTGAACTCCCCACAAAAGCAAGTAAGTATGGGAATGCTGGGAAGTGGGGTGGAGGCAATAGCATGATGGGAGTCATAGTCACAGACATAGCTCACCCCCACAACTGTCCCATCAACACCACCCTGAACCATGCTCACATCACAGGGAGTGGAAAACAACTGACAAGATGGCTGACACTGGCTACTGCTGTGGGGAGCACAAGGGCATGCTGGGAACTGTACACCAACCAACAGCAGGACACCACTGTCAGCCATCTTGCCATTGCTCTCACACCCACACACACTGAACTCCCCACATAAAGCAAGTAAGTATGGGAATGCTGGGAAGTGGGGTGGAGGCAATAGCATGATGGGAGTCATAGTCACAGACATAGCTCACCCCCACAACTGTCCCATCAACACCACCCTGAACCATGCTCACATCACAGGGAGTGGATAAGGACTGACAAGATGGCTGACACTGGCTACTGCTGTGGGGAGCACAAGGCCCTGCTGGCAACTGTGCACCAACAAACTGCACAACACCACTGACTGACATCCTGAGAGACAACTTCCACTCCCTGCAATGGAAGCACGTTCCATGGTGGGATATCTGGCTGGCTGGGTGGGAAGGAGGACTCGCAGCACTGACCATAGTCACAAGCACCTCCCCTCACACACCCTCAACACAAACTCCACAGAACCCACCTGGGAGAATGCAATGCCTCACATCCTAACTCAAGATCCCACAAAGAACCTCCACCCTGGGTAATGTTGTGTGAAGCACAGGGACACTCTTGGGACTTTTAGCCAAACAACTGCCAGGACAACACTCCCAGCCATCCTGTCAGCACAGGCAGCCCACCCCACAGGGAAGCAGAGTCAAAGGAAGGAAGCATGGGCATGCTGGGAAGGGGAGTGGAGGCAATAGCATGATGGGAGTAGTAGGCACAGATATCGCTCAGCCTCACAACTAGCCCATCAACACCACCCTGAACCATGCTCACATCACAGGGAGTGGATAAGGACTCACAAGATGGCTGACACTGGCTACTGCTGTGGGGAGCACAAGGCCCTGCTGGCAACTGTGCACCAACAAACAGCACAACACCACTGACTGACATCCTGAGGGACAACTTCCACTCCCTGCAATGGAAGCACGTTCCATGGTGGGATATCTGGCTGGGTGGGAAGGAGGACTCGCAGCACTGACCATAGTCACAAGCACCTCCCTCACACCCCCCCTCAACACAAACTCCACAGAACCCACCTGGGAGAATGCAATGCCTCACATCCTAACTCAAGATCCCACAAAGAACCTCCACGCTGGGTAATGTAGTGTGAAGCACAGGGACACTCTTGGGACTTTTAGCCAAACAACTGCCAGGACAACACTCCCAGCCATCCTGTCAGCCCAGGCAGCCCACCCCACAGGGAAGCAGAGTCAAAAGGAAGGAAGCATGGGCATGCTGGGAAGGGGGGTGGAGGCAATAGCATGATGGGAGTAGTAGGCACAGATATCGCTCAGCCTCACAACTGGCCCATCAACACCACCCTGAACAATGCTCACATCACAGGGAGTGGATAAGGACTGACAAGATGGCTGACACTGGCTACTGCTGTGGGGAGCACAAGGGCATGCTGGGAACTGCACACCAACCAACAGCAGGACACCACTGTCAGCCATCTTGCCATTGCTCTCACACCCACACACACTGAACTCCCCACAAAAGCAAGTAAGTATGGGAATGCTGGGAAGTGGGGTGGAGGCAATAGCATGATGGGAGTCATAGTCACAGACATAGCTCACCCCCACAACTGTCCCATCAACACCACCCTGAACCATGCTGACATCACAGGGAGTGGAAAACAACTGACAAGATGGCTGACACTGGCTACTGCTGTGGGGAGCACAAGGGCATGCTGGGAACTGCACACCAACCAACAGCAGGACACCACTGTCAGCCATGTTGCCATTGCTCTCACACCCACACACACTGAACTCCCCACAAAAGCAAGTAAGTATGGGAATGCTGGGAAGTGGGGTGGAGGCAATAGCATGATGGGAGTCATAGTCACAGACATAGCTCACCCCCACAACTGTCCCATCAACACCACCCTGAACCATGCTCACATCACAGGGAGTGGATAAGGACTGACAAGATGGCTGACACTGGCTACTGCTGTGGGAGCACAAGGCCCTGCTGGCAACTGTGCACCAACAAACAGCACAACACCACTGACTGACATCCTGAGGGACAACTTCCACTCCCTGCAATGGAAGCACGTTCCATGGTGGGATATCTGGCTGGGTGGGAAGGAGGACTCGCAGCACTGACCATAGTCACAAGCACCTCCCCTCACACCCCCCCTCAACACAAACTCCACAGAACCCACCTGGGATAATGCAATGCCTCACATCCTAACTCAAGATCCCACAAAGAACCTCCACCCTGGGTAATGTAGTGTGAAGCACAGGGACACTCTTGGGACTTTTAGCCAAACAACTGCCAGGACAACACTCCCAGCCATCCTGTCAGCACAGGCAGCCCACCCCACAGGGAAGCAGAGTCAAAAGGAAGGAAGCATGGGCATGCTGGGAAGGGGGGTGGAGGCAATAGCATGATGGGAGTAGTAGGCACAGATATCGCTCAGCCTCACAACTGGCCCATCAACACCACCCTGAACAATGCTCACATCACAGGGAGTGGATAAGGACTGACAAGATGGCTGACACTGGCTACTGCTGTGGGGAGCACAAGGGCATGCTGGGAACTGCACACCAACCAACAGCAGGACACCACTGTCAGCCATCTTGCCATTGCTCTCACACCCACACACACTGAACTCCCCACAAAAGCAAGTAAGTATGGGAATGCTGGGAAGTGGGGTGGAGGCAATAGCATGATGGGAGTCATAGTCACAGACATAGCTCACCCCCACAACTGTCCCATCAACACCACCCTGAACCATGCTCACATCACAGGGAGTGGAAAACAACTGACAAGATGGCTGACACTGGCTACTGCTGTGGGGAGCACAAGGGCATGCTGGGAACTGTACACCAACCAACAGCAGGACACCACTGTCAGCCATCTTGCCATTGCTCTCACACCCACACACACTGAACTCCCCACAAAAGCAAGTAAGTATGGGAATGCTGGGAAGTGGGGTGGAGGCAATAGCATGATGGGAGTCATAGTCACAGACATAGCTCACCCCCACAACTGTCCCATCAACACCACCCTGAACCATGCTCACATCACAGGGAGTGGATAAGGACTGACAAGATGGCTGACACTGGCTACTGCTGTGGGGAGCACAAGGCCCTGCTGGCAACTGTGCACCAACAAACTGCACAACACCACTGACTGACATCCTGAGAGACAACTTCCACTCCCTGCAATGGAAGCACGTTCCATGGTGGGATATCTGGCTGGCTGGGTGGGAAGGAAGACTCGCAGCACTGACCATAGTCACAAGCACCTCCCCTCACACACCCTCAACACAAACTCCACAGAACCCACCTGGGAGAATGCAATGCCTCACATCCTAACTCAAGATCCCACAAAGAACCTCCACCCTGGGTAATGTTGTGTGAAGCACAGGGACACTCTTGGGACTTTTAGCCAAACAACTGCCAGGACAACACTCCCAGCCATCCTGTCAGCACAGGCAGCCCACCCCACAGGGAAGCAGAGTCAAAAGGAAGGAAGCATGGGCATGCTGGGAAGGGGAGTGGAGGCAATAGCATGATGGGAGTAGTAGGCACAGATATCGCTCAGCCTCACAACTGGCTCCATCAACACCACCCTGAACCATGCTCACATCACAGGGAGTGGATAAGGACTGACAAGATGGCTGACACTGGCTACTGCTGTGGGGAGCACAAGGCCCTGCTGGCAACTGTGCACCAACAAACAGCACAACACCACTGACTGACATCCTGAGGGACAACTTCCACTCCCTGCAATGGAAGCACGTTCCATGGTGGGATATCTGGCTGGGTGGGAAGGAGGACTCACAGCACTGACCATAGTCACAAGCACCTCCCCTCACACCCCCCCTCAACACAAACTCCACAGAACCCACCTGGGATAATGCAATGCCTCACATCCTAACTCAAGATCCCACAAAGAACCTCCACCCTGGGTAATGTAGTGTGAAGCACAGGGACACTCTTGGGACTTTTAGCCAAACAACTGCCAGGACAACACTCCCAGCCATCCTGTCAGCACAGGCAGCCCACCCCACAGGGAAGCAGAGTCAAAAGGAAGGAAGCATGGGCATGCTGGGAAGGGGGTGGAGGCAATAGCATGATGGGAGTAGTAGGCACAGATATCGCTCAGCCTCACAACTGGCCCATCAACACAACCCTGAACAATGCTCACATCACAGGGAGTGGATAAGGACTGACAAGATGGCTGACACTGGCTACTGCTGTGGGAGCACAAGGGCATGCTGGGAACTGCACACCAACCAACAGCAGGACACCACTGTCAGCCATCTTGCCATTGCTCTCACACCCACACACACTGAACTCCCCACAAAAGCAAGTAAGTATGGGAATGCTGGGAAGTGGGGTGGAGGCAATAGCATGATGGGAGTCATAGTCACAGACATAGCTCACCCCACAACTGTCCCATCAACACCACCCTGAACCATGCTCACATCACAGGGAGTGGAAAACAACTGACAAGATGGCTGACACTGGCTACTGCTGTGGGGAGCACAAGGGCATGCTGGGAACTGCACACCAACCAACAGCAGGACACCACTGTCAGCCATCTTGCCATTGCTCTCACACCCACACACACTGAACTCCCCACAAAAGCAAGTAAGTATGGGAATGCTGGGAAGTGGGGTGGAGGCAATAGCATGATGGGAGTCATAGTCACAGACATAGCTCACCCCCACAACTGTCCCATCAACACCACCCTGAACCATGCTCACATCACAGGGAGTGGATAAGGACTGACAAGATGGCTGACACTGGCTACTGCTGTGGGGAGCACAAGGCCCTGCTGGCAACTGTGCACCAACAAACAGTACAACACCACTGACTGACATCCTGAGGGACAACTTCCACTCCCTGCAATGGAAGCACGTTCCATGGTGGGATATCTGGCTGGGTGGGAAGGAGGACTCGCAGCACTGACCATAGTCACAAGCACCTCCCCTCACACCCCCTCAACACAAACTCCACAGAACCCACCTGGGATAATGCAATGCCTCACATCCTAACTCAAGATCCCACAAAGAACCTCCACCCTGGGTAATGTAGTGTGAAGCACAGGGACACTCTTGGGACTTTTAGCCAAACAACTGCCAGGACAACACTCCCAGCCATCCTGTCAGCACAGGCAGCCCACCCCACAGGGAAGCAGAGTCAAAGGAAGGAAGCATGGGCATGCTGGGAAGGGGGGTGGAGGCAATAGCATGATGGGAGTAGTAGGCACAGATATCGCTCAGCCTCACAACTGGCCCATCAACACCACCCTGAACAATGCTCACATCACAGGGAGTGGATAAGGACTGACAAGATGGCTGACACTGGCTACTGCTGTGGGGTGCACAAGGGCATGCTGGGAACTGCACACCAACCAACAGCAGGACACCACTGTCAGCCATCTTGCCATTGCTCTCACACCCACACACACTGAACTCCCCACAAAAGCAAGTAAGTATGGGAATGCTGGGAAGTGGGGTGGAGGCAATAGCATGATGGGAGTCATAGTCACAGACATAGCTCACCCCCACAACTGTCCCATCAACACCACCCTGAACCATGCTCACATCACAGGGAGTGGAAAACAACTGACAAGATGGCTGACACTGGCTACTGCTGTGGGGAGCACAAGGGCATGCTGGGAACTGCACACCAACCAACAGCAGGACACCACTGTCAACCATCTTGCCATTGCTCTCACACCCACACACACTGAACTCCCCACAAAAGCAAGTAAGTATGGGAATGCTGGGAAGTGGGGTGGAGGCAATAGCATGATGGGAGTCATAGTCACAGACATAGCTCACTCCCACAACTGTCCCATCAACACCACCCTGAACCATGCTCACATCACAGGGAGTGGATAAGGACTGACAAGATGGCTGACACTGGCTACTGCTGTGGGGAGCACAAGGCCCTGCTGGCAACTGTGCACCAACAAACAGCACAACACTACTGACTGACATCCTGAGGGACAACTTCCACTCCCTGCAATGGAAGCACGTTCCATGGTGGGATATCTGGCTGGGTGGGAAGGAGGACTCGCAGCACTGACCATAGTCACAAGCACCTCCCCCTCACACCCCCCTCAACACAAACTCCACAGAACCCACCTGGGAGAATGCAATGCCTCACATCCTAACTCAAGATCCCACAAAGAACCTCCACCCTGGGTAATGTAGTGTGAAGCACAGGGACACTCTTGGGACTTTTAGCCAAACAACTGCCAGGACAACACTCCCAGCCATCCTGTCAGCACAGGCAGCCCACCCCACAGGGAAGCAGAGTCAAAAGGAAGGAAGCATGGGCATGCTGGGAAGGGGGGTGGAGGCAATAGCATGATGGGAGTAGTAGGCACAGATATCGCTCAGCCTCACAACTGGCCCATCAACACCACCCTGAACCATGCTCACATCACAGGGAGTGGATAAGGACTGACAAGATGGCTGACACTGGCTACTGCTGTGGGGAGCACAAGGACCTGCTGGGAACTGCACACCAACCAACAGCAGGACACCACTGTCAGCCATCTTGCCATTGCTCTCACACCCACACACACTGAACTCCCCACAAAAGCAAGTAAGTATGGGAATGCTGGGAAGTGGGGTGGAGGCAATAGCATGATGGGAGTCATAGTCACAGACATAGCTCACCCCCACAACTGTCCCATCAACACCACCCTGAACCATGCTCACATCACAGGGAGTGGAAAACAACTGACAAGATGGCTGACACTGGCTACTGCTGTGGGGAGCACAAGGGCATGCTGGGAACTGCACACCAACCAACAGCAGGACACCACTGTCAACCATCTTGCCATTGCTCTCACACCCACACACACTGAACTCCCCACAAAAGCAAGTAAGTATGGGAATGCTGGGAAGTGGGGTGGAGGCAATAGCATGATGGGAGTCATAGTCACAGACATAGCTCACTCCCACAACTGTCCCATCAACACCACCCTGAACCATGCTCACATCACAGGGAGTGGATAAGGACTGACAAGATGGCTGACACTGGCTACTGCTGTGGGAGCACAAGGCCCTGCTGGCAACTGTGCACCAACAAACAGCACAACACTACTGACTGACATCCTGAGGGACAACTTCCACTCCCTGCAATGGAAGCACGTTCCATGGTGGGATATCTGGCTGGGTGGGAAGGAGGACTCGCAGCACTGACCATAGTCACAAGCACCTCCCCTCACACCCCCTCAACACAAACTCCACAGAACCCACCTGGGAGAATGCAATGCCTCACATCCTAACTCAAGATCCCACAAAGAACCTCCACCCTGGGTAATGTAGTGTGAAGCACAGGGACACTCTTGGGACTTTTAGCCAAACAACTGCCAGGACAACACTCCCAGCCATCCTGTCAGCACAGGCAGCCCACCCCACAGGGAAGCAGAGTCAAAGGAAGGAAGCATGGGCATGCTGGGAAGGGGGTGGAGGCAATAGCATGATGGGAGTAGTAGGCACAGATATCGCTCAGCCTCACAACTGGCCCATCAACACCACCCTGAACCATGCTCACATCACAGGGAGTGGATAAGGACTGACAAGATGGCTGACACTGGCTACTGCTGTGGGGAGCACAAGGACCTGCTGGGAACTGCACACCAACCAACAGCAGGACACCACTGTCAGCCATCTTGCCATTGCTCTCACACCCACACAGACTGAACTCCCCACAAAAGCAAGTAAGTATGGGAATGCTGGGAAGTGGGGTGGAGGCAATAGCATGATGGGAGTCATAGTCACAGACATAGCTCACCCCCACAACTGTCCCATCAACACCACCCTGAACAATGCTCACATCACAGGAAGTGGATAAGGACTGACAAGATGGCTGACACTGGCTACTGCTGTGGGGAGCACAAGGCCCTGCTGGCAACTGTGCACCAACAAACAGCACAACACCACTGACTGACATCCTGAGGGACAACTTCCACTCCCTGCAATGGAAGCACGTTCCATGGTGGGATATCTGGCTGGGTGGGAAGGAGGACTCGCAGCACTGACCATAGTCCCAAGCACCTCCCCTCACACACCCCTCAACACAAACTCCACAGAACCCACCTGGGAGAATGCAATGCCTCACATCCTAACTCAAGATCCCACAAAGAACCTCCACCCTGGGTAATGTAGTGTGAAGCACAGGGACACTCTTGGGACTTTTAGCCAAACAACTGCCAGGACAACACTCCCAGCCATCCTGTCAGCACAGGCAGCCCACCCCACAGGGAAGCAGAGTCAAAGGAAGGAAGCATGGGCATGCTGGGAAGGGGGTGGAGGCAATAGCATGATGGGAGTAGTAGCACAGATATCGCTCAGCCTCACAACTGGCCCATCAACACCACCCTGAACCATGCTCACATCACAGGGAGTGGATAAGGACTGACAAGATGGCTGACACTGGCTACTGCTGTGGGGAGCACAAGGCCCTGCTGGGAACTGCACACCAACCAACAGCAGGACACCACTGTCAGCCATCTTGCCATTGCTCTCACACCCACATACACTGAACTCCCCACAAAAGCAAGTAAGTATGGGAATGCTGGGAAGTGGGGTGGATGCAATAGCATGATGGGAGTCATAGTCACACAACTGTCCCATCAACAACACCCTGAACCATGCTCACATCACAGGGAGTGGATAAGGACTGACAAGATGGCTGACACTGGCTACTGCTGTGGGGAGCACAAGGCCCTGCTGGCAACTGTGCAACAACCAACAGCAGGACACCACTGACTGACATCCTGAAAGACAACTTTCACTCCCTGCAATGCAAGCACAGTCCATGGTGGGATAACTGACTGGCTGGGTGGGAAGGAGGGCCGGCTCTCAACCAAATACAACCAATGCAGACCATGTTCACACCCCAACAAATACATAGAAATGCCCAAATAATGCAGGACAATGTGCTACACCAATATCAACTCCTGACTGTGACGACTTAGGACAATGCAATGTACAGGCCCGCACCCAGAGGCACAGTCACAACTGTCAGGTGTGTCAACCATTGATGCCTGCAGAAACATAACATACATTGTGTGTGTCTCCCAAAAACAGGTGATGATGGGGACACAGCAGCAGACGCTGAGGAGTCCCAGTCCCAGGCTCAAGAGGATGCGGAGCTCACTGGCGTCGTACAGCCTCTGTCCTCCTCGGATGATGAAGACCAACCTGGCACATCCGGTGCAAGTCAACATGCAGCACCAGCAGGACCACCAGCTGCAGCACCAGCAGGACCACCAGCTGCACCCCCTGCACCCACCCCTCCAACGACTGTCACCACAAATACAATCCCTGCCGACATGGACAGAACAAGGAGCAACACCAGCACAGGGACCCCGGACCAACGTGGGGCCATGGACACCACCACCACCACCAACCCCCAAGGGGGACCAGGGTCATCTGTGCGTGCCACTGCACGCACTGCACATGTCGGCAGGGGTGGTGGGAGGGTGGGGAGACAGAGGTCGCTGCTTGCAGAGGTTGCTGGTGTGCATGATGACCCACAACTGAGTACGCATAGCCGATGCGTACCAGTCCAGCACCGGAGATCTCAGCCAGGTAGTGGGGCTCCTCAGAGACATGAAACAGCAGAAGGCTGCCCATCATGCCCGCTTGGACTCACACATGTCCCGCGTGGAGTCCAAGTGGGACGCACTGCAAGAGATGACGGCGGTGCACAGGGACATATTGCAATGCCTCCGCCAGATGAACAGCAACCAGTCCACACCTCCCTGTGTGCCAACAACATCTGGTACCGAACAAACTGCAACTGCCACAGGGAGGGAGGAGGACTCTGGCGGAGAGTCCCCTGCACCGCAGCAGCTCAGTACTTGAGGGCCCCCAAAGAAGAGGGGTCGTCCGAGGAGGGGCAAGTGAGAGGCCGATGGCCAAGTACAACTCCCAGGAAGCCTGACCCTGTTCTGGATGTTCACCTTTGTGCACAAACTGTTCACCCTGTTGACGGGCAACACAACTCCCACATATTACATGGGGAGTACAAGTTGGACCAATGTCTCAGACAACTGTGGCCCCGATACTGGGGATTTTGTCTACCAGGACTTTCAATTCACCTAGGAACTTCTGATTGCAAGATATATGTACAGCACTAACCATCCTATGCACTATTCACACAAATTTATTACAATAAACACAGTAATACACCATACTTGCCTCTGTTGTGATTCCAACGTGGGTGCTGTCATGGGGATGATGAACTGCAAAATTACACTGTGTATGCGAACTGCAACAGCAAGTACAACACAGGCATGTGAGTAAAGGCAACGTGACACATATGAGGGAGACACACCACCAGGGCTACACAACACATACACACCTAGGCCATCTGACTCATTGCCTACACTGATGTTGCCAGGGAAGACGGTGCAATGCACAGACACCACACCTATTCCCAGTTGTAGTCAAGTAGCCCACAGGTGCAGTAAGCAAATGGCAGTCAAATGTGTGACCACAGACAACGCACATCACAAAGTGAAGCACAGGTTTATTACACAGTTGCAACATGTCGTAACCACTACAGATGCAAGGTAATCCCACCTGGCAGCGGGCACACAGTCAACAACTGTAGAAGGAAGGAAGTCCATGGGTGTGGCGCACATCACCTGTAGGGACACAACAGCTACCACCCTGGAAGTACAATCACGTCAGCCGGTTGACACAGTTGACCAAACGAATCTGAAAGTACCCTGTGAAGGACAGAAATGACACACAGTCAAAAGCAATGGAGAACAGGACAGAACAGCAAAACTCATGCACAATACATGTTACAAGATACCCACCCAGAACCAAGTTAGCATGTCAACACTGTTGGGGAGTACAGACCACCTGTAAGCACACATCGCTACACACATCCAGTCAAGTAGCCCATGGACACACTCCAACAGCACCAGAGCACCACCTACACATATCATGCCAACTCACATCATTGACATGACACCTCAGGATACTCACATTCAGCTAAAGAAGTTGGTGATGAGCTGTGTGCGGACATCACCCTCATCATCATCATCATCACTGGCATCGTGGTCCAGGCCAGGATCCTCCACAGGTGGCGGATGTTGGTCATTGTCATCCTGGATGAGAGGCAACTCCTTCCGCACTGCCAGGTTGTGGAGCATGCAGCAGAATATGATAATCTTGCACACTTTTGCTGGGGCATATGGGAGGGACCCTCCTGTCTTGTCCAGGCAGCGGAAGCGGCTCTTCAGGAGACCAAATGTCCGCTCAATCACTCTCCTGGTCCGACCATGTGCCTCATTGTAGCGCATCTGGGCTGGTGTCACAGGGTTCCTGAGGGGTGTCAGCAACCACAGCATGTTGGGGTATCCCGAGTCACCTACGGACAGACAAGTGCACATTAGCTGACTTGGAAAAGTGGGTGGAATACTACAGATCAGATCACACACAATGGCACAAAGTCAGAACACACCGACAAGCCAGGCACGCTGGTTCTGCATCTGTGCCATCATCCTGGGGATGCGACTACTCCTCATCACAAAGGCATCGTGTGCTGAACCAGGGAAACGGGCACACACGTGTGTGATGGTCATATCTGAAAGACACACCACCAGTGCATTGACCGAGTGGTAGTGCTTGCGGTTACGGTAGGCCTGCTCCTGGGCCTGTGGTGGTACCAAAGCCACATGTGTCCCATCAATGGAGCCAATGACATGCGGCATCCTCCCCTGGGCATAGAAGTCACTCTTCACGTAAGTGAGTCGTTGCAGTCTAGGGAAATAGATGTACCGGTTCAGGAATAGCAACATTGCCTCCAAAACATCGCGGAGCACACGGCTCAACATGGTCTGTGACATCCCACCAGAAGTCGCCACAGTATGTTGGAAGGTACCGGTGGCAAAGAAGTGTAGGGCTGCCATCACCTTCACCTTGGGGGTCAGCGCTGTAGAGATACGGCCGGCCAGGCTGCAAATGTGGGGCCAACTGCACTGCCAAATCCTCAATCAGCTGCCTGGTGAAGCGGTACCGTCGGATGCTGTCCCGTTCCACCATCGTTGCCAGGTCTGGGAATGGTCGATGGACAGCAGGAGCCCTGCAGTGCAGAGGAGAAGAAAGCAAGATTGTCAGTCATCCCACATATGCGGCATTGAACACACTCAATATCACAACATACATCATTATGAGGCACAACTACATGAAGTGTGCAGTTCCGTAAGGACATGTATGGTACATACATGGCCAACATCTGTCATCACGGTTCAACAAGTGGGATCAATAAGTCCCAGGTTGGCCCATTGGATATCATGAGGCCGTGTCACAGTTCCCATCTCCTGCTGCTGTGTCACAATCACCCCCACAGTGACATGTGAGGACAGATGTGCCCCAGGCATCACAGCTCAACGACAGGTACATTCCCAGGGACCCTGTATTGCCACATGGACACTGGCATTACATGGAGTATCATGTATACAGCACAGCAAAACAACCATGACCCCCACAGGTAGTGGTCCCACTTGCCACTGCAGGACAGACATGGACGTCTGTGACACACACACGCACAACATCAAAGTCCATGCACACACGTGGATGTGGAGACTGTCTCCCATTGTGCACATGAAATCAGAGACATTGTAAACACTACATGCACACAGACTGTGGAGGACCATCACTATTGTGCCACTGGGACACCCTGGCTCAAACATACCGTCCCACATGGGACTCACGGGGTATGTGACATGACATACACATACACCACCGTGAAATGTGACCATGGCACATGCACAGATATGAACAGTTGCACATCACAGTGGTCATGTACACGTAACACCCAGGATCCTGTCCCCATGAACACGTGCACAGCCTGGGGGTGGCTGCCCCCAGGTGACACCCACAGGACAACATGTACACCAACATACACACAATAGGAAATGCAGCCTTACATGCCTTATGATACAGTTTGGACAGGCTGTCGTGTTGTAGGTGTGCCCCTCACTCCCTGGGAGCTATCTGTGGCTGGCATATGTTCATCTGAGACAGGCATGGTGACATATGCCAGTCACTTGTACAGGGATGCGTTGAACAGCAATGGACCGATCGGTGCCCCGGCCGCCCATTGCATTCAATGTGCGTGGGTACGCGTTGTACCCCTGTACGCTGTTGAACAGCAATGGACCGATCGGTGCCCCGGCTGGCCCATTGCATTCAATGTGTCGGGTACAGCGTTGTACCCCTGTACGCGTTGATCAGCAATGGACCGATCGGTGCCCTGGCCGCCCATTGCATTCAATGTGTGCGTGGTACGCGTTGTACCCCTGTACGCAGCATGTACCGCAATGGACCGATCGGTGCCCCGGCCGCCCATTGCATTCAATGTGTCGCGAGTGCAGCGTTGTACCCCTGTACGCCGTTGTACCGCAATGGACCGATCGGTGCCCCGGCCGCCCATTGCATTCAATGTGTGCGGTTACGCGTTGTACCCTGTACAGCGTTGATACCGCAATGGACCGATCGGTGCCCCGGCCGACCCATTGCATTCAATGTCGCGGGTACGCGTTGTACCCCTGTACGCGTTGATCAGCAATGGACCGACCGGTGCCCCGGCCGGCCCATTGCATTCAATGTGCGCGGGTACGCCGTTGTACCTCTGTACGCTGTTGATCAGCAATGGACCAATCGGTGTCCCGGCCGCCCATTGCATTCAATGTGCGGGTACGCTGTACCTCTGTACGCTGTTGTACCGCAATGGACCGATCGGTGCCCCGGCCGGCCCATTGCATTCAATGCGTGCGGTACGCCGTTGTACCCTGTACGCTTGATCAGCAATGGACCGATCGGTGCCCCGGCTGGCCCATTGCATTCAATGTGTGCGGTACGCGTTGTACCCCTGTACGCGTTGTACCACAATGGACCGATCGGTGCCCCGGCCGCCCATTGCATTCAATGTGCGCGGTACGCGTTGTACCCCTGTACGCGTTGTACCGCAATGGACCGATCGGTGCCCCGGCCGCCCATTGCATTCAATGTGCGCGGTACGCGTGTTGTACCCCTGTACGCGTTGTACCGCAATGGACCGATCGGTGCTCCGGGCCGCCCATTGCATTCAATATGTGCGGTACGCCGTTGTACCCCTGTACGCGTTGATCAGCAATGGACCGATCAGTGCCCCGGCCGCCCATTGCATTCAATGTGTGCGGTACGCGTTGTACCCCTGTACGCGTTGAACAGCAATGGACCGATCGGTGCGCACCCATTGACAATGGCCTAGCCTGGCAACGGACGTGTTTCGAAATTCGAACGAGTCGGTTGCTGGAAATTCAGTTGGTCACCCACAACAATGTTGCAAAATCATGTATGTCATGAAGTTGAAGATTTGAAGGATGCTGTGGGCGTGTATTGGTGCTGCTATTCCATGGATTGGCCAGATTCAGAAGATGCAAACGACTTGGACCTATCACTTTGGACACATGGGACAGTATCTGCCTCTCCAGCACATATATATTGCTGGCTGTTCCCCTGAGAGCTCACTTGCCTGCACTACATGCTCCAGGACGACATCTGCCACTGCACTGCTGCTGTCTCTGCCCCCTCTGGACCCTGCAATGGCACGTACTGTGGAGAGAGCCCCAGCCTTCAGCCTTGAGGAGAACCAGGCCCTGCTGGACAGCCTACTTCCACAGTACAGCAAGCTGTATGGGACACCAGGGGATCAGGTGAGTGTTCTGTGCACTGCCTTTCTGAATGTGCATTTTGTCTGACTAGCAAGGCTGAAAGTCTGCATGCCACTGGCTAGCAGGCTCACTGAGTAGTTGTCACCCCCATAGTGTGTAGTGACATGCACTGGACAGGTATGGTGCAGTGACAGTGCATTTGAACAAGGTTTTACTTCCCATGCAATGATACCATGTAGTGACTTCTGGCAAACTGTCCCTGGGCAGCGTTGCACTGCCTGTGTACATCATGTGCCCCTGTGATTGAGACATGTATATACAACTGTGTCATGCACGGATATGTTGCATGTGTAGTAATGGCCTTTTCACTTTGTCATCCTGACAGGTTAATGCCCATCGGAAGCAGGAGATCTGGAAGGACATCGTCCGGGCTGTCCGGTCCGTGGGGGTCTACAAGCGCCGGATCCGCAACTGCCAGAAGAGGTGGCAGGACCTTCGGGGCTGGACCCGGTGGATTGCACGGGTCCAGCTGAAGCTGTCGCCTTCTCGCAGGAGGGGCGGAACACGGACCCTGACCCCCACATGCTCCAGATCCTGGCGGTGGTGTTTCCAGACCTGGATGGGCAGCTGAAGGCCAGACAGCAGCAAGGAGGGGGTGAGTCAAAGACTGCACTGTGAACTCTGTATTACATGCTATGTGCCCTCCTCGGGCCTGTTTAAACTGCCACAGTACAGCAGTCATGTTGTCCAGGAGCCATGTCCCTCTATTGTGCACTGCCCACTCCTCATCTGATACCCAGGTGTGGCCCTTACATTCAGGGAATTGTGTCACTTGGGACTGTGTCCTTGCAGTTTGCTTCACTAAAGGTGGGGGACAGCATCTGTTTCCCTAACTCTGTTGTGGGCATCATGGGTGGGTCCATTGTTCACACAACGCCTGTGTTCGGACATGTAATCTGCGTGTTGCTTTGATATGCGGTCCACTTGCTGAGCTGAGCCACCACATGTGCCTGGGGTATGTGGCACACGCCCATGCAGCGGGTGGGAACAATGTTTGGGCCCCAGGAGTGTACAGATTACGTGTGTCACACATACATAGCCAGCTATCCACTGTCCAGGGCTCATCCCTCATTCATGTGGGGCAGGACAGTCATGCCTACTCCAGGCCATGCAATGCACTCTGTACTCCCACTCCCGTGTATCAGCTGACACATTGTGCGCAGTGATTTGACCCCTCAGGTGTCTGCCTCTGTGTCAGTGTGCTGTGGATTTGTTGCCAGGACTGCTGGGGTGTTTCTCGGTAGGGGCTCAGCATGCCACTGGAGATGTGACCATAGGAGACGATACTTGTGTGTCACATAGGTGTTTGATCAGCTGCCCGTGCAGACTGGGGTATGCAAATGTGAAGTTCAGGCAGCTGTTTCCCATTCACAGCAGATTGTGAGGGGCTCAGGTTCAGAGGGTAGTGTCACAGGTCTCCCATATGTCCAATCGGTATGACCTGGACAGATGAGGGTTAAGATGATGTGTTGTGTGGGGGATGTACATGTGCACTTGTGCAGCTCCAGGACTTGCATTCCCCATGACCTACTATTGTGACACAGTGCAGAGTGTTGTTGTCTGGCTGCCAAGTCATACATCACTGAGACAGTGATGTATGACTTAGCAGTCATGCCTCCGCCATGGCATGTGTCTACTTATTGGTGATCCTGCAGGGAGTGACATGTGCTACATGCACACCATTGTGGCGATGGCTATCAGGACATGGGTGCATCATGGTGTCTGTCGCTGGTATGCATCACATGCATTTCCTATTTGACTCTGGGCATCCCTTTCATCCGGAAACCTGTACTGACTCAGTGGCAAGAGTTGTGATGTGTGCATGTCCACATGCTACACCGTGTCCTCTGCACTGTCCAACTACTGTGTAGGTGGTGCATGTGTCCACACTGGGGTGTTGCTATCCAACAGACACCAGACAGATGGGTGCAAGGCCATGTGGGATGTGAGTGCCATGGTTGGCATCAGACTGACAATTGGCTTCTCCTGTTCAGTTAGGGCACTTTTTGCAATGTTCAACTAATGATGCCAGGGCTTGCTCTGTAATGTGCTGTGCTCACAGTGGTGTGTGCGTTTGGTGCAGGTGACTGATGTCTGTCTGTTTCCCCATTGTTTGCAGATACATCCACGGCCACGGAAGGGGACAGCTCCACGGACCAGGAGGAGCCGGAGAGCCAGACTGGGTCAGCAGCCGAGGAGTGGTCGGAGGGACCCAGTGGCACGGAGGGCGAGGGGAGCCACACCGAGGAGTCCTCAGCACCATCCACCTCAGCTGAGGACCAGAGCAACTCGGAGGATGACTCCCTTATGGAGGCGGGTGTCAGCAGCCACCACACCCCAGCTAGTGTTGCTGTCCCCGCCACCACCAGCACCACCACCGCCCTCCCATCGGTTCCCATTCCCCAGGTCCGTGGAGGCTCCCATGTTCGGGAGCGTGTCTCCTTCGGGCCAGGCACCGCACCCCTGCCCCTGTGTCCCCTGCTGCCCTGAGTGAGGAGTCTGTGTACCTCCTTCGCCAGCTCCATGTAGGGCAGACAGCCATGCTGAGTGTCCTCCATGCGCACACCGCTCTGTTGACTCAGCTGGTGTCGTTCATGGAGGGCATCTCATCGGGCATGTCTGACCTACAGAGGGGCAATAGGTCCATGGACTCCTCCTGATGGCAGCAGTGTCCCTCCTCAGACAGTCCCTCACCCCTCCTGCCTCTGCTCCATCCACACTCCCCAGCACCTTACCCGTCCCAAGCACACACACACCGGCACAGGCACACACCAGCACACACACGTCCAGCACACAGACACACACGCCACAAACAAAACGCACACGCACGCACAGTCAGGGGACTGAAACCAGACTCACAGGGGATGGGGCCCTGGAACACACACACGCATCCACGATCACTGCGCAGTCCTCAGTTGCCTCTCCCTCCAAAGCACCCTCCCTTGCCTCACCTGCAACCCCAAAGACCCAGCGGCTCTTCCTCAGTGACCTCGGCCTCTTCCCCTCCGATCCAGCTGATACAGCATTCAGGGGGAAGAGGAAGCCCACCCACACGGAGCAGAGTGCCCCTCGCCCCCGGACACCCTCCCCAGGCGCAGACAGACTGAGGCCCCCACCCGCAAGTCCCCCGGGAGTCGTAAGAGCAAGACCCCGCCGCCGCCCTGCAGCTCAGGCACCAGGTCTCCTTCCTCCATCCCTCAGGCCCCCACTCCACAGGTGCCCCCACCACACCCTGCCCCAGGTTCCCCCACCCACAGATATACCATCCCCAAGAGGATCCGGCCTTCTCCCCTGCCACTTGCTCTCCCGGCACCACACCCCCGCTGCGCTTGTCTGTGCCACTGATGTGGTGAGGGTGTCCTCCCCCTCTGTCCAGCCCACCTTGCCTGTTCCACATTCTCCTCCCTGGTGGTAGGCACTGCAGTGGAGTCCACTACCACCCTGTCTGACTTGGGCACTGCAGTGGCGGACCTGTCCACTCCATCTGCAGGGTCCACTGCAGTCGTGCCGGCACCCACAACATCTGAGTCATGCCCCCCAGTTGTGCCGGCACACACCATGTCAGACACCTCCACTGCAGTTGTCAGTGGCTCTCCAGCACCCACCACCCCTTCCCTGCTTCCTCCTGGTGAGCCCTGATCCTGTCCCTGCGGTGCCTGGCCTGCCCCCCGGTTGCCCCTCCTAGTGGATTGTCCCTGGTTTTGTGCAGTGCAGGCATGCGTAGGGTGACATCTGCCACTGTCACCCTGTTTGGACTTTGACAATGGACTGGCCATTGGCCTTTGTGTTTTTTCTGGACTTTCAGTTTTCAATACACACATATGCTGAATAAAGCAACTTTCTGTTCTCTAGTGCTTATGCTTCTGATGTACATGTTGTTGATGATGCTAACCATGCCCTTGCTGCAGTGATGGTGATATTTGGTCTCATGATAATGAAGTGTTACTGTGCAGGAACCCATGTGGTCCAGGGGAATGTGTCCTATCCTGTGGTGTATCCATGTCATCCATAGCAACATCTGAGGGTGTCATGTGTTCAGTATTTGGCAATGGGATTTCCTACTTACATTAGCAATTTCACATCTGTGGCTTCCACCCCTGCACATCTGTTGTGCCTGCCATTGTTCAATTCGTCTACTTCCCTGACCGTGTGGCCATCTCCACTGGACATGCAGGTTTGGGCATCAATGGGGAAGGACTCATCTGTGTTGTCAGTGCAACATTGCTATACAAGTGTGTTGGATCTGTGCTGATGATTTCGTTGGCACTTCCATGACCAGGCTGATGTGACGGGAGCCTTCATTTGGTGCTAATTGTTGATTGTGTGACCAAGTGCTCAGCTGACATGATGGGGCCCTACTGAGGCAACAAATGGTACAGCTTTCCTCACACAGGAGTGGAGTCCCCTCATGGCAGTGTGTACTCCTGTGACATTGCCTGCGCCCAAGGTGTGTGTTGTATGAGCATGTCTGTGTGTTCACTTCCGTTTAGCTGTGCATGCTGTGATCCCTAGTGTTGTACCTGTTTGTGATGCTTGCTGAGTTGACCTATGTTCCCCCAAAGTCTTCTCCCTGGGTTCTCTGTGATGTGGGTGCATGGCACATTACTGGTCATCAGGGTGTCACCCATAGGTGTGTTTGCTGTCAGGGCTGAGTTTGTGTGCAGACGCAGATGGGTCACAGTCAGGTTTCCCCTTGGCACTTGTTGTTTGCCCCTGTCATGTGATTTCCAGTTTGTGTTATCTTTCAGTGATTGTGACACGTTGTGTGTGTGTGACTGCTGGCACTCCTCAGGGTCCGGGCTGCAATGTTGGTTGTTGTCTATGTGTGTTCTTTGTGGGTGACCTTGGCTTCTTCATTGGTGTGTGACTGTGTCTGGGATCCCATTGGTTGGTGTGGTATTGCCGTCATGTCCATGTACAGCGTAGTGTGCAGTGTGTCAGACATTCAGGAGTCTTGTTGTGTGGCCATGTGTGATGTGTTTCTGCACCTTGGTTCCCACCCACCACCCTGGAATAGTCATGGGTGCATGTGCAATGTCACCAGTGCATGTGTGCTTCACTGCTGCACATTGTTGGAGGTCGAGGGTGTGGTGTTGAGTGTGTGCAGATGAGAGTTGTTGCCCAGCTAGGCCCCTGCCTCCATGTTGGCCTTGGCTTACTGGCCGTGCTGATTGATTTGTGCTTGTGTAGGTGGGATGGTAGTTTGTTGCTCAGGACACATGACTGTGGTTCACAGTGTGAATGACATTTAGCTTTGTCATCACAGTGGGATTGTAATGCAGCCCAGGGTCACCACATTGTGGGGGCCCTGGGGGTAGTGCTGTGGTGTGTCTGTGTCTTGCTGTGTCAGTTGCTGTTCCTACGTGCCTGTGTGACATGTGTGATTTGTGCTCCCTCTCATCTGACAATGCCTGCTTGCCCACATAGGGGATTTGGATCCATGAGTTACCTTTGTGTGGCACTGTATGCACATCTGTATGATTGGTATTCAGGTCTCCTCATGTGTTGTGTGGTTGCCTGGGGACACTGGCACCCCCCCCTCACCTGTTGTGTATGATGTGCAGTGTGGGTCTGCCTGTTTGTGTTTGTGCATCTGCACCACTGCATTGGCATATCTTGGGTGTGCCATTGGCTGTATGTAGTTTGGTGGGTTTCCCCTGCTGTCCCTGGGACTCCTAGGTCATCGGTCAGCACAATGATCATGGTTTGTGTGTCCCATTGCTGCCATGGTATGGTATCTGTTCACCTCACATCTACAGTCTCCACAGGGTATCTGCATTTGTGTGCCCATTGGTGCAAATATGTGGGTCTGCATTCTGATGGTCACTTCTGTCATTGTGTCATTGATGAATGTTGACAGTGTCAGCCCCCATGGGTGTTGTTTGTCTGCACATGGCCAAAGGTATGTCTTATTTGCACTGCAGTATTTGCCTCCCCCAATTTATGTTGCAATGGGACACATGCACTACTTTGCCACTGATGTGTTTTATGTTCTGTGACCAGGAATCATCCATGCAGTTTGGCAGTTGCAGCTTTTTCTTTGTCAACACTTACATTTTGGTCACTGTGATGATGGGGGTTTGGACCCCATTGCCACAATGTTCAAAATGTGCTTCAGCTATGGACCCCACACTTACATTTTGGTCACTGTGATGATGGGGTTTGGACCCCATTGCCACACTGTTCAAAATGTGCTTCAGCTATGGACCCCACACTTACATTTTGGTCACTGTGATGATGGGGGTTTGTACCCCATTGCCACACTGTTCAAAATGTGCTTCAGCTATGGACCCCACACTTACATTTTGGTCACTGTGATGATGGGGGTTTGGACCCCATTGCCACACTGTTCAAAATGTGCTTCAGCTATGGACCCCACCCTTACATTTTGGTCACTGTGATGATGGGGGTTTGGACCCCATTGCCCCAATGGTCATGGCCTGCTTGCATTGTGGGGGCCACACACATATATGTGTGGCACATGTGATAGGGGGTCACATTGTATGTTCAAAGTCATGTTCAGTGTTGTAGGCATTTGACACAGTCTACACACGCTTGTCATGGTGTTGGGGGGATGTCTTTTTCTTGCATTCCCTAGGTTGTGGTGTGCTGGTTGTGTCATGCATTGTCCATCCTATGAGTGGGGGTGGTGTTGGTGGTAGGCATTCAGCCCCCCATGGGTAGAGGTGGTAGTAGTGACAGGCATCCAGCCCCCCTGGGTTAGGGTGGTAGTAGTGGTAGGCATCTGGCACCCCCCTGGCTAAGGGTGGTAGTAGTGGTAGGCATCCAGCCCCCTGGCTAAGGGTGGTAGTAGTGGTAGGCATCTGGCACCCCCATGGCTAAGGGTGGTAGTAGTGGTAGGCATCCAGCCCCCCCTGGGTAAGGGTGGTAGTAGTGGTAGGCATCCACCCCCCCCCGGGTAAGGGTGGTAGTGGTGGTGGGCATCTGGCAACCCCCTGGCTAAGGGTGGTAGTAGTGGTAGGCATCCAGCCCCCTGGGTAAGGGTGGTAGTAGTGGTAGGCATCTGGCACCCCTGGGTAAGGGTGGTAGTAGTGGTAGGCATCCAGCCCCCTGGGTAAGGGTGGTAGTGGTGGTAGGCATCTGGCACCCCCTGGCTAAGGGTGGTAGTAGTGGTAGGCATCCAGCCCCCTGGCTTAGGGTGGTAGTAGTGGTAGGCATCTGGCACCCCCATGGCTAAGGGTGGTAGTAGTGGTAGGCATCCAGCCCCCTGGGTAAGGGTGGTAGTAGTGGTAGGCATCTGGCACCCCCTGGCTAAGGGTGGTAGTAGTGGTAGGCATCCAGCCCCCTGGGTAAGGGTGGTAGTGGTGGTGGGCATCTGGCACCCCCATGGCTAAGGGTGGTAGTAGTGGTAGGCATCCAGCCCCCCTGGGTAAGGGTGGTAGTAGTGGTAGGCATCTGGCACCCCCATGGCTAAGGGTGGTAGTAGTGGTAGGCATCCAGCCCCCTGGTTAAGGGTGGTAGTGGTGGTGGGCATCTGGCACCCCCCTGGCTAAGGGTGGTAGTGGTGGTTGGCATCCGGCCCCCCCTGGGTAGGGGTGGTAGTAGTGGTAAGCATCTGGCACCCCCTGGGTAAGGGTGGTAGTAGTGGTAGGCATCCAGCCCCCCCTGGGTAAGGGTGGTAGTGGTGGTGGGCATCTGGCACCCCCCTGGCTAAGGGTGGTAGTAGTGGTAGGCATCCAGCCCCCCCTGGGTAAGGGTGGTAGTAGTGGTAGGCATCTGGCACCCCCTGGGTAAGGGTGGTAGTAGTGGTAGGCATCCGGCCCCCCTGGGTAAGGGTGGTAGTGGTGGTAGGCATCTGGCACCCCCTGGCTAAGGGTGGTAGTAGTGGTAGGCATCCAGCCCCTGGGTAAGGGTGGTAGTGGTGGTGGGCATCTGGCACCCCCTGGCTAAGGGTGGTAGTGGTGGTTGGCATCCGGACCCCCTGGGTAAGGGTGGTAGTGGTGGTGGGCATCTGGCACCCCTCTGGCTAAGGGTGGTAGTGGTGGTTGGCATCCGGCCCCCCCTGGGTAGGGGTGGTAGTAGTGGTAGGCATCTGGCACCCCCTGGGTAAGGGTGGTAGTAGTGGTAGGCATCCAGCCCCCCTGGGTAAGGGTGGTAGTGGTGGTGGGCATCTGGCACCCCCTGGCTAAGGGTGGTAGTAGTGGTAGACATCCAGCCCCCCTGGGTAAGGGTGGTAGTAGTGGTAGGCATCTGGCACCCCTGGGTAAGGGTGGTAGTAGTGGTAGGCATCCAGCCCCCCTGGGTAAGGGTGGTAGTGGTGGTAGGCATCTGGCACCCCCTGGCTAAGGGTGGTAGTAGTGGTAGGCATCCAGCCCCCTGGGTAAGGGTGGTAGTGGTGGTGGGCATCTGGCACCCCCTGGCTAAGGGTGGTAGTGGTGGTTGGCATCCGGCCCCCTGGGTAGGGGTGGTAGTAGTGGTAGGCATCTGGCACCCCCTGGGTAAGGGTGGTAGTAGTGGTAGGCATCCAGCCCCCCTGGGTAAGGGTGGTAGTGGTGGTGGGCATCTGGCACCCCCTGGCTAAGGGTGGTAGTAGTGGTAGGCATCCAGCCCCCCTGGGTAAGGGTGGTAGTAGTGGTAGGCATCTGGCACCCCTGGGTAAGGGTGGTAGTAGTGGTAGGCATCCAGCCCCCCTGGGTAAGGGTGGTAGTGGTGGTAGGCATCTGGCACCCCCTGGCTAAGGGTGGTAGTAGTGGTAGGCATCCAGCCCCCTGGGTAAGGGTGGTAGTGGTGGTGGGCATCTGGCACCCCCTGGCTAAGGGTGGTAGTGGTGGTTGGCATCCGGCCCCCCTGGGTAGGGGTGGTGGTGCGCATTCAGGCCCCTGTGTGCATATGTGGCATTGGTGATGGGCATCCCGCCCCTATGGTGCTGCTGTTGCTGGTGTAAGTAAATTCTGCATCCCTCTGTGTGTGTGTGATGTGTCGTGTACGTGTTGTATGTGTTTTGTGGTTGGTGTCTGACTTACCTTCTGCGCCGTACGCGTCCGTGCCTGTTCCGGTAGTAAATGTAGAATATTGGTATGATCGGGACGAAGGGATTCATGGTTGGTTCGTGTCGTTCGTCTTTCTCGTTGCTTCGCGTCGTCCTCGTCGCTTCGCGTCGTCCTCGTCGCTGGCGTGTTCGCCTCATAGCCGTGGATCATGTTGTGGCGCGAATCGGAGCTTATGTGCGCCTCTCCCGGATGCTTTGACGTGCCGTGCGTAGCGACGGGTTCGGCGTGTACGGAAAGCGCATCGTACTTGTTCGGCCGGACGGGGCTGCATTTTCCCTTCCGTGCGACTCGATTCTGCGTTTCCGGATTCGCCTCGGTCGGAGGACAGGGCCTGGATTGGGTGAGTACGACTCGGCCGGATTCTGTGCTGTTGTGCGCATCGTACTTACTCGTTCGGTATGCTGTACGGATCGGTCGGGAAACAGGCATTCGCATGGCTTTTTTCCCGACCGAATGGTATTGGGTGCGCCTCCGACCGAGATCGGAATCGGCCCCTAAATTGTTATATTTCCTTTTGATGTTCTTTCATCTCAAAATTGATTCATAACACATCTTCTGTATATTTAAAAAAATACATCTTTATTAGTTTCTTCAGTTCAAAGGTGCAGTCAGCCAACATGTGGTTCGAGGGGAGAACCCTCTTCCTTAGGGCTGTAAATAATATAAATCAAAAACAAGTGAAATAGAACCACAAAGATGTACAGTTAAAATCACACATACAGGGTAAATTCCTTGACATTCTTAATTGAAATCCATAATATAAACTGGTTTCACTCTAATATCACACAAGATACATCCTATCAAAAGAGAGAGGAGTAAATCAGTTCTAAAACCATAGAATGGAAAAAATGAAGAAAGATGTAAAAGTATTAAAAGGGTGAATCAAATATAACTTTGTATAATACGGAATGAGTTGTGGAACAAAGAAGAAAGGATAAAATGTTTTAAATAGAAATAACAAAATTAAAATCAAAAATAGAAATCATCTCTAATTAAAAGATTTCTTCCGATTAACTCACTTTTAGCATCAATTTTTCATCTGCATATTACAGTGACTCCCTAAATTAACATAATCTTATAATATAGATCAATCTTACATAAATTCATTATCAATTATAATTAGTATCAGACCATTCTGTTAAATATGATCTCATACCTATCTAAATATAGACCCTAATTCAATACTACAGGATCATATAAAGTAAAACTGATCCCAAAAATAGGAATACCAATCACCTTCACCTAACAATCAACACGTACATTTATACCTGATAGTTCATACAAATACTTTAACACAAAAGTTTCCACATGGCAGACGCTTTCTTAAAAATATAACTTTCATTGCCCCATTCCGGAATCTACAAAGATAAAAAACTCGACACGTATATAAACGATAAACCATATGTTCCTCAAACAGGCTGCCATCAAAGATTTCATTCTAGCCCATCCAAGTAGACTGTTGTCCTCACTTTATCTGGTTGTATGTTGTTTTGTATAAATTATTATTCTGTATATATTTTTTTTTCGATTAACATTATTATTCCTGAAAAAACGTTTGTCTATAACAGGAATAACATCTGTTTGATAATAGTTTAGATGCAATTTTCATTGTGCATCATTGTCAAAAAGAAAATCTGATCTTTGTAAATATTACACATTAGTTAACACTATCAATAGCCTCTCCAATTGCTTAAAACCAATGCCCACACTACACTAATAAATTGTACCTATATAATAGTATATTCAATAGAACGATATCACCCATATACCATTAGAAATTGCATTAAAGTATTATCTCGTTATTAGTAACAATATTTCCTCAATACCTGTCATTATTTGGAGGAAGCATTGCAAAAAAGTAATTTCTTTTTTTACAAATTACAACAAGCAACATATCCCATTGGTACTCTTACCAGTAATAAAACTGTATTGGAAAAATCTCCTCGGTACACTTGCTTGAATGTATTTGGGCACCATTTTGTTGTCCCTTTTATACTGTAACTGTATTCCTGCCAAACATCCGCCACACGGCCTGATCTGGGAGTATTTCAGCCTAAACTACCACAGGCATAGAATATGAAGAAAGACTTTCCATCCATTATAATAACTAACGTCATATGACCTTGCTACTAGAATTATTTAAGTCCAAATGGAACTGATCTAGAAACCCGAAGTAATGAAGAGGGATCTTTTATTCTCCATGTCGTAGTTACGTCCAAACACTACTACTGAAGAAAGACTCTCCATCTATACAAACATTCCTGAGCACATTCCTTGAGCTACCAAACCCAAATCCCTGCACATCGAAATTAATAGGTCTTTAAGATTTTCATTCAAAAGATTTTACAGTGTCTAACAACCAAATTCTTCTAAAGAGATCCAAGCATAACAGAACTATCAATTATAGGATAACATTGGACAAGGGGTTCAAAGTAAAGCTAAATTATAGCAACTGGAGTTACAAACACATTTGTGGCCAGTTTTCTGGCCCCAAATTTGATAGACATTTCTGGATTTCAATTTGGGGCCGATTACGATGTCGTTCGGAAAGTGTTCCGAACAAATCGTCTCGGAATCGTTTCCGACCGAATCGGGTTCTGCGAGTCTGAACGACCGATCACGATGCTTCCCAACATCATTCGGTCAGACTCGCATATACTTTAATGGGAGCCTGTGTTCCGAACGAGAACACAGGCTCCCATTGAATAAAGGGGTTGTTGGGGAAAACCTTGCACCCTGTGGCGGGCACCCCATGGTGCCTGCCACATTGTGCATGGTTGGAAAGAGGGGCCCCTTGGGTACCCCCATGGGCCCGAACCAGACACCTCCAGGTGAAGGGGGGCCTGCAACGGGCCACCAAAGACAGATTCCGACACCCATTTCGTGTCGGGCAGACCGAATTGGAATGGCTCTCCGGATGGGTCATTGTAATCGCTCGCTTGGAAACCGTGTCCATAGAGCTGTATAATTCAGCTCTGAAAGACGCAGGCTGTCCGAATGCCTTTCGGAACCAAATCGGACAGCCTGAACGGTTTCTAGGCATCATAATCGGTCGTTTGGAAATGTGTATGATTCGGTCAGAAACAAGGCTTCCGAATCGGATTTGGAGATACGGAATCCCATTAGGAGCCTTTTCAAATGACATCGTAATCGGCCCCTTTGTCTTTTTCATGTGTCCAATATTGTACCTACCCGTAAAAGGGTACTTTTCTTTTATAGCGTTAAGAAATGCTGGGACATTTTTTCGTTCAGTAATCCTTAGTCTGATGGAAACAGAGTTTAAACCAAATCGGGATTATAACATGTGCAAAATGAGCAGTCAGACCAAGTCGTTTTTCTGCGCACCAATTTTGCCAGGTATAACCTGATAAAATGTGTGTGAGGCACATGCATATTGCATGTTTTCAGCTAAGAATGAGGGGGTAACGTGGTATAACTGTGTAAATGTACACTCTGAACTGCTGATATCGCAATGGGATTATAATGCACCGGGGAATAAACTAATCATATGATATGAAATTGCCCTAAAAGATTTACCTACCAAAATACTGTCTGAGCACGATGTTTCACACTATTTCCAGTTTCTCACCCACACTATGTCCGGGAGTAATATTGGACTGCTCATTCTCACGGAGGCAGTCATGTACTAACTTGGTCATTCAGTTTCAGAGCAATCGTTTTGTGGCCCCAGGACACCAGTCATGAACCGCTATAGCTGTTACATGTATTGCACAGTAGCCTCTAACTACATTGAGACCCCAGGGAGAGGCCTCACACTCATCACCCCATCACATAAATAACCTGCCCCTTTCCAGGCAAGTGTTGTCCAGCGTAGGTTTTGCAGTTCAGAATCCTGCTAGAATTTGAGTATAACCACCTATTTAAAATGATTACATTTAATGTGGATGGCTTGTTAGCCCTGGACTTTTGGTGGACAGTATGCATCCAGGCCCGAGTTGGAGCAATCACAGTCCAGTCTGTCCAGCAGGAATTAGTGAAAGGCAAAAACCAGAAACTGCTTGCTGAATTTCTAGTCAAAGTGGAGTGAACGTAATAACAGATTATTAAATAATGTGGAAAGGGGAATTGAAAACACCATCCCTTCTATTCTCTGCCTATGCCCTCCGGAATAGCACTAAGTTGTCCACAGCCAGGCAGAGGAAGAAAGTGTCATCACTGTTGCCAGAAGCAAATTCGGCTTGACAATATCCACGACTCTTACCAATACCAACATAGAAAATACTGCCTCAGCATTACGTTTTTAGGACTGTAGCCTATTAATGTTGCCAATGACAAATTACAGCAATATGCACCACCCATTTTTAGTGTTATATTCTGTGCATGTGCAAGCGCCTAGGAGCTGTAAAAGGGTAAGTAAGATGGCCTTGCTGCCCTACGCTATATCCGACTTGATAAATGCAAACTTCTTTGGACAGATAAGTAAAATAATTTAAACATCACTTTTCTGTATGCAGGCTTTTTCGAGTAGGACGACAGTGTCATGTATTCCAAACTGAAGTATATATTTCAATGTGATTGCACTTGTACATATATGTCACAGAACAGAGCCATTCATTAATATTTTAAATTTTTACGAGTCAGATGATAAATACATATAAAACCGTGCACCCCAGATAGCAAATATACCAAATACACAAGTTTGGGGCCGATTCTGATTCCGGCCGGAAATCTCTCCGACCGAGCCGGACCCGGAGAGATTTCCGACCGAATCGGACTCTGGCAGTCCGACCGAACGAGTACGATGCGCACGCATGCCATCGGACTCGAGTCGGTCGGACTCCCATTGAAGTCAATGGGAGCCTGTCGTACAACGCGTACGCGGGCTCCCATTGACCCAATGGGTGCGAGGCGGACAAGGGCACCCCCTACAGCAGGTACGCGTCGATGCGCATCGCGGCGTACATGCACAGGTAGGGGGGACCCATGGGTCCCCCCTGTGTGCGACTCGCGCGCCTACGCGTACAGGGGGGTCCGATGCGGACCCCCAAAGTCCGGCTCCGACAGCTTTTTTGAGCCGGACGGCGCGAGTCGGTCGGACTGCTCGCGGCGCGCATCGTACTTACCCGGCCGGGATACGTCTCCATAGCGCGGTGCGAGTCGTGTCCATGCGAGTCAGTTGGAGCGTGTTGAAGCCGCATTCGAGTCGGTCGGAGATTTCGCGGGTGCCTGCATCGTACTCGCTCGGCCGGACCCGCGTACGATTCGGTCGGGAAACAGGGCTCCGAATCGGATCCGGTAAATCCGAATCCGATTCGGAGCACTACCGGCCGAGATCGGAATCGGCCCCTAAGTGTTAAATTATCTGATGGTAACAGCTCTATAGCCTTCGTTTGGTTTCCGAAGCATGCTGAATGCTGCTGGTGCGCAAATATGTTTAATTTCTAAGGTACTCCACTGCTTCTTCATGCTGATGTCTGCAGTGTTTCGATCAAATACACACACACACACACATATATATATATATATATATATATATATATATATATATATATATATATATATATATATTCACTGAAAAAACCATAGGTTTCAGACACGTTATAGTTACAAATTAGCATTTAAAAAACCTTTGAAATTCACTGAAAAAACCATAGGTTTTAGGGACAGTTATAGTTACTTGGACATTGCACTCGTAAAAAACCCGTGAAATTCCCCCGTTATAGTTAGTTCAGCTAACTATAACTCGCGCCCCGCAATGCACTGCTGATGACGTCACATATTACATCACTCATGACATGGTCAGTGACATCACTGATGACATCACTGATGACATCTCAAATGACATCACTGATGACATCATCCAGTGACTGTGTGTTTCTGTAAAGTTTAAATATTTTTAATATATATAGGGAAAGGCGTATTAAAGAATGAGTGGGTGTATAAGTGTGTGTATGGATGATTTAGTAGGTGCGTGACTAATTCTATAAGTGAGTGATTAAACGTATCTTACTGAATGCATGGGTTAGTGACTAAACTGGGTGAATGTCTGTATCTGTCTGTTGCTGTGTAAGTGGCTGCATGGGTTTGTGAATAGCTACATGAGTGTCTATAAGAGTCATTGATTTGTTGTCTGAGTATTTGTATGGGTGCCTGAGTGTTTGTGTGGATGGGGTGTGTGCGACTGTGCATAGATGTGTGAGTGGGTGATTCACTGGGTGGATGGTTTCAAGAGTGCATCTGTGATAGACTGTATGGGTGGGTAAGTGTGTGTAACAGTGTGTTAGTGAGTGAATGTATGTCCCAGTGGTACATGTGTGAGTAACTACATATGTGAAAGGCAGTATATATGTGTGTTAGAGTATTTAAATGGCTATAAGTGAGAGTGTGTTATTGTGAGAGTGGCTGTATGGATGAGTGTGTGCTTGTATCAGTGATTGTATAAGAGCGTAACAATGTGCTAGTATTTGTATGATTAAGTGAGCTGGTGTGTGTATAACTGTATAGGTGAGTAAATGGCAGTGTGTTTAATTATTTGCATGACTGACTAGGTGTGTGAGTACCTCTATGGATGAGTGGCGGTGTTTGAGTGTCTATATAGGAGTAAGAGTGCATATGATAGTCCTGTACTGAGTGACCATAAGTATGAGTGACTGTACGGGTGAGTGAGTGGATGTGTGTGTGTAGACCTAAGAATCAGTGAGTGGGTATGTAGTTATTGGTGTTGGAGTGTCTATGGTTTTGCGAATGGCAGTCTGTAATTTAGAGTGGGTGTATCAAAGGTTATATTAGGGTGTGAGGAGGTGCATCAGATTATCACGTGGATGATGTCATCAGTGATGTCATTTGAGATGTCATCAGTGATGTCATCAGTGATGTCACTGACCATGTCATGAGTGATGTAATATGTGACGTCATCAGCAGTGCATTGCGGGCGCGAGTTATAGTTAGCTGAACTAACTATAACGGGGAATTTCACGGGTTTTTTACGAGTGCAATGTCCAAGTAACTATAACTGTCCCTAAAACCTATGGTTTTTTCAGTGAATTTCAAAGGTTTTTTAAATGCTAATTTGTAACTATAACGTGTCTGAAACCTATGGTTTTTTCAGTGAATTTCAAAGGTTTTTAAAATGCTAATTTCTAACTATAACGTGCCTGAAACCTACGGTTTTTCAGTGAATTTCAAAGGTTTTGTAAATGACAATTTTTAAATGTATTAATTGTTATATTAATTTTTTTCATACTGATTTACTACATTTTTAGAAACAATTTTTTTTTACATATTTTATTTTTTAAATTACATTGTAATTACATTATACATTACATTACAAAAAATATTTTCTCAGAATTAATTACTTTAGTTTAAATACTTTGCACATAGGCAATAGACTTTTAAGTACAGTAGTTACAGTTGTTGCAATGGGCAACACATTTTCAAACACAATGCAACATTCAGCTCAATGTGAATTTCTAGTTAAATGCAATTAGTTACTTTATGGATTACTTTTCTAACCACAGGACTGGATCCTAGATTCAGTCCTGGGACATCTCCTGTAAACAGTTGAGTAAAAGCGTTTTGGTTACAGTACTGATTTTTAAGGAATATTATTGTATTTTAAAAGTTGACACTTAGAAACTTTTTCTCATATAGTCACCAATGTTATCCTATGGAAGGAAATTCACTTAGCAGGTAAAAACTGTTATTGTTACTTTTTCTTACTCAGTGTTGGATCCTGGATCCAGCACTGGTGCATCTCCTGTAAACAGTTGAAAGAATGCGTTTAAGTCATACAGGCGAATTTTAAGGAATATTTGTAGTTTGTAAAAATCAACACTTTGAAACTTTTTGCTGAAAACCAGACAATGGATTCCTATGGAATAAAATATAAGTTACTGGTAAGTACGGTTAAAATTACTTTTCAGGGTCAGTGCTGGGCTAAAAGATGCAGCACTGGGTTCTCTCCTGATAACAGGTGAGTAAATCGGAATTCGTATTTCGGCTGATTTTAGAGGAATATTTTAAAGTTCCAAAACTCCACACACAGAAGAATTTCCAAGTGAAACCAGTCAATGTTAGCCTATGGAAGGAAATTCAAGTTACTGGTAAGTACGGTTAAAATTACTTTTCAGGACCAGTACTGGGCTGAAAGATACAGCACTGAGGTCTCTCCTTATAACAGGTGAGTAAATCGGAATTCGTATTTCGGCTGATTTTAGATGAATATTTTAAAGTTCCAAAACTCCACACTTAGAAGAATTTCCAAGTGAAACCAGTCAATGTTAGCCTATGAAAGGAAATTCAAGTTACTGGTAAGTACGGTTAGAATTACTTTTCAGGGTCAGTGCTGGGCTAAAAGGTGCAGCACTGGGTTTTCTCCTGATAACAGGTGAGTAAGTCGGAATTCGGATTTCGGCTGATTTTAGAGGAATATTTGTATGTTTCAAAAATCAACACTTAGAAACTTTTTCAGCAAAAAGCAGGCAATGATATCCTATGGAAGGAAATTCAAGTTACTGGTAAGTACGGTTAAAATTACTTTTCAGGATTAGTACTGGGCTGAAAGATGCAGCACTGAGGTCTCTCCTGATAACAGGTGAGTAAATCGGAATTCGTATTTCGGCTGATTTTAGATGAATATTTTAAAGTTCCAAAACTCCACACTTAGAAGAATTTCCAAGTGAAACCAGTCAATGTTAGCCTATGGAAGGAAATTCAAGTTACTGGTAAGTACGGTTAAAATTACTTTTCAGGACCAGTCCTGGGCTGAAAGATACAGCACTGAGGTCTCTCCTTATAACAGGTGAGTAAATCGGAATTCGTATTTCGGCTGATTTTAGATGAATATTTTAAAGTTCCAAAACTCCACACTTAGAAGAATTTCCAAGTGAAACCAGTCAATGTTAGCCTATGGAAGGAAATTCAAGTTACTGGTAAGTACGGTTAAAATTACTTTTCAGGACCAGTACTGGGCTGAAAGATACAGCACTGAGGTCTCTCCTGATAACAGGTGAGTAAATCAGAATTCGTATTTCGGCTGATTTTAGAGGAATATTTGTATGTTTCAAAAATCAACACTTAGAAACTTTTTCAGCAAAAAGCAGGCAATGATATCCTATGCAAGGAAATTCAAGTTACTAGTAAGTACGGTTAAAATTACTTTTCAGGACCAGTACTGGGCTGAAAGATACAGCACTGAGGTCTCTCCTTATAACAGGTGAGTAAATCGGAATTCGTATTTCAGCTGATTTTAGAGGAATATTTGTATGTTTCAAAAATCAACACTTAGAAACTTTTTCAGCAAAAAGCAGGCAATGATATCCTATGGAAGGAAATTCAAGTTACTGGTAAGTACGGTTAAAATTACTTTTCAGGACCAGTACTGGGCTGAAAGATGCAGCACTGAGGTCTCTCCTTATAACAGGTGAGTAAATCGGAATTCGTATTTCGGATGATTTTAGAAGAATATTTGCACAATGGTGAAGGAAGGGGCGGGGCCTGAGGTGACATCTGTGCAAACGCGCCCCGTGGCGCATTTTAAGTTGGGGGATTAAGTCCCCTTGAATCCTGAGGGTCCCTAGGGGCCAACTAGCCCACCAGGAACCTCCAATATGCGCCAGGGGCTGCGTTGCAGAGACGTGTAGAGAGGCCACACCCTTTTACACCTCTCTGCAACGCAGCTCTGTGGCGCTTTCTGGATGTACCTGTTGGGCTAGTTGGCCCTCAGGGACCCTCAGGATTGAAGGGGATTTAATTCCCATCTTAAAACGCGCCACGGGGCCTGTTTGCACACATGTCACCTGAAGCCCCGCCCCTCCCTTCACCACTGTGCAAACACGCCCCGTGGCGCGTTTTAAGTTGGGGGATTAAGTCCCCTTGAATCCTGAGGGTCCCCGGAGTCCAACTAGCCCACCATATACCTCCAAAAGCGCCACAGAGCTGCTTTGCAGAGAGGTGTAAAAGGGGCATGGCCTCTGTACACCTCTCTGCAAGGCAGCCCCCTGGCTAGTTGGCCCCCAGGGACCCCCATTATTCAAGGGGAATTCGTTCCCCCTCTGCAAACGCGCCAGGGGGCGCGTTTGCAGAGTGGTGAAGGAAGGGGGTGGGGCCTGCGGGCCCGATCGTTTTTTTTTTTTTTGTCGCCTGAAGGGGGCTGTGTGGCCCCCTTCCTTTTCCTGTTTTTGGGCCCTGGGGACCCCATCCCCCAGGGCCTTACCCCTTTTTTGTAATTAAAATTTAAAAAAAAACGGGAAGGGGGCCGCGTGGCCCCCTTCCCTGGGCCTGTATTGGCCCCGGGGACCCCATCCCCGGGGCATGGCCTCTATTTTTAATTTTATTCTTTGGAGGGGGCTGTGTGGCCCCCTCCTCTGGCCATTTAAGGCCCCGGGGACCCCATCCCCGGGGCCGGCCATACCCTTTTTTTATTTTTTTAAACTTTGGGGAGGGGGCTGCGTGGCCCCCTCCCGAGCCACTACTTGCCCCGGGGACCCCATCCCCTGGGGCTGGCCCTCTCCGTTGGGGACTGTGGGGGTCCCCAATCCCCCACAGTCCCGCCGGCTCCCGCGTCCCTTGGGAGCCGGCATTGCTTTCCACATGGGGAGCTGCTAAGATGCTGCTCCCCATGTGGAAAGCAGTCGGCTTTGGATATTGGAAGAGAGAGCAGGTTTCCCTGCTCTCTTCCAATATCCAAAGCAGTTTGCTATGGCAGGACGGGAGCCGCGAGGCTCCCGTCCTGCCATAGCAAACTACAGTGTCCCGGGGGTAGGCACCCGGGACACTGCAGGAGCCGGCCCTGGGGGTGGCGGTCCCCAGGGCCATCAAGGGCTCCAGGAGGGGGCCGCGCGGCCCCCTCCCTTAAATTGCACAGCCCCGGGGAGGTGGTGGTCCCCGGGGCTCTGGGGGTCCGTAATGGACCCCCACATTTATTTTATAAGTGCCCCGGGGAGGTGGTGGTCCCCGGGCGTGTGGGGGCTGGAGCCCCCACACCTTATTTAAATTAAAAAGAAGCCCCGGGGGTGGCGGTCCCCGGGGCTGCGGGAGGGCAGAAGAGCCCTCCCGCACCATTTTTCAATAAAGCCCCGGGGGTGGCGGTCCCCGGGCCTTGGGGGCCCTTTGAGGCCCCCACACATAAAATTAACCCCCCACCATGCCCCCGGGACTTGGGCCACCCGGGGCAAAATACAGTCGAGCGCGGGAGACCGCGCTTCGATTTTTTTTCCGGCAGGATTCGCGCACCCTGAGCGCATCCTGCTGATTTTTAAAAAAAATATATTTTTTTTGCCCAGGGGTCCTTGTGGGACCCCTGAGCAAACCTATGGGGTCAGGGTGTTTCTACCCTGCCCCCTTTGTGCGCTTTGCGCACTTGTTTCTGTCCCTCGGTTCTACCGAGGGACAAAATGGCTGCCAACATTTCCTGAATCGGAATGTTGACAGCCAGCTGACAGCCAATTAACATGCAGCTCGTGATCGGGACGGTGCGCGCAGGGTGCGCTCAGGGTGCGCGAATCCTCCGTGCCCATAGATATATATGTACTTTTACTTTTGATTTTCTCAGCAACTACTGAACGGATTTACACCATTTAACAAAAAGGGTTCTTTCTGAACCAAGAACTACCTCTTTGCCAAATTTGGTGTAATTCCGTTCAGCAGTTCGGGCTGTAGCCGTGTCTAAAGTTTCCTATGGAAAATTGCATGGGGAAAACGCGTTTTGGGACCCCCTTTTTTCTCGGCCCCGCTTGACGAATCCCCCGAGACTTTCAGGGTAGGAGCGGACTGGAGCGCCCCACAAAGTTTGAAAATTTTGCGAAGATACGTCGACCGGCAGGAGAGTTGTTTCAAATAGAATGTCGCGGATTTCCTATGGATAATAGGTTGTAACTATAACTATCTACTGGCGACCGCCAGTAGATAATATATATATATATATATATATATATATATATACATACATACATACATACATACATATATATATATTTATCAGCAGCACTCCATCTTGACCTTGGTAGCAACATGCAATTGAACGTAAAGTACA
>CAWUFW010008924.1:600000-835530 GCA_963921515.1 Calotriton arnoldi
GGAAGTGGACCCTGTTTGGCATTAAATTATTTGCTCATCACATCATTCAGGGAGCTGCAGCTGGCAAAGGGGATGGATGGAAGCAGTAAGCCAAGAGTAAAACCATGCAGGCCTATATGGAAAAATCAGCACACTTTATAACTCCTACCAGAAATGGCCACCAGCCACATGGACACTCACAAATCACAAGCAACAAGCAGGAGGCCTGGAAAACAATGTATTGAAAACAGGCCTATAATAGCCAGACAAAGGCTGCATGCTAAACCACACTGCTTTGCCTGTAATGCAATAAAATGCAAAAACGAAAATCCACAGGGCTAAACAAGGTCTGCAAGATACACAACACACCACACACAACAAAGACATTTATTTAACACACACCCAAAAACTGAAATACACCCAAAAATACACATTTTGCAATTCAATCCAATGCCATCCATGCCCTAAATGGTGTTTAAATTCAACAGAACACACAGAAACAGTTGTTTCATGCACCCCTGACTACCTCTGAGCCTACTGGATGAAAGGCCTGTTGGCAGACTAGGCCACAAGCTTGCAGGCCTATGGATAAAAGCACACTACCGGGCTTCAAAATGGCCACCAGCCACATGGCCAGACCCACAACAACAAGAAACTGAAGACAGACAATGCAGGCCTATGGCAAAAAGCACACTGCCTGGCTTCAAAATGGCCACCAGCCTCATGGCCAGGCCCACAACTACAAGAAACTGAAGACAGACAATGCAGGCCTATGGCAAAAAGCACACTGCCTGGCTTCAAAATGGCCACCAGCCTCATGGCCAGGCCCACAACAACAAGAAGCCTAGGCCACAAAGGAAACACATGCAGGCCTATATGGCAAAAGCAGCACACTTATAACTCCCACCAAAAATGGCCACCAGCCACATGGACACTCACAAATCACAAGCAACAAGCAGGAGGCCTGGAAAACAATGTACTGAAAACAGGCCTATAATAGCCAGGCAAAGGATGCATGCTAAACCACACTGCTTTGCCTGTAATGCAATAAAATGCAAAAACGAAAATCCACAGGGCTAAACAAGGTCTGCAACACACCACACACAACAAAGGCATTTATTTAACACACACCCAAAAAATGAAATACACCCAAAAATACACATTTTGCAATTCAATACAATGCCATCCATGCCCTAAATGATGTTTGAAATAAATAAATACAACACACAGCAAAGGAACAGTTGTTTCATCATGCACCCACCCATGACTAGCTCTGGGCCTACTGGCATACCTAAACAATTTTTTTTACAAAATGATGAAAAGTACCAAAATTGTAGTTGCAGCAACTGCAATGCCCCAATCAAACAAAAAACAACACCAACTTACTTGTAAAATCTCAAATCCAAAAGTCCTCAAATCCAATGATAATGATGCAGCAGACACAAAGAGTGATCCTTCCAGCTCAAATCCAAATGAAAAATGAACAGGAGATGGACCAAGCACTGGGAGGAGCCTGCTGGACAGGAACAGAAAGTTGGAGTCTCTGTGGCACTTCCTCCCTCCCCCCAAAAATAAATTTGACAAAAAAGGACAGCCAAATGTCAATCTGAGGAGTTTGTTTTTCATCCAAATCATCATTTTCTAGAAGGTTTTATGCTGCTCGAGATATTATTCTTCTCCAGATTGAAAATTTTGCGTGTTCGGGATCGCGAGCTTCACCAACATTCCGCCGGATGTCCGATGGCGCGTCCGAATGACGTGATCGCGATCGCAATCTATCTTGCAGTGCACAATGGCACGGCGAATGACGTGTTTGCGATCGCACACTCTCGCGGTGCCCGATGGCGCGGCGAATGACGTGTTCGCGATCGCACATTCTCGCGGGATTGCGCGGCCGGCTACCAAAATCTTGTGACGCACGCAAACGGATAGGAAAACGCGTCGGCGAATGCAGGGATCCTGGTAAGTCGCTATTGCGCACGCTAGAACGCATTTTTAAAGCGCGAAGAAGAAAATAATTCTGCGGAACGCGAAATTGCCTAAATTCTGCAAATTCCGCGAGCGGAGCAGAATTTAACGCCCAGGCCTAATCAAATCCACATTGACCCTCTGATTCTGCAAACCCATTAACTGCTCCAAGGTCTGGGTACACCTGCCACTGCAAATCCATCACATGCTATGGTGACAGCGGAACTACTATACTGTAACAAGGCATCATATACACATACAATTGTCTGCATCATTAGCAAGGGCACGACAAAGGTTTAGTATGAAAATATAGCTTTGCTTTTTAATTTAACAGATAAAAAGGTTTCAAGCAATAAGGCCAATGGCCAGTTCAAATTGCAGACACCTCTTGTAGTGCCCCAGAACTTGCCACACAGATCAATGCCAGGGAAACCTCTCCAGGATAGGGGCATCAAATCCAGGCACTCCAGGCACCGCTCAGGGGGGATATGGGTGGGCAGGGGGAGGCAGGTTCAATCTTTGGGAGGGCTGGGCTTTGGATGGGAAGTGCTGGCTTGGGCAGTGGGAGGGCTGGGCTAGGGATGGGGAGGCCTGGTGTTAGAATAGAAATTGTTTAGGCTTTCGCAGTGCTCAATGTAAGTTAGCATTCGCTGCGCCATTATCTATTTGGGCGCCATTTTAGGCTGTTCGAAACTGATCCAGTTCAATTCCGAGAAATGCTCCCCTGTGAGTTTCGTTTCTTCTCTTCTGTCCTGTTTTAGTAATAAGCATACCGTTCATGTTAGCACATAGCTTCCTCACTAGATAGAGGCCTCTCCCCCTTGTCTGGCGGCGGGCTCCGGATGGAACAACCTTGGACTATGATACTTTGTGTAAGATAGGAGTGCTGAAAACGTTTTTTCTGTATTTCACTGCTTGAGTGCGCCTGCTTGGAAAATTCCACTCTGGGCGTGTTTTCGCCTAGTTACGAAACGTACATAATGTATCTTTATGCTTGTCGATTTCAGTTCCCTCTCCAGCACTCTCAGCGACTGGGCAGATGGGGCTCCGCTCTGAGTGTATATGAATAAACAGTTCTTAGTTTGTATTCTCTACTGTCTAACTGACTCTTCATTTAGTGCGGAAGGCTGAGAGGTGGTCATTAGTGACCCGGGTGGCCCTAAATGGGTTACTTCCTTCAGATGGCACCCGAAAAGGGACTCCTTCACGTGATTGATCCATCCCCTTTGCACAGACAGGGGGAGGCCAAGGACATCGTCGGGTCGGACTGACGGCTCAGGGATCCCTGCACAAAGAGTTTCTATTGCTCGCAGCTGCTCCTTCTGTCCTGCCGGACGGTGCCTTGCCCAGTGGTCATCCCGACTGGAGTCCTGAACGGTGAAACCCTTGGATCTGACCATTTGGTTTGAAGAGTCGGCAGTGGAGAACTGGTTCGTTGTACTACTGGTATCAGGTGAGTTTGTTTTGGTTCTTTGGGGATATGGTACCGTTTGGGTTTGAGTTTGGTATTGTCTAAGGACTGTCTCGATGAAAAAAGTATTTGCAAACACTCTGCCAGGTAAAAACTAACAATTTGTTTCTTTTTCGCAATTCATGGCCTAAGCAAACTTTGGAATTTGTGTTGTCGTTGTTGTTCTGCAGATGCTCGATTGGAAGAAGCTCTGCCGGCGGTCCTGAAGGCAGTCCTAATTTTGATATGTATGTGAAACATAGTCTTGCCCCTATTATGTTTAGTACATTATGGCACAAATATACGAGGGACAATGCCGAGGTGCAGTGGCCCTTGATGGGCACTTTTGATGAACAAAAGATTCAGTTTTTACAGGAACAGTTATTTAAAAGACGTAGTAGACAGTCGATGTTAAACTCCCTCAGGACTTGGCAGAAGGAGGCCAGACAAAGGCGGTTAAAGATGGAGAGGGACACATGGAAAGGGAAAATGCAAACATTGACGCAGAAAGCTGTAGCATATGATAGAGAAAAGCAGGATTCAGGGATTGAATGTGAAGATAAAAGATTTCGGTTGCATGTAGACAAGTCTTATCTAGCCAAAGAGGAAAATGATGCTTTTGTAGAGGAGCTGTTAGATACTCAACCCCCGCCTCCTTACGCCCCGCAGAGGATGTATCTCACTGTTCCCTTACAGTCACAGCAGCCTGTTTCATCTGCTGCAGCCATTTCCATATCTACGGCTGTTACTTTGACAACTCTGGCTACCGCACCCCCTGCTCCTTCCTCGTCCTTGCCATCTTTGATGACTGTGACCTCTAGTACATCTACTGTTCCAACTCCTGTGTCCTCCGTTCTTTCTCCTCCGGTGCAAACGTTAACCATCATTGTACCGGGTACCTCTGTCGCTTCTCCTTCTCTGGTTCTTCATCCTCCGACGCTTTTGCTTGCTGAGACACCGGTATGAGGGTTTGAGGACAGGATTGGGTGAAATTCAGGGAACAGATGGGTCCGTTGGTGCGCTCTGGAGTAGGAGAAGATTAGAAGGAGGTGTTAGCAAGACAGGCTATGAAGTGGGCTAGTAATCCAGTTTATGGCTCTGAGGACATTTGGCAGGCTGTGTGTGAGTTTGAGCCCTTTTTACAGCAGCACGTTCTTCAGCATATGTTCGCTACACTGATTAACCTTTGGGGCACACACATTAAAATTGAGGCTCCACAAGTGTTATTTGATATTAAGGACGTGTTTATGTAGCTGATTTAGCCCCAGGACAGGTGCTCACGAATATTATTACTATAGTTTCTTACAGAGTTCGGTTGTATGAAAAGAGTCCTACTAAAATTTCTCAGTTTCCTATGTGTGAGGTCCATCCAATATATCATCCAGAGATACCTGAGTTAACGGACCAGCTCGGTAACGTCACTAGACCAGCAGTTGCTGCCCATTTTCAGGAGCAATGGGTTTATACTCTGTGGAAAAGAAGTGAGGTTTTAGCCCTTAAGGCTACGTTGCCCGACCCTAGGAAATTAATAGGAATTAACAGAGGCTGCTTCTTCTACTGTAATGACTCTTGCTGATATTGAAATGTTTTTTGGTCTTCTTGTTCCAGTCGATATATTTGGCAGCAGGTGCATACTCAGGATCATGTTGCGGAATTGGGCGGTACATGGGATGTGATTAGAGGATGGGATCAGGAAAGGAAGCCGGGTGATAAACCCAGCTCTGAAATACTTGCTTTGCCTGGTTGTATCATTACATACCTGCACACACTTATTCCACCTAAGAAGGTAAGTTGGGACAGATTGACGGCTTGTCGGCAGAAGTAGGATGAGAGTGTGTCTGATTTCCTTACTCGGTTCGAAGACACGTTTTTGGATTATAGTGGGCAGGATATGTCCACTGAGTGAGGAGTTTGATTGTTTGTTGATAGGTTTGTTACTAATCTTCTTCCTGAAATAATTGACTTGTTTGCAGGAGTCTGGGAGTACTTGGTCTACATCTTCTCCCTCTGTTATTCTGAATATGGCCCAATATTATGAACACCGAGACCAGGAGGAGAAAGATAAGACTGACAAAAAGCATAAGGATCTAAAGACAAAGGTGTTTTTGCAGCAAGCATTTAGGGTAAATAGTAGGGGACGAGGAGGTCCTTCTCGACAGCTGCCACTTACTTTGCAGCCTTCAATGACATCTTTGGGGCAGAATCAGTGTGCATATTGAAAGGAGGAAGGACATTGACGCAGCCAGTGTCCGGTGCTTTTACAGAAGTTTGCGTCCCCCAAAGGACGAGGTTCTGGTGGTAGAGGCCGTGGGACTGACATAAATCAGAATACTGCGACTTCTGTGGGCCGGTCTGACAATAATTATTTTGATGACCCAAGAGATGGACAGTATTATCATGATGATTATGACATGGATGATGTGACGGGTATGTCTTACAGTTATGACAGCCAGGGACAGAGCGAGGGACCAGTTCTGATACCTGTAGATCAGCGTGGTCATTATGTCACTGCAGATTTGCAAGGCTCGACTAACGAATTTTTGGTGGATGCAGGTGCAACAAAGAATTCTGTTTCTCAACATATGGTCCCCAGGGCGGCTCAGTCTGGCCACAATAATGTTTTGGTAGGTTTTTCAGGTGTACCGGTTGTAAGCCCCATATCCCTACCCCTTGCATTGACTGTTGGTCCTTTCACTGTGGAATGTCCATTCTTGTTAACTTCTAATTGTGGTGAAAACTTGATGGGTTTGGGCCTGTTGAATAAATTACATGCTACTATCTATTGCTCCTCTGCATGTGTTTATATTACTATGGGTCCGGATGTGAGTGCTAGGCAGTGTTTGTCTCAGGATGCGTCCCTTCAGCTGAATTTTCTGAGGTACCACACACTCTATGGGCCACAGGTGATACTGATGTGGGTCTGTTCCATATACCACCAGTTTCTATACAGGTCAAAGATAATGCTGTTTTACCCCATATTCCTCAATATAAGATACCGCAGGCAGGGGAACGGGCTCTTCTTCAGATTATTCAAGATTTGATACGAAAGGGAATCGTTGAGGAAACGTCTGCCAACATTTGTAATAGTCCTATTCTCCCGGTTCTTAAGAGGACACCTTCGGGTTCCACTGATGTTCTTGATGATGTTTATCGTTTTGTGATAGATTTGCGAGAGGTTAATAAAATTGTACTTCCACAGTTTCCAGTGGCTCCTGATATCACTACGCTCTTAACCATGATTCCCTCCACTGCTAAGTTCTTTTCTGTTATTGATTTGAAAAATGCATTTTTCAGTATTCCTATTCACCCAGACAGTAGGTATTTGTTTGGGTTTACACTGGCTGGCAGAAGTTTTAGATTCTATTGCGCTCCTCAAGGCTATACGGAGAGTCCTAGTATATATAGTCAGGCATTAAAAAGTCAGTTGGGTTCACTTTTGCTTCCTCCAGGTAATGTATTGGTGCAATATGTCAATGACCTATTGATTGCTTCTGATACGGAACAGGGTTGTAGAGATAGTACGGTGAAATTGCTATTGCATTTGGCACATCATGGTCATAAGGTTTCTCTTTCCAAATTTCAGTATTGTCGACAGGAGGTTACCTACTTAGGTAACCTGCTGTCGAAGGAGGGTAGGAGGTTGACCCCTGAGTGTATCAGTTCCATTGTTGAAATGCCCATTCCACAGACTCAGAAAGATGTGCGCGCTTTTTTAGGTATTACTTCCTACTGTCGACAGTGGATACCAAATTACTCGCTACTAATCAAACCTTTGCTTACTTTAACAACGAAAGCAGTGCATGAGCCTTTGCCTTGGACGCCCGAATGTCAGCAGTCTTTTGAGCAATTAAAAACTGCGCTTTGATCGGCTCAGGTACTTGGCACACCGAATAATAACAAACCGTTTGTGCTCTAGGTCCACGAGATGGCTGGCTGCGCGCTTTCTGTCCTAGCACAAATGTTTGGGGATAAGCAGAGGCCTTGTGCTTACTTTTCTGATGTGCTTGACCCTGTGGCTAGGGCCCTTCCGAGATGCCTGAGAGCAGTCGTGGCTGTGGCCACTTCAATGAGGCAATCAGCTGGACTCATACTTGATACAGACCTCACAGTTTTGGTACCCCATGCTGTGGATACACTTTTGAATAAGACAAAGACACAGCACCTCACCAGTGCACGTCTTACTAGCTATGAATTGACATTGTTTGCTAAACATATTACGATCAAGACATGTGCCACTCTGAATCCAGCCACGTTACTACCCCTCCCTTCTGTGAATGATGCAGTCGACAAACATGACTGTATTTTCCGGACAGAGGAAGAGACTTGACTGATGTTCCCTTTTTCTGACCGCCAAGGAGAACTATATGTCGATTGCTCTTGTTTTAAATTACCAAATGGCACCACCACTGCAGCTTATGCTATCACTACATCGTGGATGGTGATAGAGACACCACGAGTCCCTTATCAGTCGACTCAAGCTGCTGAGCTTGCTGCCCTTATTTGAGCTTGCGAATTGAGTGAAGGGCTGGTTGTCAATATTTATACTGACAGCCAGTATGCATTCGGGTTTGCGCATAATTTTGGGCGGCTTTGGGCAGAGAGAGGGTTTCTTACCTCCCATGGTACCAAGATTCAGCATGGGCACCTTATTTTGCGGCTTTTGTCTGCTTTAACGCTCCCCAAGAAATTGGCAATCATCGAGTGCAGTGCCCATAGAAAAGTTACAGACGATGTGGGAAGAGGAAATGCTTTTGCAGATGAGGTAGCTAAGGAAATGTCCCAGAGTAAGATAAAGTGCATGTTCGTTGCAGGTCCAGCTAGGTGGGTTCCTAAAGTTCTCATGTTCGGAAATACCCTTGAGAGTGTAAAAGAGATACAGAGCGAAGCCACGATAGAGGAATTGGTGAAATGGCAGGCGAGTACAGCACAGCTGAATGAGGAAGGGTGTTGTATTGATAAATCGGGGCAACAGAAATGGATGTTGCCCGATGCATATGTTCTTCCCGTGGTTACTATGGCACATGGTCCAGCTCATATTAGTGCAAAAGGCATTTGTAATTTGTTAGCCCCTGTGTGGCATAATGATAACATTTCTAAGACAGCAGCGCATTTGGTGAAATACTGTAAGGTCTGTGTGATGCATAATCCAGGGAAGGTTACCCCTACACCACCTGGCAATTTTGCACCACCCACTTTTCCTTTTGAAGTCCTTCAAATGGACTACATCGAATTAGAGAGATGCAATAATCTTAAGTATGTTTTGGTGGTTGTATGTGCGTTCAGTAAATGGGTTGAGGGCTACCCCACTAAAGATAATACGGCCATTACGATTGCGAAGGTACTCCTTAAAGAATACTTTCCTCGTTTCGGCTGGCCCGAGTTATTTGGAGTGACAACGGAAGTAATTTAATGGGAAAGTGATTAAATTGATTTGTGAAAGGTTGCACGTTCAGCAGAAATGTAATGCTGCCAATCACCCCCAGTCAGCTGGCCTTGTTGAGAAGGAAAATGGTACTCTCAAACTGAAATTGGCAAAAATTCAAGAGGCAACAGGGTTAAAATGGCCAAATGCTTTGCCGTTAGCTCTTTTCTCAACAAGAACTACAGCTCATTCTAGAACAGGATTATCTCCTTATGAGGTTGTGTCCGGGCGCCTGTCGAATGTCTGGGGCGTCTCGCGCCCTCGCAAGTATTCAGATATTGAATATCCTGTGTTGCTTGATTATCTTGGCCAGTTAACAGAAAGTCTGCATTCTATTCACCAACTGATAAGGGAGTCTCTACCTTCTGTACCAGAGGGGCCCGGCCACGACATTCAGCCTGGGGACTTCGTGCTTATCAGAAATTTTCAGCGGAAGAAAAGTTTGGAGCCGCGCTGGAAGGGTCTTGAGCAAGTTCTGTTGGTGATACGGACGGCTGTAAAGGTTGCTGGCCGAAAGAACTGGATACATGCTATGCATTGCCGGAGGATTCCTTTGCAGTTGCCATACGATCAGTGGGTGAAGGAGGGCGTCGGCAATACAGAGTGTGAGCAGGAGCCCAGGTTTGTTTCCTTTTAGCAATGCCCAGTTGATCTGAACGACCCAGACAGATAAGGAGAATGATGATGTTTTGAATGAGGCTGTTCCCCCAGAAATTCGAGCTATCCAGGAGCCTTTGTTTATTGATCACATGGTGCCTGGGGCTACTAGGTACAATTTGCACCCTCAGCTGAGGGATACTGAGTCTAAGGAGAAGAAAGATTAGGGATGGACTGTACAAGATAGGTAGTACTAAGTCATAGTACCAACGTAATTAATTGAAAATTAGTGGAGGATTTTGTACTCACTTTGCCTTTATCTTCCGAACATTAGCTAGGGAGACCAGAAGCATACCTCGAAGGTATACCATCTTTATCGACGAGGAATAGATTAAAAGAGCTTAGGACAGAGCAAGCTCCACCGCCGGTGCTCAAGAGCGCCAACTTATTGATGGACGATAGGAGCCTGTACCAGTGAGGCTCTGACGGACACTGGGAATTTGTATATTTTCTTTGTACTTTTGCCTCTTTGCAATCCATTATGCATCCCTTTGGTAGAAAGGTTGCTGATGAAGAGCAGCCAATGGTTCTTGTTGCACAGCATAATACGATGTGGACACTAAAAAACAAAATGATATTTGTTGTTCTTTTGGTTTTATTGATAATAATATTGTGTGGGGTGTCATGGGTTTTGGAAAATTATCAAAGTGTACCTTTACGTAGTAAGGGTAAGGTTATCTCTGGAGACACATAAGAGGTTCTTCAGAGAAGGGATGGCTTGTTACCCCACTCAATCCGTTACTAGTCTGTTGCCTGCATATCCATTGTCTCTTGTGAATTATACTTACACTCGGCCATCCCAATTTACGGAAGTGAAAGGAGTATTTGGTTTTGGTTACCCGGGACCATGTCTATACCATAGAAAGCCACTGGGAATGGGTTATCCAAGTTTTGATAACAACACATATTGTGATAAATTCTATATGGAAAAACAGAATGTCACATTAGTGGGTTGGCATTACAAGGAATTGATAGTTACCCGGGAGGCTGGTTATTATCCTGCTTGTTGCCCCATCGTGAATAGTACTGACACTTCATTGTATATCAACTGTTCAGGAATAGTGCTGTACAAAAATACAATTCCTTTGGTAAACGATAAAGATCCAAATATGAACTCCAGATATGCAGCAGTAGATTATGAAGGACCCATTTATGCACACCCGGGTTTTATTTCTTGTCCAATGGTACATATTCCAATGTCCACAATGGTACAGATGATGTAGCTCTTGGGATGGTGTTGCCCTTAGGTGTGCCCTGTAAATATGCTAAGCCTAATGTACGATGGCTTAAACGGACTCTAACGAAAGAATTCTGTGAGGGAGTGACCGATATAGAGGTCAATAATTATAGTAATGGAATCACGTTTGGATACATCCTTTCTTCCATTTTCACTTTGGGTGGTACATCTATGGCTAGGGGTGAGAAAGCTAGAGAATATTTTGAATGCAAGCTGCAAATTTTATCTAATACCACAGTAGCAGCTTTGCGCGACATCACCACTCAGTTGGAGAGTATGCAAATATATTCGGAACAGACCAGATATGCAGTTGATTTTATTTTGGCTAAGAGTGGTGGTGTATGCGCGGTAGTAGGCGATCAGTGTGTGGTCGGGATCAAGAACATGGAGAAGAATATTACCAAACACATTTTATATATCCTTGAAAATGTAAAAGAAATGGAAAGTGGAAATTGGAGTTGGTCTCTCTTTGGCAGCTGGGGGTGAATTTTTGAGAACGTGATTTGTCTAATTGTGATATTGGTGCTTTGCTGTGCTCTTATTCAGTGTCTTCCCTTCTGCTGCTCCTATTGCACCACTATTCTCATCCCTAAAAAGAAGATATCAATTCATGACACCAATGCTGCCATAATGATTCAAAAGTATATTGAGGATATGATGAACATCGATAAGGGAATTTTCGAGAATTCCTCCCTCTTTACTGTTTCACTTCCTGTTGTTGATAGTATGGAGTGCTCATAACTGTTTATTAATGAAATATCTTATTACTGTTTGTAGTTTTGTTTCCTCTTGTTGCCGTTAGAAAATGTTTTAGCTCATGCTAAAAGGAGGGTCTGTTAGAATAAAAATTGTTTAGGCTTTTGCAGTGCTCAATGTAAGTTAGCATTCGCTGCGCCATTTTCTATTTTGGCGCCATTTTAGGCTGTTCGAAACTGATCCAGTTCAATTCTGAGAAATGCTCCCCTGTGAGTTTTGTTTCTTCTCTTCTGTCCTGTTTTAGTAATAAGCATACCGTTCATGTTAGCGCACATAGCTTTCTCACTAGATAGAGGCCCTCTCCCCCTTGTCTGGTGGCGGGCTCCGGATGGAACGACCTTGGACTATGATACTTTGTGTGAGATAGGAGTGCTGAAAACGTTTTTTCTGTATTTCACTGCGTAAGTGCGCCTGCTTGGAAAATTCCACTGTGCGCGTGTTTTCGCCCAGTTACGAAATGTACATAATGTATCTTTATGCTTGTCGATTTCAGTTCCCTCTGCAGCACTCTCAGCGACTGGGCAGATGGGGCTCCGCTCTTAGTGTATACAAATAAACAGTTATTGGTTTGTATTCTCTACTGTCTGACCGACTCTTCATTTAGTGCAGAAGGCTGAGAGGTGGTCATTAGTGACCTGGGTGGCCCTAAACGGGTGACTTCCTTCACTGGCTTGGGCAGTGAGAGGGCTGGACCTGGGACGGGAAGGGCTGGCTTGGGCAGTGGGAGAGCTGGACCTGAGACGGGGATGGCTGGCTTGGGTAGTGGGAGGGCTGGCCTCTGGATCGGGAGGGCTAGGCCTCACCATTTCTGGAATTGTATTTCCCCGAAGGGGGCTAGGGCGGATGGAAATGGAGGGGGCAATTGTAGCCCCCTTCTTGTCTGAACGAGTGGGGAGGAACTTCTTTTGTGGATTTTTGGGTGGGAGCGGGGCAGGGGGCTCCCTTACCCTTCCTCCCCTGTTGGGAAGGGACTTGTGCAGCAGGGCTGATGGTGCCACCCTTCTTAGGGGGGTGACAGGAAATGGAAGTGGAAGAGAGCAGTGGGAAGCCAGCCCTCTTTTCTTTAGGAGGGGGCCACAGTGGAAGGCCAGAGGTCCACGGCAGACAGGGTAAGAGTTTGTTGAGATTTTGGAGGAGGTGTGGTGATGGGTGGGGTTTTGGAGCGGGTGGTAAGTAAGGTAAGAGATGTGGATGCAAGTTTTTTGTGCGTATGTTTCTGAGTGTCCTGGGATTGTGTTGTGGGTGTTGTGTCTTGGGTGCTGTAAGTGGGTGTTGTGCTGGGTGTGGTGGGTGTAGTGTGTTTGCGTTTTTTGGACTGGTGTGGAAGTGTGTTGCGTGGGGCTGTGTGGGTGTATGTGTGCTTAGCTTTGCATGTTCTCTGGTCAGGTGGGGGTATTGGGAGGGTGGATGGGGAAGGGACAGGACCCGGGATGGGAGGCTGGTAGGTTTTGATGGCTGCCATCAGTGTCGAGGCCAGACACTGGACAGATATCTGCAGGCCTGCCATGTCCGAATGAAGGCCCTCCAGGAACGCAAAAACTTGGGACAACTTGTTGCCGATATCCTGGAGGGCATTCAGGACTGCAGTCTGACCTACAGAGATTTGCTGGAGGATGTCTATGGCCTCCGCACTGAGGGCAGCAGGGGAGACAGGGGCAAGGGCTGCGGTGCCTGGGGGGAAGGAGACTCCACCCTTCTTAGGGGAGCGGGTCTGGATAGCAGGTTTTGGAGCAGCAGGGAGGGTGGAGATTAAACTGGGGTTGGCAGACAGAGATGTAGATGGTGCTTTCTGTCCTTGTTTCACCACCAACAGGGAGTCGCCGCTGGAGACTGACGATCTGAAGGTAGGTGTCTTATCTCCTGTCTCCTACAAGCCACTCCCTTCACCCTCCGAGGCACAGGTCCCCTCTCTGTCGGTAGATACTCAGGGACCGCTCTGGCCAGCTGCTTCCCCAACAGTGTTGGGCCCCTCTCCTTCCCTGCCCTCGGTTGATACTGTAACAGAAGGAAACATAGGTTCAATACAATGGCCTAATATGAAAGCATATCTATATTCAACACTTTACACATCAGTATGGTAAATTACTTGTACACGGATTGGCTGCATCAGCACAGCCGTCTGCATGAGAACATGCTGTATTGACACATGACCTGTGCAAAGTCCATCTACATGATGTTTGGACAAGGCCAGCTCCTATTGCATGTGCAAACATATACATCTCACATCCTCTTGTGTCTAGCAAGACCTACATGCATCCTATCAAACTAGATCCTCATACAATGGTGTAGTGACCCTCTGATATCTTATCGAAAGGCCTGATGTATACAACACTACCCATCCAAACAGAGACCTGCAAATAGGCAAAGTTAAGGCATGCCTAAACTAATACAATGAGTACCGTAGAACACCTACTTGGGATAAGTAGCATCACAATCAGAATTCGCAATTGACATGGAAGTGGCCACCACACCCAGCTTACATCCCCAATTAGCAGTCTCACTGCTGTCCACTGCCAGATGATGCAGTTGACACATTCTCATCAGAAGCCTTGTTATGTGTCACAGGTAGTGTGGATATATATATATATATATATATATATATATATGCTGCTTACTTCGCCTGGTAGCACTCCTGTCCCAAAAAAGCTGGCGAACGCAGACCCAAGTATGGTGCAAATTGTTATTTATTCAGTGAACGCCCTGCACCACCGCTATTACGCGTTTCGGGCAACACAGTGCAATCTCAGTCAAGGGTGGTGCATGTGAGCAGACCTCATCCATAGATTCTTTGTCAATGCCAGGTCAACACTTTAAGGACAGGAGTCCTTGGAATGAGCCCATCCATGAAGATGAGAGTGCAAGCCATTACCTAGTGTCCATTATACCTATGTTGTACTGATGGCTGACACACACAGGGCACATCAATGGCTCAAGATATCACTCCCTGATGCATGTCAGCAGCCAAAGACTGACTGGGCTTTGATGCACATGCCTATCCCTCCTCAATGCATACACAGTAAGCTCTGCCATTCAGATAAAAATTGGCTGACTCTATTTCAATGTACAGTACAATTGTTTCAAAAATACTAAAGCTTTATTCTCTCTGATCACATCCAACCATGTCAACCCTTAGGGGTGACACATTCACCCAATCCGGACACATCGCTCCATTGCCTTAACCTTACACTGTCTTCCCATCACAAAGACATATTGCCATGTACACAATGCACAAATAGACGTCACTTAATACATACAGATTGTTTCCATCTACACCCTCAGCCTCATGTGTGCTGCTGCTGTGAATGCGCCAGTAAAACATCTAATGTGATGCTATGCTGCAGGTGGGCATCTCCAAAGTAAACTGTGGTGCTGTTATCTGAATCATTCTGCTGTACACAACACATAGGACAAGGGGATATTGAGAGGACTCCCTGCACCCTGAGTGCTTAATAGGCCATGCCACAAGCCACTGCCACACCATCACATGAGTTACAGCAGTCAGGGAGCAACACTGGACGCACAAGGATGACAAGTATCCTGTGTGGGACAATTTACACACTTCTTTTCATGTGTCAGTTTTGACATTATTATCCAAATGGGATCTGCAACTATGGTTAGACTTGTTTGGGGGACACTGCCTAGTTGTTTGCAACATAAACTGGAGACAGTGGTAAACACCAGGCACATACTACCAATTCTACACAAGCTATGTTGTTCATATTGCTTGGAACATGCGTCATCTCAAAGCTTCCTGGGGTGATGATGCCTGTGATAAAAGTTAGTTAGTCTGCACTAAGTTACACTCAGGCCAATACTCACCCCCAAGTAGCTGCTGTTGAGCCCTCAAACGTCCATCAAGCTCTGGCTGGTTTACCGCCAGAATGCCGGCCATTAGGGGGTCAAGGTCCGGCGCGCCAACCTGACACTTGGGGGTACCAGCCCCAGCTGCATCTCGCCGAGAATCTTGCTGAGGTGGCAGATGTCATCCCACCTCTTGTGGCAGGGTGTACTGCGCCATTTGGAGACCTCCAGAGTCCGTACCTTCGGGGCGATGACCTTCCATTTGGCATTTCGCTGATGGAGTTTGAGCTGTAGGCATGGAAGACATGTAGAAACAGATTGTCACAGCTATTTAGGTGACCTTTGTGTGCAAGTTATGAAGCAAGTTGACACCTACCACACACATAAATCAATTGACAGCATAGTTATACAGACCGTGTCACATGCTACGTTCAACTAAAGCTTAGAAATTCAATTTGCAACATCTGTGAGGATGAACCTACAACCTGGTCATTACATACACATACTGAGGCTGCCTACTTAGATCAGGTTGACCAAGGACATCCTTGGTGGTACGTAATGTGGGGGACCATGACAGACAGTACGCCGTTCTGAAATCCTTTAGGCAAAACTCACTGTGTCTGACTGTCCAAACGCCTCTACAGCCAGGCCCATTGCATTGCAGCACGTGGAACATAGGGCACAGTAAGTTACTTAACACAATGTGCACTCACTAAGGTGACAAGGTAAGGGCTGGCATGTGTGTCAATCAGAGCTAGTACTGGTTGGGGCTATATAGAAGTATGCACTACTCAGATGCCTAACCTTGGCAGTAGTGAGATGTGGCCTTTCTATATTGTGCCTTCACAGGACAGACCTTTTGCCAAATGTGACACTGTAACTGGGATGCCATAAAAAAGTCTCACCTGCATGTGAAATGTGAATGGGTAGACGGTAGTTACACATGTGATACTCACCACAATATCATACCAATAGTAGGATTACATTTACACTGTACATGCCTCAGATGTGTAAGAGGGAAGTTCAGCAGAAGCTATACAATCTGAAAAGTGTCAATACACCATTGTGAATACTGAGACAGTCATAAGTATCAGACACATAATAATTGTGGGTCATATATATACAATCTGTCAGGTGATGGCTTTCAGCTCAGTCATCCTCACTCACATTGGATGGATTACTGCACAGAGGGTAGTTTAGGATTTCTACAAATGTGACAGGAACAGCTAAGGAACAGCTGGACTACAATGACATAGCAATGTGGATAACTTTTCAACTAAAAATCAGGTCTTGCTCTCTGTGGGCAGATACCACTCATCTCCATTGTGCCTCAGTATACGAAATTTCTAAACTTAGCTATCCATGATGCCCAATAGACATGTGTTATGTCAATTCTGTGGACATTGGAAGGATGATTGTGATTTGGAACCACCTCCCAGGGAACTGGTGCACAAAGTGTAAATTGGGCTCAGTGGTCAGTGGTACGGTACAATTGGCAAACCTCATTGTGTCTAACTCCTTATTGTATGCAGCCAGGGCTCATGGGAAAGAAGACTCTACAGACCCTTGCACCTTGTTAACCATTGGTCACTAAGCAAGTCAAAGTAGGTGACATGAATCAGAGCAATGCAGAGAGCAATCTCTGAGGTAAAAGTGTCAAAGAGAGCTTCACTCATTCCAATGGGTCCATCCTCTCCACACACTCAAAGGCAACATATGCATTTACAGGTATGCCCCATGTAGGGTTCCTACAATCAATGCATCTACATTGGTTTTGCACTCAGAGGCACATACTAATCTACATTAACAGAAGCTGAGCATTCAAATAGAATCAAAATAGAAACATGAACACTTACTGGTACCTCTGATGAACCATATAGCCGCCCGTACTGGGCAAGGACCTCATCCACCAGGAGCTCCAGCTCCTCTGGAGTGAAGGAATGGCACTTACCGTCTCTGTACGGGCCATGAGTACTCCCAGAGGTTACAAACAGCAGCAGGTGATGGGGAGGTATAGCAAGCAGCAGTGGCTGTAGGCAAGTGATAAGTATTCCTAAACGCTACCTATAAATAGTTCACAATGGCGGTGTCAGTGCTAGACCTGCACGGACATTGGTCCGTGTCAGTCGCATTTTACAATATGGGCCTATGGCAGTGCCCGCCGTGGCTGAGCATGCCTACCGTGCTGTTCAAAACCGCAAGCGGTGGCCGAGATAACAGGGCCCATTGGCTGCCATAGTATTCTCATAGGCCGGCTTCGACCGCAGGGGTCACAATTTCTCTAGCACATCTGTTGCATTTTACAAAATGAATCTATGGTCGTGCCCGCCGTGGCTGAGCACGCCTACCGCGCGGTACACACCATCTGGCGATCGCGGTTATTGCCTAACAAATTGCAGCATTGATCTCCCCTCAATATCAGGCATCAATAGTACCTTGTCAGGGAACTCAGTAGTGTGTCACTCATTGTTCTTAGCTTTCACATAAAATAGCTGTCACCAGAGGTTTGCTAGCATTCCTCTGCCATACCTCACATGTCAGTGTTGTCCATATGTGCATGGACAGATTTTACCTGTCGTGCTGTGTATCTTTGTAGTGACTGTGCTAATTGTGTGTAATGCAGACACCTCAGACAGTTACAGTTGCCTCCGCACAAGATGTGTATCCATGATGTACACAGTGTTGTAACAGACTCATGTGTTGTCCGGATTGGAGAAAATGGCAGACTATGCGGATGATTGTGTGCATCCTTTCAATCAAGGTGTGTCATGTTTAAAAACTGGAATGTCAATCTCAAGCCTAATGCTGTGTGCCACCTGTGATGTGTTCACACCCCACATGGCTCAGTATCCATGAAGTTGCAATGGCCTATATGTCTGTCATCTATTCCACTACCCTATACTAGTAGTTGGTATGTATATATTGTCACTATCATACCTAACTGACGATAATGTATGTCTACAGCTCACACATGCATGATACTGATTCCACATGACTGTTCATCTTGTGCTGGTATGAGTCAACGTGTACTCTGTAACCAACATCTTAGCTTTTCCTGTTTTCACACATAGGTACCCTGGCAGAGGGAGAAGAAGACAAGCTCCCGTCTACCGGCCTTTTCCAGACCTGTTGACCATGGAGGAGCGAGACATCATAAAGAAGTTCAGACTAAATTGTCGGACAATCAAGGATCTATGTGACCAGCTCTGACCCCAATAGTGAAGGTGATGGCCACACTGCATTTCTTGGCCACTAGTTCCTTTCAGTACACGGTGGCTAAATCTGGTGGGATGTCACAACCGATGTTCAGTATGGTGTTACGTGATGTCCTGTCTGCACTGATGCAACACATGGATAGCTATATTCAGTTCCCAAGAAGAGGAGATTTGGCAACTCTGAAGGGTGACTTTTATGACTTAGGTCGCATCCCACATGTTGTAAGATGGAACACACATTGCCCTTGTACCACCTCAAATATGTGAGCAAATATATAGGAACAGGAAACATTATCATTCAATCAACGTTCAAATGACATGCCTTGCGGATTTGTAAATTTCACATGTCTGTCACAAATTCCCAAGATCTGCCCATGAGTCCTATGTCATGCGGAACAGCACCATAGCCCAGTTGATGTCACATCTACAAACGGAGAGTGCCTGGCTTGTTGGTGAATGAGATGTGTCCATCTTTTGTGTGTGTGTGTGTGTGTGATGCATGCTGCCACCCTCTCCAAATGTCTGAATCATGATTGCACAAGAAACTATAACTCATGCCATTAAGTAACTTTAGGCAATGAGTCATAGTTTATTAACATAAGTATAACTATGAGTATAACTATAACTGCTGAATTTCTAGTGGTTTTGTGTGGGTAAAATGTCAACCTAAGTATAACGTACCTGTAACCTTTGTTTTTTCAGTGAATATTTATATACATATACATTACCTACTGCGGTAGCCAGTAGGTAGTTATAGTTACGATGTAGTTTCCATGGGGGGAGCGTTTTTTCATTTGCCAATAACTTTGCTGTTGGCTGACAAATCCTAGTGACATTTTCAAAACTAGTCTACCACTCACTTCAGCTGCTGTGTTGAAATTTTTGGGGTGATCCATCAAGCGGGGGCTGGGGGCCCAAACAAATAAATAATAGCAATAAAAGACCGGCAAGTCTCTGTAGGCCATGCCCTTTTTCACCACAACTCTACAAACACTCTTCCTGGTGCAGTGCTGGTTGGGGGATGAAGTTCCCTTAGCTCCAGAGGGTCCTTGGGGACCAACTAGCCCTCCTGTTACCTCCAGAAAGTCCCACACAAAAGGATTGCTGATAGGTCTTCAAAGGCAACGCCCCCTTTCTCCACCACTCAGCAAACACGACTGCTGGTGCATTGCTAGTGTGGGGATGAAGACCCCTTGGATGCTGAGGGTCCTAGGGGGCCAACAAGCCCTCCTATTACCTCCAGTAAGTCCTACAGAGCGCGATTGCTGAGAGGACTTCAGAGGCCACGCCTCCTTTTTCCACCACTCTGCAACCACACCTACTGGCACACTGCTAGCTGGCGGATGAAGTCCTCTTGGATGCTGAGGGCCCTTGGGGGCCAACAAGCCCTCCTCTTGCCTAAAGTAAGGCCTACAGAGCGCGATTGCTGAGAGGTCTTTGGAGGCCATGCCCCCTTTCTCCACCACTTTTCAAACGCACCTCCTGGTGCACTGCTGGTTGGGGAATGAAGTCTCCTTGGCTTTAGAGTGTACTTAGGGGCCAACAAGCACTCCTGTTACCGCCAGTAAGTCCCACACAGCGGAATTGTTGAGAGGGCTTTGGAGGCCATGCCCCTCTTCTCCACCACTCTGCAAATGCACCTCCTGGCGCACTGCTGGTTGGGTGATGAAGTCCTCTTGGATGCTGAGGGTTCTTGGAGGCCCAGAGGCCTTCCTGTTACCTCCAGTAAATCAGACACAGCAGCATTCCTGAGAGCTGGTCGGAGGCTCCCCCCTTTCTCCGCCACGCTGCAAACGCAACTGCTAGTCAAAAAAACCTTAGAAATTCACTTAAAAAACCAAAGGTTACAGGGTCTTTATAGTGAGGAAATAAATTTTGAAAACCCGTAGATATTTACTTAAAAAACCAAAGGTTGCAGTGTTGTTATAGTTAGCAAATAGAATTTACAAAACCTTAGAAATTCACTGAAAGAACCAAAGGCTACAGGGACGTTATAGTTAGGCTCAGATTTCACTCATACAAAACCAGTAAAATTCGGCAGTTATAGTTACCTGAGCTAACTATAACTTACTCCCCCGCAATGCTCTGCTTATGACCTCACATATTACATCACTCATGACATGGTCAGTGACATCACTGTTGACATCACTGATGACATCATCCACAGAACCACCCACACACTTACTCACACCCCCAAACAACCTCTCATATGCCCACTCACGCACCCGCACAACCACACACATACCCATTCACAGACCTGTACCAGTACTCACACACCCACTTATTCCTCCATAGAGCCACTCACACACCCACTCACTCACTCACCCATACAGTCTCTCATATAACCAGTTACTCACCCATACAGCCAGTCATATAACCACACACTCACCCATACAGCTACTCACACACCCACTTATTTACCTTCAAAGTAATTCACACACCCACTCACTCACCCAATCAGCCTCTCAACACAGCCACTCACTCACCCATACAAGCCCTCACACACTCACTCACACAACAAAATACATACCCATTCACTCATCCATGGGAGCACTCACAAATCCCCGTACTCACCCATACAGCCATTCACACAGAAACGTAACACCCACTCAAGCAGCCGCTCACACACCCATACAGCCACTTACACACCCAGTCACTCACTCATACAGCCATTCAGACACCCACTCACTCACACATACAGTCACTACACAACCACTTACTCACCCATAGATCCTCTCACATCGCCCTAGGCCTGGGTAGAGCTCGCAGTGTTTCACTCTGCAGAATTCCATGGAGTTGCTGAAAACCTCTGCCAAAGTCCACAGAGTTCTGCTAGTGGTAGAGTAGGTACTGAGTCAAAAGAAACACTTTTTGGAGGTAGGAGATAAAAGGATGGCGAGGGGTCTGCTCTCAAGAGGCTCCAGTTCTCAGAGGCCTCAAGCCTTCTACTGTGATGGTAAGCCAAGGTGGCCACGCGCCACTCAGTGCTCCTTGCATAATGCAGCTGCAATCTGCTATTGGTCTCAAGGGGTGACATCAGGGCTGCCAGTCTCCCAGTCTTGAGCACAGCTTCTTTTGTTAATGGCAGGCACATCGTATGCAATGCTGCCTGTTAAACCACTGCAGGTGTGAACACACATTGTATCTCACTACATGTGGCATCTGTTGACTTAGCTATTAGACTCTCTCACCACATACTGTCTGTCTCACACAGCTGCATAGTAATGCAGGTCTCACGGCAGACTGCCTGTCTCATCACAGGTGTATAGTGCTGTATGTCTCACCATAGCTGGATGTTCCACAGAGTACTGCATGGTCTGAGCTCTGGGCAGCACCCACTAGGTGCTGGACACAACATACTAGTCTTCTCACACCACACACAGCCCGTCATATAAATCTTGCACTCTGTGTGCTCCACATGCTGCAAGTTTCACCACACACTAATCTTCTTGAAGCATGCATGCTATGTGAGGTCACAGTTCCTCTAATCAGGAGACCCACCCTTCATTTTTCTAACATTCCAATAAACCCAACAGGTTTGCGCGCCAATTGCTTTTTCAGTTAAATGTTTGGACTGATGCATGTTAATACGTGAGAACCCTGAATCTAACTGGCATGCCGGATCTGATGGCTCAGTGGAATGATGGATTCACTGCAAGTATCTGTGATGGTCACAGCTTGAAATTCTGCTGGGTTCACTTAGCGTTCCATTCTTCAGAGGTCAATATAATAGTGTCAATGGGTTGGGTAACAAATAAATGCCTGTCATTCTGCGCAAAGACACCCTTCTTGTATGCTTCACACATGCGCGTTATTCTATAAATCATAAATGCCTGTCATTCCATGTAAGACACCCTTCTGGTGCGCTTCATACACGTTATGCTATGCAACAGTTTTAGGCATGTTACATGCAGTCACCGACCTCACACTCAGTGCACAGCACACTGTAGGATGCCATCTGCAAGCACATTTATCTGCACACTACTGGAACTTGCATCACCTTGAGGCTGGTACTTCAGGGCGTGACTTGGCTTACAGATGACATAAAACAAGCTGTCTCCCGTTGTGCGAGACAAGCGCCATTCTGCATTCTTCAGAAGTAATACAAATGATCAAAGTGGGTTTGCATTATCTGGGCTGCTCACAACAGCCTCTACCATGGTTACCAACTGGTAGCCGAATTAAAGGTGGTTGGCTGGCACTGAACAGACTGCTGAGAGCAGCGCAACCACCCAACGTTAACATCTCAGAGGCGAGAACATTACAAACCAGGCGCCTACACCTGCGGGGATGGGAACCGCACCTGACTCCAACAAAAAATAACATGGCCTCAAGATTAGGACTAAAAAATGTGGAGGTAGTATGTATTCTGAAATATGTTTTCGTTAACTTGCTCCCAAAACCCTGAAATCCTAACGATGGCAACTAGGCAACTGGCAGCTCTGCGTGGCCATAATGAAATCTGGTGCGCTAAACACATGCCAGCAATATATAACCCTGAAGTGCATCCCCATTGGCTAGCTTTTGCTTGTACACTTTAACTGCACACTTGACCATCTATTTTAATCACTGGAAAGAGGTGGTGCCCAGGGGCATCTAAGGTTCTCAGAGAGAAAGTATGTTTATGAATTGGTTTGAAAAAGGCTCAAAAATCTGCTTTCATAAATAATTAACAGAGTTTCCAAAACTTAAAGACATACTTTACTTTCATGTACCTCCGCCTGCTGCTGCTGAAGCGCCAACTTGCAGGCAGCACCGCAGTCCTGACGGTCAGGGTATACAGTTGCACACACATTGAAAAGCCACTGAAGAGCTGGCAGCATTGTTTTTTAGCAGGCAGCTCTGTTACACCTCTTTAAAGCAGAAAGGAGGAGTTCTAACTATACACTCCGCCCACTTTGAGCCTCTTAGTCTTCACTCTTCAGTCTTCTTCTACTGTTTCCCCTGAAGGAGAGAACAAGGGACTGGATTAAACTTTTGTCCAGAGTTAAGTTTTGCCCCCCAGTTGTAGAGGGAGGCTTTAGCTTAGATTGACTGCGAGTGAGCCAACTCCACCCAGCAGTGTACACTGCCAACGGTCGGCATAGGTCATTACTTCCTGAGTGCTCTCGACTGCATGACAACATGCCAGCAGCCTTTGGGATGAGTATTGCTGGGTTCCTTGGGTCTTGTAGTTTAAGGGGGAGTTTCCTCAGCTTGGATCGAGAGAGGCACCGGTAAACCCCGCTTCGCAGTGGTGGTGGAGTTCTTGCAGAACTCAATGCTCAAAGTGTAGCGTGAAGTGGCAAAAACTCTGCTAACTCTGCTGGCGGAGCGGAGTTCCAAACCTGGCCTAACTGCCACTCACCCACACAAACAGCCACTGACACATCCACTCACTCACTCACTCACCAATACAGCAACTCAACCAGCATCTCACTCACCCCCACAGCTACTCATAAACCCACTTACTTATACATACAGCCACTCAAACACCCATACGCGCAAGGATACATACCGTCACACAGTCACTCACATAATATATATTAGAAGTAGTATCAATCATTGGTAGTACACCTAGTATACTACTTTAACTTTTGTAGTTTCTTAGTATATATGTTTAACTATCAACTCATACAAAATACTTATACTCACTGGATGATGTCATCAGTGATGTCATGAGTAATGTCATTTGAGATGTCATCAGTGATGTCACGGACCATGTCATAAGTGATGTAATATGTGTGGTAAGCAGTGCATTGCAGGGCGTAAGTTATAGTTAGCACGGGCTACCTTAACTGCAGAATTTCACTGGTTTTGTAGGGGTGAAATCTGAGCCTAACTGCAATGTCCTTGTAACCTTTGGTTTTTTCAGGAACTCTTTTTATGTCTTTTGCCAGCCCGCCGCCGATCAAGGGTCATTTCTAACCCTGGGCAAAGCACTACGCTACGCTCGCGTAGTTTGCGAAGTTTGCGCTACTTCGCACAATGCGAATTGCACGTAGCACAGTGCAAACACGCGTGAGCGTAAGCGTAGTGCAGCGGTCATTTTTGCTTGCTCGCGGTCCTCAACGTCAAGTTGGCGACCGCGAGCAAGCAAAATGACTATCCGGCGAGACTTTTTCCTCGTTCGCGATCAGCAACATCAAGTTGCAGATCGCGAGCGTGGAAAATAAACCTCCGGCGAGATTCTCAACGCGGGAGGTCAGGTTTCTCATTGCGAGTGGTCGCGTATGCTCGCGACCGCTCGCGATGAGAAACTACCAGTCCGCGTTAGAAAGCTGCCGCTCGAGTAAAAATCTACTCGAGCGGCAGTAAAGACAGCTCGCACTGTGCAAGATGCCGTTTTCAATGATTGCACAGTGCGGACAAGCATCCGGCACTGTGCAATCATTGCGAACAGTGCACTACGCAGTCCGCGTAGTGCTACGCGTAGCTCGCGTAGTGCGAACTGCACTTTGCGTAGCTTCGCGTAGCGCTACTTCGCGAACTACGCCCAGGCTTAGTCATTTCCATCTTCTCCAAAGGAGCAACAATGAGCGCGGTGTGAATCACTGAAGGAAGACGCGACATTCAGCAGAGCGCGAAGGGTGAGTGATTCAGCGTGACAGTGTCAGAGGGTGCGCGCGCTTTATCTATTCCCTTTAGGCTCTCACGGAGTTTCTATCCCATTTAAATGTTGACTATTTGATCTGGCAGGGGAATCGTGCCGATAATCAACAGCAAACGAAGCATGCCATTTGTTTCACTTTGATTACACCACTTTACGAGCTCGGGAGACTCTTGCCTTGGGGTGCTGCGGGAGAAGCCGCATTTGAATCACATGATGTGTTACGAGTGAGAGACGACACTATTCATGTTTTAATACACGTACTTTTTGCCCTCTCACGTCTTGGTCCGGGATTAATAATAAACGGCTAATATCTGATTAGCTGAAGATGAATGAGTCAAAGCAAAGGACGCTGGGGGCAGCCAAAGATTTCTTCAATGAGCATGACATGACAATGGATACTTCCAGATATAGAACACAGGGGAAAACAGAAACACCAACAACCATAAAACAACAGTTGAATCAATATGAAAAACTTATGAAAAAGGAAATAAACAGGTGTTGGGAGGTTGTGTCTCTGGAAAATTACATTGAGGTGGGGAGTGTGCCTCGGGGGTCTCAGAATTCTTATCACACCAACATACCAGAACCCCAACCCCAAACTCCTTGAAGAATGGTCAGCACTCATGGCGGCAACCTGCAAAAACATGATGGGGCTTTTATCAAAGTATGAAGCCATGGAATTGGAACAGGTTGTAGAGGAAATATCCAAACTGAAACCTATATTGGATAAACATCCTGAACAAGAGATGATCATAACACAGATGGATATCAGATTAGGCAAATACGAAGATGAGATAAAGCAAAAGAAGAAAAGGAAGTTCCTGCGCGACAAGCAGGATTATGCGCAGAGAAGAATCCTTACATTTGGACGCAGGTTTAATGATGCCATCCGGCAATACAAACAAGTGGGAGCATTGAGACACCAGGAATTGGCAACATCAGAATCCGGCTCGGATAACTACTTGTCTGATATGGATGAACAGAATCTTACAGCACAGAGGAAATCATGTTCTTCTACATCTCTGGATTAGTATCATTTTTTACAAAGGAATCAGACAATGAGGGGTAGACCACCAAGAGGAAGGGGAGGAAGAGGAGAGTCCAGAGAAAAAGGAAAAGGACAAGGCGAGGGGGCCAAAACTGCGCAGGACACAATGCCTTATGTGAGGACAACGAGGCAAACGAAACGAAGATGATGGGTGAGAACACTTTGACTGTGGTAAATCTTTCATTCCATACCCTTACCCCATCTGAAAGATCAGTCTTAGAACTGGGACTAACATTCTGTCCAACGGCTGATTTGGACTACTGCAGAACTAGAATTGGCATTTTCCTTTTTATTCACAAGTTAAAATTGAAAAATGTTTTTCTTCAGAATCCGAGGAGGTTGAGGAATACAGATCGTTCTGCTTTAGTTCTTACACCCAATACTATATCAGATGACCTGACCCTATTAGACATTAGAGGCTTATCTACCGAGATGGAATTTGAAGAGGGCGAAAATATTTGGGCCACTGAGAGGGGTTTCTTGGAATCCCTTGACCTTGATTTAAGTGGGACCACCGCCAACCCTTTTAGATCCAAATCACGTTGTAATCCCATAACAACACACAACATGATAGACACCTTTCATGAAGTTGTCATTAGGGATTTCCGAAAAAAACACCACCAGGAGCTATGCGGCTTATCTGAGTGGAAGCCAGAGGAAAGCCCTTCATACTCTGAAGGAGGACCATACGGTAGTCATTAAGCCTTCAGACCAAGGGGGCAATGTGGTTCTATGGGATGTTAACAACTATTGCAAGTAGGCTTTCAGACAGCTTGACACTCAAGGAAATTATGAGAGAACCACTCCAGAAACATATCATCAGGCCGTGTTGAAATATCATACATAAAGGGTGATTGGACATATGTTTGCAATCAATACATTTTAAATAACAGCCTTGAAGTCTAAAGCAGTTTTGGTGTTTTAATTTCACCTTTTCTTAATTCATTTTTTTAGAACCAACACGGAAAACATTAGCTCATGACTTCGAGAAGAACAATAGATACATGCAATTCAACAATACAATATATTTTACAGTTTTAAAGAAAAAAACAAGAATGACACAACATAACATAACAGACCAGTCCTTATTTGAACACAGAAACATGGCAGTGCAAATTAATTTCGTTTTTCACCAATACAACCTGCCATGTACAGCTAAGCAACACTATCATTAAACCAGACTGATTGTCCTGTTTGTACACAGTATTGTTCTGTGGGTTTAGTGGTGGATACTGCTAGCTGGATTGGGTCGACGCGTTTCCAAACCCTATTCAAGTTCAGGGTTCTCCTCAGGACCGGGACTTGGTCTAGCACTGGGGAAAATAATAAAATGGACAAGTTGTTTGTACAATTCAAGCTCCCTGTAATCTCATTCTCTATCTAAATCTATTGGGGTAATTTATTCTTACCTTCTGTGAAAATAAGGTGAGCACTGGTGGTGTTATAGTCAATAAGACCACTTTGGGTCGTGATTGTCGTTAATTTTCTGAAATAATACAAAAGGATTTTTTAGAACCGCACTGAAAGGATACACTCCATTAAAACCGCCACACCTGACTCGAGAGTCAAATATGGTGTACTGTTTTGATTACTGAAAAAAGTGAACTTGCCTCGTGTTGCTGGCCAAATACGCCTCTCGGCGTATGCTGGTTTCTCAATGAGATGTCACGGAAACTTCGCGTTTATGCAAACCTAACAATTATAAGATGAATCTTGGTAAGTTATCTAGAGAGCGAGTGTCACCAAAATCTGGATATGTGGGATAAACAAAACGTGCTTGTTTCCATTAACGGCAAAGTGTACCTCAGCGCGCTGAACTGATTAGTTTAAAAATACTTTCTTTCATCTCCTAAATCGAACAAAGATTAAACATACGGGATCGCATATTAGTCCGTGACCATAACTGCGGTCAAAATGAATGATTATGCAGAGCAACGTGACTCACTATTTTCAGGCGCTGCGGCTGCTTTGGGAGACGCTTGGATTTGTTTTTAAAGTTTGGCGATGAATTCCTACGAAAAAGAGACAGAGGGGAAATCAGCTTCAAAGCCTGTGCGGGACTTATTCCACTTTTCCGCTCATGTTTGTAAGTTTAACAGCGGTACTTGCCTGATACATTGTATTGGGTTTGGAAAGGCGTTCTCCCTTAACTTCGTCTCTCCGGCATCTCCGTATTGCGGAAGCGGATGTTGCTGCTCTGGCTGCAGTGTAAATAGTTTCTGGGCGTATCCAGAACGTGCTGGAGTCAATGCATTGCATGTAGGTAGTTGTAGTATAAACACAACAACTTATGCATAACGGTCCAGGTGTGTGTGTGTGTCAACATCGGGGAACCTCGCGCTTGTGCTATCTATTAACCAAAGGTTAACAGCATACCGCTCATCATTCTATTGAGGTTAAAAAGAGGCAAAGAAAGTTTTTTTCGGGGCGATTGAGCCTGCAAACTATTCATTTCAGACATTTCATTTAATCCCACTGTAGTGGTATTAAAATGCATAATTAAATATGCTTCTCTTTGCAGTAGTGTCCTTTCATGATCACCACCTCTGGGATTTTGTTTTATGACACTTAACACTGTCCAACGGAGGTCCCTCTCTGTATGTTTGAACTCTTGAAAATGGGCCACCAGAGGTGCATTTTGAACTCTGTTTTTAATTCTGGAACGGTGTTGGCTTATCCGTTGTCTAATTTCCTGCGTGGTTTTACCAATATACCCCCAACCGCAGGGGCAGGTGATGGCATAAACCACATTTTTGGTCTTGCACGTTGAAAACTCAGTGTGCTTCCACTTGTCATTTCCAACCATGAATTCAATACCTTCCATGGTTGAATTACATGCCTGGCATGTTCCACACTTGTGATGTCCTACTACAGGTGGTAGACTCAGAAATGGCCGAAGCGAATCTGCTCTTTTTGGTGCATCCACTGATGCCCTGACAATGCGTTGTCCAATGCTGACATTTTTTTTCAACGCAAATAAAGGTATTTGGAGGTTCTTATCGACATCCTTTACCAGATGCCAATTCTGTCTGATCGTTTTTTCCAAAAAATTGGTGTATGGACCAAACGTGGAGACACACACCAGTCTTGTCATTGGTTTCTTCGATTGTTTTTCAAGTAATATTTCACGTGGTGTGAACCAAGCCCTTTTACATGAGTGCTTAAGTAACTTTGATGGGTAGCCCTTTTCTTTGAGTCTCTAAGTCAGAGCGTTGGAGTGTATTTCGTAATCCTCTTTCCGTGTGCAATTGCGTCGCACCCGTAAGTATTGGCCGTAGGGCAAATTGTCCTTAAGGCTCTTTGGATGGTAACTTTTAAAATCAAGTGCTGTATTTTTATCCGTGGGCTTTGTATACAGTGTGGTAATTAGACCCGTTTCTGTAGGTCGCACCTCCACATCAAGAAAAGTTAAGTTGGTAGTACTGTGAGTCATTGTAAATTGTATGTCCGGATTTCTCTCATTTAACCACACATGAAATTGCAGCAATTCATCTTCCGTGCCCTTCCAAATGCACCATACATCATCAATATATCGGTGCCATTGCGCCACATGTTGGCTGAAGGGGTTGTTATTGTAAATGTGACGATCCTCATATGTGGCCATGTAGAGGACCGCCATCTCTGGTGCAAAGGGACAACCCATGGCGGTCCCTTTCACCTGTACAAAAAAGTCATTCTCAAATTTAAAGTAGTTACGTTTTATGAGCCAATGAAGCTAAGCTCACAATGAATTCTGTTGGAATGCGATGGGGTCGATCTCTACTTTCCAAATAAAATTCCAACACATTCAAGGAATCCTCCTGTGGTATTTGCGTGTATAGGGATACTACATCTAGAGTGACTAATCTGTGAACTCCCGGACAGAACTGAAAGCCATCGATTTTATTGATGAAATCAGTAGTATCTCTTAGGTACGATGTGACCTTTTGCAAGAATTCTTTCAGGAACACATCCACATACTTGGAAATCGGTTCGAGAACTGAATCACACCCTGAGACAATAGGGCGGCCGAGGCGTGAGGTGGCATGCTTGTGAACTTTAGGAAGGAAGTAGATCACAGGTATTCTGGGATGTTTTTTATCAAGTAATCATATTCTTTGAGACCCAAAATGCCGGCCTCAAGGCCTGCGTCCACACTTGTTTTGATATCATTCTGGATCTGTTGCACTGGATCAGATGGAATCTTTCTGTACCATGTTTGATTAGAAATGTGCTTCCGACCTTCTGCCATATACGCCTCTTTGGACCAAACCACTGTTGCCCCACCTTTGTCCGCCGGCTTAATCACTAGTTCCTTATCATCCATTAGTTCTTTAATAGCCAATCTTTGTGTGGTTGGCATATCACTCTTGACAAACACCTTCCGGTGGTTCAATTGGTTATGGGATCATAAAACCGCTCGTTCAAAACTGAGAATACTTCTAGGAGTTAAATGAGGTGGGGGGCAAAACGTAGATTTATTGCGTAATCCTGATGCCTCTTCCGCATTAAAATTCTCCTTCTCTCTAAAGAATGTGTGGAATCTGATTTTCCTAAACAATTCCATAGCTTCCATTTTCAAGTGAACCAGATCTTGTTTTTGGCTGGGAATAAATTTCAAGCCTAGCTCTAAAACGGCTTCTTGATCTGGTGTGAGTGTCTTATTGGATAAATTAATAATCAAGCTCTTTTTTATGATTGGTAGTATTTGCGCCTGGTGCGCATTTCCCACGGTTGGGGTTTGTATCGTTCTCTTTGCTGCTGCTGGCCAACCCCTAAAAAATGTGTGTAATTTTTTCGTTGTTGGTTACCATGAGATGGTCCTTCACGTGCATCAGACTCACCTGTGGAGTCGGATGTTGATGTATCAGAAACAGTTAGGAACTTGCGTTTAGATCTGCCTCTGTATTCAAGTAAGAACCTACGTGATTCCTCACGCGTATAAAAATCTTCCCTTAAATATGGATAAACCGTTTCCAGATTGAACGACTTTTTGTCGCGTTCAAATTTGGAATTTTTAAAGTTGATTGTATTATCTTTAAAAGTGGCAATCTCTTTTTCAACTTTCTCTAACAGTGTTTTTGCCTCGGAAACTGTGTGGTTGTCTTTTATAGATTGGATAAATTGCTCAATTTTGAAATATCAGCCACTTTTACCAACATGGAGGGACAAGGGGCTGATCTCTACAGAGGAATTTTTATTCCTATGGGTGAAACAACCAGTGGCCCGGTCTTCTATATGCTCCACAAAATTCATAAGGACAGAGAAAATCCTCTAGGGATACCCATTGTTTCCGCCAATGGCAGTTTCCTTGAACCTACAACTATGTTCCTTGATTTTTTTCCTCTTACCATATGTTGTGGCGCTACCTTCGTACTGTAGGGATAGCACTGACTTCCTGACTAAGATACAAGACATCCCCAGGCAGGATCACTACCTTTTAGTTACACTAGATGTGGTTGCTTTTATACACGTATATCAATCATGATTTGGGTATACAGGCATGTAGATACTTTTTCAGGGACAAACCTTTGAACCAATATGACCATTCAAATATGTTGCTTGAAATGTTATACTTTTATCTTAACAACAATTTCTTCTTATTCAATGACATTTGGTTTCGCCAGCTCTCCGGGACAGCGATGGTAAGTTATTTGCCTTTTGGACTAGGTATATAGCCGACCTATTTGTCATTTGGAAAGGGCCCAGAAATGTCTTGAAGGGTTTCTTGTCACATATCTCTAACATTGATCTAAATCTATCTTTCACATCTAAAGTACATGAAACTGAGATGGATTTCTTAGATGTGAAGGTGACTGTCAAGGGGAATAAAAGAACCACCAGCTTACATCGTAAACAAACTGCAGGCAACAGCATTTTAAATGCTGGTAGTCATCATCTGCGTAATCTGAAATGGAGCATTCCGTATGGGGAGTTGCTCGGCGCTAAGCACAATTGCAGCACAGAGGAGATGTATGTGAAGGAGAGAAACAGGATGTTTGAACGATTCAGGGAGAGAGGTTACCCCAGAAAGGTCTTAGAGACAGCTAGAAAAAAAGCTGAGAGTAATACACAAGACTTAAGATTGAGGAAGAAAGAGAATGTGGTACAACTTATCACCACATTCAACAATGAAAGCCATACACTGAGAAAAACGATTGCCAAACATTGGCACCTGGTGAAGAATGATCCTGTCATTGGTAGAGAGATGTCCATGTCTCCTCAAATCACATACCGTAAGCCCAAATCTTTACGGGATACTTTGGTACATAGTTACACTGGAACACCAGACAAGAAAGGTGGTTGGTTACAGGAGCAAAGGGGTTTCGACAAATGTGGGAGGTGTAAGGCCTGCAAAAAGAGCAAGAATGTTAAAATCAACCATGCTGCCATTGGTAAGGAAGCAGGATTAACAAGTTTGTGACATGTAGAAGTGACTTTTATGTCTATGTTCTGGGGTGCCCTTGTGGACTCAGATATATGGGTAGCACTATAGGCCCAGTAAAGAAGAGGATACTGGAACACTATAGGGCGGTAAAAAAACCTGAATGTTGCCTACCCTGTTGCTAGACATTGGGCGAAGGAACATGGTCAAGATGCTAACCAACTTGTGTTTTTTGGCATTGACAGGATCGAGAGGAGTACCAGAGGTGGCGACAGGGAGATATTGCTGAGGCAGAGAGAGTCAGAATATATAATCTTGCTTGGAACTTAGTTCCCTAGAGGACTGAATGAGAGCGAAGAACTCCATATTCACATCGGCGGATGTGATGGTATTCCAGTTTCATGTCTTGATTTCGGTCTGTCTTCTCTATCTTTCTCTTCCTTCCTTTTCTTTGTAGGGGGTTCCCCCCTTGCTGTTTTGGTTCACTGGTTTAGTTTACATTTGGTATTATGTTACATGTGGGACACCCCAGGTGCGCTGATGCCTTTGTCTCCTGAGCTCTAAGTGAAGCTAATTATTGTGCCATTTCTTTGGGAGAAGTTCTTTTAAATCGCATTTTGGTTGTCACATGCTCTGACTGTGGTGAGGAGCTTTGAATTTTTAATGAAATTGGATCAATGCCTTTTGGTTTTGGTTGCTTTGATTTAGGTTTGGTTCATTTGAGAATTTGTTTGTCAGTGATTACAACTGACTAAACCTAATCTGATAGCCACTTGGCTATGATTACATTGAAAGGAGAAAATATGCGTGTAAAACACTGGTCTTTGTGTTGTTTTGATTTATTAAACCACATGGTTATGAACATCGATCATATTCGTTTAGCCACAGGGCCTGTAGTATTGTATAACATGTTTATTTTCACATGGTGATCATGCTGGTATTTTGTTATATGTTTGAATTTTTATTGCAATATTAATATGACTTTCATATTACTTTTTCTTCAATTTTGCATGACACCATGTTTTTGGAGAAATTATTATTTTTAATATTTTTGTACAAACTGTGATGCCATTGTCACTTTTATCCCTTACATTATTGTATTATGATTTATGAAAACATGTGAATCATGACAAACCTAACCTTAAGTATACCGCTTTTTTTTCAATGTGCAGTATTTTTTTCATGTCTATCACTGGTTGTCTTTTTTAGGGAAGTTGTGCGCAATGTATTGTAATAAGGCCGTGACGAAGACCCGATTGGATTGAAATGCATTGCCATTTAAGGAACTTTTTGAAACAGACATGCTGTGTGCAGGTTGCTTATCTTGATACTCTACGAGATTTGCGCCCTTTTAAGTTTGGATTTGGATTTTATATATATATAAGAAACCAAACGTTGAAGATAAGTTATAGTTAGGATTATTAACTTATTATTTCTATACAATACAAACTAAACTACACAAACATCAGAAATTAAAATGTTTAAGTTCTAACTTGAAGTTATCATTTGCTGCCTGTCCAAAACATACTATAACTTTCAGACCTCATACACAGTGTTGTGCACCTGCTAACCAGACTACATTAACTAAAACCTGCCCCTTTACCATTCACAAGCTTCACATAAATGGTGTAATTTGAGATTTCATGAGTGTTCTTATGCATACTATGATTAAACATGCTAGAAAGTGATGTAAGATGATAGGGTGAAAGCTGTACATGTGGAAGGCGTGAGTTATAGGTGATGTAGTCTGACTAGCAAGTTCAGAACACTGTGTAAGGAGGTCTGCGAGTTACAGTAAGTTTTGGGCAGGGCACAAATGATAACTTTAGGTTATAACTGTAACTTTTGAATTTGTAATGTTTATGTAATTTATGTTGTTTTGTATAGAAATAATAAATTACGTTTTTGTAACTATAACTTATCTTCCACCTTTGATTTTTTCTTTGAATTCTATGTTTTTTTAAATAAAAAAAAATGGTTTCTAATCCTATAATATTCTTTATTTTGGCCATTATTATTTTCAATAAACTTGTTTATTTTCATTTCAATGCTCCAGCTGTACTTTCTTGAAAATTTCTCATGGAGTGGCGTAGAGTGAAGTGGCGTGGCGTACAGTGGCGTGGAGTGGTGGAGAGTTGAGTTGCTTGGTGTGACGTAGAGTAGAGTGGCAAACAGTACAATGGCGTATGGTACAGTGGTGTACTCTACAGTTATGCAGAGTGAAGTGGGGGTATAGTGAAGTGGGGTATAGTAGAATGGCATAGAGTAGAGTGGCATAAAGTACAGTGGTGTAGAGTAGAATGATATTGAGTGGAGAGGGGTAGAGTGGCGTAGAGTGGCACTGTGTGGAGTGGTGTGGTGTACAGTAGAGTGACATACAGAGGAGTGGCATTGAGTGGAGCGGCATACAGTGGTGTAGAGTAGCGTGGAGTGGCATCGAGTTGAGAGGAATGGCATACAGTAGAGTAGAGTGCACTAATGTAGAGTGCAGTGGCACAAAGTACAGTGGTGCAGAGTAGAGTGGCATAGAGTTCAGTGGTGTACAGTGGTGAAGAGTAGAGTGGTGTATAGTGCACTGGGGTACAGTGCAATCATTAGAGTGTTGCAGAGTACAGTGGTGCACAGTGCACTGACATAAAGTAGAATGATGTTCAGTGCAGTGGTGTAGAGGGCAGTGGCGTACAGGGCAGTAGCACTACCTGGAGTGGCGCAGGGTCTGCTGGTGTAGAGTGGATTGGTGTGGCATAGTGTAGAGAGTTGTGGTGTAGAGTAGCATACAATGGATTGATGTGTCATAGAGTAGAGTGGAGTGGTGGAGAGTGGATTGGCATGTTGTCGAGTACAGTAAAGAGGTGTGTCATAGAGTGATGTGTCATAGAATATCTTAGCGCTGCGTGGTATACAGTGCGCTGTTGTGGAGTGGAGTGATGTGTCATTGAGTGGCGTACAGTGGAGGGGCATAGAGTGGAATACAGGGTTGTAGAGTGGAGTGCTCTAGAGTGTAGTGGCATATCCTATAGTAGAGTGGAGTGGTGTGCCATACAATGGCATGTCATAGAGTGTCTTACAGTGGAGCAGCGTAGTGTGGAGGGGCATAGAATGGTGTGTCGTAGAGTGTAGTGGCATGTCGTAGAGTGGAGTGGGGTGTCATAGAGCGGAGTAGTGTAGAGTGGAGAGTCATGGAGTGGCATGTCGTACAGTACAGTGGAGTGGCGTAGAGTGGAGTGGTGTGTCGTGGACTAGCATATCATACAGTAGAGTGGAGTGGAGTGGAGTGGCGTGCAGCAGAGTTGCGTGTTGTAGAGTAGAGTGACATGTCAGAAAGTGGCCTGTTGTAGAGTTTTTTAGAGTGGAGGGGCATAGAGTGTAGTGGCATGCCGTAGAGTGCAATGGTGTGTCGTATAGTGCAGTGGTGTCTCGCAGAGTGGAATGGCATGTCATACTGTGGAGTGGAGTGTTTTAGACTGGAGCGGCGTGTCATAAAGTAGAGTGGCATGTTGTGGAGTGGCGTGTCATAGAGTGTCATACAGAGGCATAGAGTGGAGTAGATTGGCAAAGAGAGGAGTAGAGGTTTGTGGAGGGGTAAAATGTGGAGTAGAGTGTGGTAGATGGAGAGGAATAGAGTGTTGTAGAGTGAAGCAGAGTATCATAGAGTGGAGTGTTGTAGAGTGTTGTGGCATAGTGTTGAGTTTTAGAGTGTCATAGTATAGAGTGTAGTGGTGTGGACTAGTGCAAAGTGGAGCAGCATAGATGGAACAGCATAGATTAGAGTGGTGTGTCATAGAGTGGAGTGCCATAGAGTGGAATGGTGTGTCCTACAGTGAGGTGGAGTGGCATCTCATAGAGTAGCGTGTCATACAGTGTCTTAAAATAGAGGGGCATAGAGAGGAGTGTCATCCAGTGTAGTGCCATGTGGTAGAGTGGAGTGACCTGTCGTCGAGTTGAGTGTCATGTTGTACAGTGGAATGGCATATTGCAGAGTGACATATCACAGAGTTGCATGTCGTAGAGTGTCGTACAGTGGAGCGGCATAGAGAGGACAGCGTATAATGAAGTGGCATTGTGTAGAGTCAAGTGGAGTGGCATGTTGTAGAGTGTTGTTGGGCATGTTAATTCTTTTTTAGTTCCATAGGTACCGCTGTACTTTCTAAATACTTTCGCAAAAGTACTGCAGTACTCCGTTAACTTTAAAAAATATATAAATCAATAAAAATACTTTTCTATAACTCTACAGACTTTCCTAAACTGCCTCATTTCTTCCTATGCATTCCACAAACAGTACTAAGCTATATTTTGGCCTTTTCATTTAGCAAGGACTTTCGTTAACCAATCATTTTTTGTTTCATCTTCGTCAGATACCAGGGTATACTATGGAGGTACCGCAGTATACTGTAGCTCAATATATCACTTAGATTTTCTCACTTATTACTTAAAAATTACTAAACCAATTTAGATTAAATAATTAAAAGGACCCTTTCCTCACATTAAGCTTCATTCCTGCTAAATTTCATGACAATCCATTTAGACATTTTGCTGCTACCTCTGTCTGAAGTAATTGGTGGAAAAACGTGCTTTGGTACCCCCCCTTTTTTAGGACGAGCCTAGAGTAAGCACGCATGCACTGCTCTGCGAGACTTGCCGTACTGGAGGATGGAATAGAAGCCCCACCCACTCTTCGCCCATATTTGTCATTGACTTGTGTCATTGTCCTTCGTAAATGCTGGCTTCTGATTCGTAAATAGGTTAGTCCCTCCTTAGTACCGCCTTGTCTTCATTTGTAACCTCCCATGGCTACTGGCCCTTTTACTTCAGTTGTTACACGGTACGTGTTATTTAGTCTGTAAGCAATATTTTCTTTATTGAGTTTCTCTTACTGTAGGCACAACGTGCTTTGGTTACATTTAGCGCGCCATGCACGCTTTCTCTTTTCAAGTAGCCCGGGACAATGGCGGCCGCTTCATTACAATGCCATAGGTCTCGCATTTTTTAGAAAGGTGGGCAAGCCACTGAAAGCTCGAGTGAGGCTCTAGCCAGGTGCCTTGCTGTGCCTCAGTTCAAGATCCTCTTTGAACCTCGAGCCCAAAACAGGCTAAGGATTCATTTTGCTCTCTCTTGGATGCTGCATGCTCTCATGCGTAGGGAAAATGTATTCGGGGTACAAAGAGAGGTGCGTACATACCACGGTCTCCATCCTTTAGCCGACAGAAGACAATGAGGCTGCCCGCGGGCCACGCAGGGGGCCCCCATAGGAGGGCGGCCAACTTAGTGCCACATTAGGCACAAACCCGATGGGTCTAGTGTCTGGACCTCCGGGGTCCGGCGCTTTCTGTCGTCATTTCCGGCGCGCTGAGTGGGCGGGGAACAGGTATATTTACCTCCTCCACCCATCCGGCGGTCATTTCGAGCTGAGGTTCCACGCCGTCTCCCTCCCTACCGCTTATCCGGCGTGTCGGCTGGATGGGCGGCTATGGTAGGAAGGCCATTAACTTGTTATTTTGTGTTGCAGACGGAGTTACAGGGCAATTCAGAGGCTGAATGGTACATAGGGGTACCCTCTTCAGGAACAGAAGAAGGGTGCAAATGCCAAATAGCCCCAGGAAGTCCTTACGGCAGGCCCCTGGAGGAACGACGGCGCCCCGTTAGTCCTTCGGGCGGTTGTAAACCTGAGCAACTGGGGGCTTGCCTGGATACGCTCCGCCCCCTCAAGGGGTGTGAGTAAATGGGTGGGCTGGTGGTCCACAGGATGTAAGGGGTAATCCCCCAAAATGGTTAGCACCGATTGGTTATGCCAGGTGCAATTTGGCTCATCAGGTGGGCAGGCAGCATAGGGGCTGCCTGCCCTTTGATCGCCCGTAAGTTGACCCACCATGTTGGTATATTTCTTATGCAAAATAAACCTGCAGCAATGTTTTGTCCAACAACCAATGTGTCTTGTGTGTTCTTTATTATGGTATTGCTGTGTTTGCGGGTTGGGTGTGTTGCCGATATTGGCACAATTACTATCTACTCATGTTTAAATTCTCAAATGGAATGATGGGTGGGGAAGTTTTGAGGGTTTGTTTTGCGTGGGTGGAAACATCAAGACGTTAGTCCCCTTAATAATAATCTATGATAAAATTATGTAGAAGAGAATTCTCGACTTCTCCTTTTCTTGCTCAACACGGTGCAGCTTTCTGCCACCTCCAAGTCTGTGCGTCTTTTCACCGCCCAAGTTTCTGGAGCCCCTGCTCTCTCTCGGATGCTGCATGCTCCCATGCATAGGCTACAGGTAGTTGTTCGTCTGCACGCATCACTCACCACAGCATATAGTGCACGGTCCTCAACCATCTGCACTTAAAGGTGTCCAACCCTCCCCAGTCCCTGCCACTTCCCCCTAACCCCCACACTCCGTAGGTCAACCAACCACAGGGGAGGGGGGATCCGACAACTTATGCTTTACTGCACTATAGCGCAACTCTCTCCTCCATCCTCCATCATCCACATGTACAGCATCCCTTCTATGCTTTCCGATCCTGGCATCCCTTTCATGCTTTCCGATCCTGGCATCCCTTCCATGCTTTCAGATCCTGTCTCGTTGGCCTCCCAAATGATCATTTCTGTCTTTACTTGTGATCGTTTGCTGTGTCCACACCTCCCCATCACCCCGGTCTGCCTCGGTCTCTGTATTTTTTTTTTTTTAAATAAAGGATCCACTCTTTTGTTGCTATGCAACGGATCGCTGTTAAGAGACATTCGTGTCTCCTTTAATTGTACAGTGCACTAAGGGAGATAACAAACACTAAGCAAAGAGGTTCTGGTGGTTCGCGTTGCGGCGGCGGATTCCTTCCTTTGGTGGGTCCACTCCTCACAGCCACTGGTCAGCAGTCCCAGAGGCCTGCTGTTCTGCAGACTAAAGAGAGGATTGGCTGACTGCAGTGCGTGGGATTTCGAGACTGGGAGCCAGTCTGCTTGTGCTGCACTTCAGCAGGAGCTCCAGTGAATCTGCCGGATAAAGTGGAAGCCCTTCTCTCGCTCAGCTGTTAGACTGTGGCTAGGACGAAGCCGAGAGCTTGAAATGCTCTAAGTGGCCCTGACAAACATCGAGGACCCCGGGGACAAGGATGATATTCCGAAAGACGCGACTTCTAAAAATACAGCCTGTCACCCCCAAAACTCCAGTGAGCATACCGGGCTCCTGGAAACACTGAAGGTGGTCCGCGGACCCCTCAAGAATCCAGTTGTGAGAATAGAACTACTATCTACTGAAGTCACTTTAAGGATCTTGGAGCTTCACTTGATATTTCATTTCTTTATGAGCTAAACCACAATTCATTAACACATTGTATTGACTTTTGTTTCAGTTATTCGATAAGTCCCTCTAGATCACATTCTCTGCCTTTTTCGTATTTATCTTATCCCTTGGACCGTCAAAAGTACAAGTTTATTTTCATAGGTTGCTTTCAGGAAAATATGCTTGATTTGGTCCAGACAAAGCTGCTGGCTTGAGCAAGACATGGGTTCAGATTCCATTTTGACATTGTGTGATTTTTGGGCAAATCTATCTCAATGTGCTTCGAACTGTAAATGTATATGTTAATGTGCTTTGAATTACGTGCCTAGATATATACCAAGTACATGTTACCACGTCTCTTCCATTGATCCTTCTCAGCACACATCACGCTGTTGCAGCTACCGCACCCCATACCCAAGATGTTCCTGCTGCAATAAAAATGTTATGGGTAGAACTTTTTTGAGCTCCTGGCACCCCTTCCTCCCCCGATCACCTCGCTTTTCAGTGCATTGACCTGTGGAGAGGACTTGTAAACGGTCTTAAAAGAAATAAAGTGTTTGCATGAGTTCCTTTAATTCAGTGTAGTGTCATACCAGTTTTTATCCTGCAGGTAAAAACTGCTCTGTGGATAACGGAGGCTGCGTGCAGGAATGTTTGAATAAAACTTGTGGTGTAAGGTGTTCATGCGCTGCTGGTTGGAGCTTCACGAAAATGGTCAGAGCTGCGATGGTAAGCTACATTTATCTTTTTCTCACCTGCCGGTTGTTTTGTTGTTCCGTACACTGACACACTTGCTCTGAGTGGTTTTAAAAATCTTTGAGACCTGAGTAGGCCAGTGGCGTGATGCAAAATGAGGTCCTGCCGCCCCCTGTAGAATGTGATGGGGCACCCAAGTCTGCCATGTCTCAGAATCATTGGCCTTGAGCTGAATGCGGCCCCCTTTAAGTGATTTGGGGCCCTTGGAGGGTTGGAGGCCCCCATGCACTGTAGGGGGCTATAGTTTGCCCCTGGAGTGGATAAGACTAGTGACGAACAAGCTGAAAACTGCCTTTTAAAAAACCCATTGACTGCAGAAGCATGAGTGAAGCCCATCCCTGGCCTAGCTGTGCGTCTGCCCCTGCTTGCTCTTACATTCCACATTATATCTCATCTGTCAGTGCTGAGCGCTTCTCCTGCTGCCCAGTCTGGTCAAGGTGTTCCTGATGCTGCTTTATTGACTTTTGTTCATTTCTCATTGGTCAAGGAGCAACCACGCTGCCATCCCCTCCGCTCAACCATGGTTTCTGGTGTAAGCAGGTGGCAGAGAGCCTGGCTTTTGGGATTTGCTTCGAGCTGCATGTTCATGGCATAGCGTGGAACTTAAACAGTTGTACTTGAGGTAGTATTTCCCTGTCTCCCAATCTTGGCGCAAGACTGTTATCTATCATATGGCCTGGTCTTTGCATACTCCATGTGTACCTGGTTGCACGAGTCATATATTTTAACTTGTTATCTAAAGGTTTTCAATGTATTTGTTTAATAAGAAGAGTAAAGCAGCGAGACAAAGATTATCCTTGTGTAACAGATTAACCTAGATAGATCTGTTTTCTTTTTATACAGTAATTCAGTGCCTTTCAACATGGCAGTGCAAAAAGGAATTTGCAGATGTGTGTACCAGCGATGCGGTTGATCAAATCCTTGTGTTGTGAAGCAGGGGGTGGGTCTTGCAGTGGGTTAATGGAACACTCGCAACGGGACACGTGGGAGTAGAAATGTTACCAGCAGCTGGAAATGATTATATGCAGTGCCTTGAAGGGGGAGCTCCTGGGGTCGATATGCGTTGGTTAGGGTGGTCGTCTCGATCCATGTACTCACTAATACTGTTTTTCCTGGACTGGGCTTTCTGGTGACTCCCTGATTTAGTGCATGGCTAAACACCTATAAGGTCCCAAAGGCGAGACCAATTGCATTGCAAATGTTTGTTTTCTTTGCTTCCCCTTAACTAATGATCACAAAACCTTGCAACCAATGTAGACAAGCATTGGCATAGCCAATAGGTCTCGCCTTTGGGGCCTTATAAGTGTTTAGAGAGAGCTATTGGCTTTGTTAACGTTTTTAATATGTGTTGCAGAGCATTTTGAATGTTGCGCAGCATGTTTAAAAGTTATAAGTAATAATTTAAAAAGTGTTATAACCATTTGTCACTTTATATATAACCTAGAAAACATTATATACAACTGAAGTATCCTAATAAAAACCAGAATTAACACCAAAAATGTGTTCTAGTTTTATTGTTTATGCAAGGAAGGGGGCAGTGGGGGGAGGGGGGAGTGGAGGTGTGGGGAGGGGGTGGGGGAGGGGGAGGGGAGGAGTGGAGTGGAGGTGCAGGGAGGGAGAGGATGGGAGGAGGGGGAGTGGAGGTGCAGGGAGTGAGGGGGTGGGGGAGGGAGGAGTGAAGGTGGAGGGAGGGGGGGTGAGTGAGGGAGGTGGAGGGAGCGAGGGAAGAGTGAAGGTGGGAGAGTGGAGGTGGAGGTGGAGGGAGGAGGGAGTGGAGGTGGAGATTTATTTAGGGTTGATCTAAGTCTTGGGGAATCAGGCGTCCCACAGCTTGCGTCATTAAGAGCCAGAAAGCTCTAGTTGAAGTGAGGTTTGCAGACCCCCCCAGTACTTATGTAGGGCACTGGACTGAGGCCCAGCTACCAATCAAAGGTGACATTGGTCACTGCTTTTGGTGGCATTCAATAAAGGGACAGAGGCATTTTTGTAGGTTTCTATTAAAAAAGCAGCATTGGCTTGTTGGGCATAGGCTGCACCTGTTCCTTTGTCCTAGATGCCCCATAAACAAGTGGACGTGTAGGCGAAAAGTATTGGGGAGATGGTCCTGATTATTAGGCACTGCAAGCATTTTACTGTAGGGTGGATTTTGAGTCAGAAGACCTCCCCAATCAGGAAGAGCACAAATGCTGGCCTTCGAACCCCACATACACTACCAGACAGTCCTCCCAGGATCAGTCGAAGCAGTTTCTCCCTGGAGGACAGACATGGGCGGTTTGGGGTCTCTCTTTTTCCATCTTCAGTCTAGGGTTCAGCAGGGCATTAGAGTTTGTATCATAGTGGTCTTTATGAATTAGGGGCAACAGGTTAGAACTTGAACAAGGTACCTCTTAGTGAGAAAAAAAAAAGTATTCTGTACATAGCAGCAATCACCTGCGGACTTCCCTCCCTAAACACACACATCAGGGCCCAGCTTAAAAAGCCGAGGACAGAAAATGATTTGTCCTCGTGCAGATCTGCCATGTGTGCCCATTTTAAATATGACACCTTTAGTCAGACATGGCTTTTTATCCAAAAAGCATGTTGCATTCCGGGTTTTCGAGTTACCCTTCCAACACTGGGCTCACATAAATCTAACATAGAAAGTGTCGGTGTCTAAAAAACAGATTATCTTCACGCATCTCAATCGAGAGTGGGCTGCCTGCAGAGGTCTCAAGTATCAAGTTACTCAGTTCGAAAATTCTCAAGCTGCATCATGTTATTGATCTAAGAAGGGTGAGGGGCAGAGTCGACCGATCATGGCTCAAACCTGTGACCTGCAGTTCGCGCAGAGATACCCCCAGCAGATGCTCAATCAACCTGGCTTCCTTATCGCGACAAGTTTCAAACCCCCGAAGAGCAAACCTTCTCAGCACATATTGTGTGCATCACAGAGCTGAACACGTGCAGCACTCATCACAGGCTACTAAATAAACTACAGAGCTCTTAAATTCAAGGCCAAGGCATGAGTAGCTTATCTAGTCCACATTTTTCTTTCCATTTTGGTACTTGTACTTCTCATTTAATAAAGTGATAATCGGGACTACAATTCCCACAATGCAAAGAAAGCCATGGGGAGCGTGAGAGCATTGCAAATGGTTTGTTCTTGCTGTATTCTTCCCACGTTTCGATGCACGCTTCCTGCTGCAGCCCACTGACTCTACAAAATAAAAAAACGAAAGGCCAGGATATGGCCTAGCGGCCAGAGCTGCTGACTTTGGCGCTGGGAAACCAGGTTTGAGTCTCTGCGTCGGCTCAACATCCTGTGATTCTGGGCGTGACACTTAATCTACCCGTGCCTACCAAAAATGAATATTCCCTTGGGTAATGTAACTGGTGCTTGTGTAAAGCGCTCTAATACCTTCAAGTCGAGTACGCGCTATATAAATCTACAAACATTTTAAAATGCAATGCACTGGCATGCAAGCCAATGGCCTCCTCATGGCCAGCCCATGATCATACTTACAATGCCACGCACATCTAAACAAGCTCGCTTCTGCATTAAAGTCCCTCAGGCGGGTGCCATTTTGTAGGAACCGTTCCGACCTTTGATAAACGAGTAGCTTGACCTCTTGTACATCCCCTATCTGTCTGGGTAACTGAATCTGGGGCCCGAGAGCTGTTTATGTTCACAGCGCGCAGCCTGCAGCGCAAACACCTGTGCCTCGCTGCGCAGCAAAGCGCGCGTCTTTGATATTTGGAGTCTGAAAGGAAAAAGTGCTCGAGGGCATTTTGCAAATTTGCCAGTTCTTCTGCATTCTCTCCCACACATGAGTGGGGAATTATCCTTGTGGTTATTCAAAGGGTTCATTCAAGCTGTCTGGTTTGTTTTAAGTGCCTGTGTGTGTTTGTTCTTTTGTGTCTGAGGTTTTTTCCCCTCCTCAGACCAGGATCTTGCAGGTGGCTTCGAAAACTGATCAGAGGCCTTGGCTTTCAACTTGCTTTCTCTGGTCTCTGATAAAAGGGGAATTAGCGGGCTTTTTTGATGACTTCTCTTGAAAATGAAAAGGGGTCATTTACAGGATAACAAACAAGCGCAGCCGCGAAAGTTAAAGCGACTGCGCTAATTAGACAAGGAATGTCAGGAATGCAGCTGGCATCCGGCCGCGCTGCTGCTCGCTCCCGAGCTCCCTAGGCCAGGGAGTTAACGTTTAGAGAGAAGGCGGGACATGCACCCGCCTTGGCCAATTGCGGGCTTTCAATTTTTGAAAGCCACACGCAATGGCAAATCACTTCAGCTTTTCAGCAAACTCGTGCGTGTAGCCACACGCACGAGTTTGCTGAAAAGCTGAAGTGATTCCAAGAGGTCATTTTCTAGGTCAGCGCCTGTGCGCTGCGCTAGGCTCGACCTAAAAAAGGAATAGGTCTGCAAAGTTTTGTGGAGATTTGTGGAAATCCACAGAATTTCTATCTCTCAGAATCTTAACTATATTACAGAGTGGCTACCGCTACAATAATATATTATGATATATTGATATATATGCATTTTATAAGCAGACATATCTGTTCTGTTGATGTGTTATGTATTTAGCCAGCAAAGTAGAGTTTGACCTCAAACTCAAGGTGGTCATCCTGAGGATCATCACTTGCCACAATTGTGACCTCAGACCAACTGCCCTCATCCACAGTTGTGTCTTCAGGAGCATTATAATTTTTTCGTTTGAATATTTTGTTAATTTTCAATCTCTCCATGCTTTGAGGAGAGAGTCTGGACCTTTTGATTGTGACAACTTCCCCAGTGTGCTAAACGCTAGTTCCAAACACACACTGGCTACCTATATAGTACATACTTTTTTGCCAGCCTGCTGATTTCTGGGCACTGTTCATTCTTCCCATGCCAGTAGATCAATGGGCTTTGATCCAGGTACACCTCTGTTGGGTCATCCAAATAGTCTTGGACCATCTTCTGAATTGTCATTGGTGGTGCTAATTGCTGTACCTGTATTGCCTGTGAGTAGTAAGTCAGGATACCATTGCTCATCAAACTTTTGCCCTTAAAAGTGACCGGTGCCACGCCCCCTTGCACTAAAAGTGAAAGGTGCCACGCCCCTCGAAGTGAACTAAATGTGACAGGTGCCACGCCCTACGAAGTGAACTAAAAGTGACAGGTCCCAAACCCTCGTGATTGATGTAGGTGACCATTTGACCCAAGGGGCGGCCTGCCACAGGGGCGGGCTGTTTTTGGAGACAGCAGCGAACCAGAGACCTATGACGGAGGCTGGCCATGCTGTGGTGTAGAGGTGCACGCCCCTTTTAGGGGTTGCTTAGGATACATATAAGGCCTCCTTAAGAGCCTTGTACGGCAAGCAGGCGTCTGAATACGAAAAGTTGCCCATATTAAAGTGAAGTGATACAACCCGCTCGTGAAAAGGCCGTGTTGGGTGGCGACCAGCCCACTATCGATAGATATTACCGCAGCTTAACACCCCTGGTAATGGTCGAGAATGCTCAACAAGAAACAACTAAGGATATGGGCTGCGACGTTACTGGTTTTGGCGATGACCTTTGTCGGCGTTTGGAAGCACTCAGTCTCAAGGATTGCGTACGCCGGATGTCCCCGATTAAGGGCGACAGCAGCGAGAGTGAGGGCTCGTGTAGTGGCAGCGTGTATACGGGCCTCAGTTTCGTGGACATGGAGGAAGATGAAGAATCGATAGTTCCACCTAACACCCCGTCTATGAAGGCATGGGCTTTCAGGAGGATACGGCTCCTGAGAAGGTAGTTGTGCAACAGGCGGGTACAAGCGTCGAAGATGACGGGGAATCGCAGGACATTAGCGACTCTCAAGATTTCAGAGCCGCCGCAGAGGGTGGTGAAAATGCGGAGGTTAGTAAAAATGTTATGAGCTGTCAGCTACATAATGATGTATTTTATTTCTTCAACTAATGGACTGTCAATCTTTCTTCTTTTGAACCCTAGAGAGCAACCCCAAAAAGACCTGTGGTAGAACGGCAGCCTGCAAAATTGAGCAATGTAATTTTCAATTGTCTGTGGTGTTCAAAACAGGCGGAAAGTTCCACATGCCAAAACAGTGATGGGTGCGACAAATGTGTATGCGGCTCTAAGAACGGCGCGTGTGAAAAGGATGATCCAGGAGTGTCCTACAAAGCCATGCAGTGTGTTAAAGGTTTCGCTGCGGCGGTGGTACTAACCTGTGTCAAGCGTGACTATTACAGCCTTTGTCATGGACATCAAATAAAGGATCCTCAGCAGGCGGCGCACGAATGTTTGTGCGAATCATACAGAACAAGAACAATACACTATATTTGTAGTTTGTTAGACCCGTACAAGTTGTATAAATTGTTATGGGTGGTGTACGGGTTGTGCACTGAATAGAAATTTGTCCACCCTGAGATGGTGAGGATCATGTACACGGCTCTCAATGAGATCCAATACGCCCCGGACCCGAGTTTTAAACCACCATGTATGCAGGGGATGTGCACGGCTTTTGATAGAAAGATGATAGAAAGACTCGTAAAAAGGCATACGTGTAATCTGTATACAAAAAAATAGAAGAATAGGGTCTTTGGCCCCCCGAAGACTATTTTAAATAAGGTCTTATTTAACATTACATGATAGCGTGTATTTAGAACCAACCAGTAGAATGTTACACCGCAAGGTGGCTATGTGTTAATCCGTCCTTACGACACTTACTATGAAAATGTGAAGTACCTTCTGTTTATGTTTTGTTAATATTCTTTATTTTTAATAAAATGTCCTTACGCAAAACGAGCGTCATTCATTGCCTGTGTTGTAGCGGATGATAACATGTCGGGGGCCCGGTTAAGAAAACTTTATTATGATACAAGTGGTGTTGGCAGCTTGGGAAGCACCGAAGCTCTGTATAGAAGGGCTGTAGATGAAAACGAACCTGTAAGCAGAGACCTGGTGAAGACATGGTTATCAGCAGAGGAGGCGTATTCACTCCATAAACCCGCCAGAAGACGCTTTAAGAGGCGACCTACAATCGTTAATGCGCAAATAGATTATCAATGGCAGGCGGACATCATCAGCCTTCAAGATATAGCAAAGCATAACAGCGGCGCTCGTTATATATTAACCGTCATAGATGTCTTGTCCAAGCACGCCTTTGCAGAAGCTCTATGCAATAAAAGTGGGGCTAGGGTCACAACCGCTTTTAAAGCCATCATCGAGAAGGGCAGCATTCCTCAAAAACCTAAAACAGACGCCAGTAAAGAATTCTTAAACAAAGCATTTCAGAAATTATTAAAGCATCACGGTGTTCAAAATTTTGTAACACACACGGAGGTAAAAGCAGCGGTTGTAGAGCGGTTTTAACAGAACTTTAAAGTCTAAGATGTGGAGGTATTTTACGGCCCACAACACCTACAGATACGTTGATGTTCTACAGGCTTTTTTAGCCGTATATAATGCTAGTTATCACAGGACCCTCAAAACAGCACCCGTAGAGGTAACTCCTAGTAATTCGTTAACTGTTTGGAGAACTGTGTACAGGCGTAATTTCGCTACAAAGGTGAAGAAGCCTATTTTTTAAAAAAGGTGATCACGTAAGGATTTCAAAGGGGTCTTTACGAAGGGCTACCAACAGACTTTTAGCGACTAAATATTTATAGTGGAAAGTGTGGAGCTTAAAGAAGGGATGTATATTTACAGGTTAAAGGACTACGATGGGGAAGCGGTGTCGGGGGTCTTTTACCAGGAAGAGTTACAAAGAGTACCCGACGATCCGCACAGGGTGTATAGGGTTGAAAAGATTCTGAAAAGGAAAGGTAGAGGGGCTAACAGCCAGGCATATGTCAAATGGAGGGGCTGGCCGGAGAAATTTAACAGTTGGGTGTTGGCCAGCTCCCTGAAGGGTGTGTGAGCAAGGGAGCATCTAAAAGCTGTTGATACGATGGAGACAACGCCCTTTTATATCACCCTGCCGTCGAACGCTTCTAAGGACATGTTCCCCGACAACCAGATTTCTAATTACACCGTGAAATTGGCTAAGCCTGTGGATCTGAAAGGGGATTGGGAGGTAGCCCTAACCGAAATCCAATACCCTAGAACAGTGTTTCCCAAACTGTGGTCCGCGGACCCCCAGGGGTCCGTGACACATTTCCAGGGGGTCCGCAGCCAGCAGTTTAAAAGCACTGCAAAGTTCCTTGTATAATTAGCAGTTTTCGAGCAACAATAAAAGTGTCAAGATAACGCCAGTGATTAATGTACCTGCTAGAGAGAGATGAGAGGTTTGTCCAGGGGCAGCTTTGACTTATCTAATGTAGCACAGAAGGTTAATATGCCTACTGCAAAGAACATTTACCATGCATTTAAAAAAAAACTATTTTATGTGCATAGGTCAGTGGGTTACTGCTTTTGTAACAGAGATTCTTTTGTTACTGTGCAGTTTATAAGTGACAATTGTAATCTAGCACAGTGACCTATAAACTGTCATCAAAGAGCTGCTTGCAAACTGCATGGTACAAGTTAGTAACATGTTTTTTCCCAGTCTTTCATTATCTTGATGCTGCTAAAAAGGTTTATTTGGGTGGAAATACATTTTTATTGTTAAAGTCAATGCTAGCCACTGTGTTATGTTCTGAACCCTGAGTTTGTGCTTCTCCAGACCAAGCACTCTTTAAAAATGCCTACCAGTATGAATGACGTGAATCCTACACCTTGTAGTCCCCTTTGCCTTATGTAACATTTTCTATACACTGATTTACACGAATGATTCAGTTTCTCTAAATGTGTGTGATGTAAAGTGCTCTGACATCCTGTTATGAGAGATGCTATAAAAACAAATGAAATACATGTGACAGAGGGGCCATGGAGAGATGAGAGGCACTGTTGGAGGGTGATAATAAGGGAATCATTGAAGAACCCCAACAAAGTTTGTCCTATCCTGGTACATAGTAAGGTCATCATTTACTATTCTTTAAAAGCTAATACAATTCAATATATAATGATAAATGTGTTGTAGAATGCATCATTGTTTCCTAAATGTTTTGGAGTGGAGAGCCTCGCAAAGCCCCCTTTGTAGTGGTCAGGCTCACTCACTGCACTTGGTGTGCACCGTATAGGGACTGGTCTGAAAACATTTGCCAGGGCTCCTTTGGGTTTCCAGGCTGGCCCTGGCAGGAGCCTCGTACTGCAAAGTAAAACCAACCATTTAAAAGTTAGTCACGGAGATGCAGCACCAATCTTCCCATTAAAATGTTTGGTTTTTGCAAATTCTTTCAATTTAAAATACTAAGGGGGATATTTAAAACAGAAGTGGCGGAGCGTGTCGTTAGCCTCCTTGGCTTAACGACACGCTCTGTCACTTCAGAAACGCAGGGCTGCACCATATTTACAAGAATTTGGTGCAGCCCTGCATTTCCCCATGCGCCTGTGCTACACTTAGCAGTGTAGCGCCAATGCAGGCACCCTTGCACTATGGTGCAAGGGTGTCTGCGTGCAGGAGAAGATTGTTTATGTACAGGAAGGTCCCCCAACCTGCACATAAACAATCTTGAAATGTCGTTTTGTCACTGCACACATGGAAGTTACAAAATGTAATTTTTTTAAAATATTGTTTATGTGCAGGAAGGTCACCTTCCTGAACATAAACAATCCAAAGCGTTTGCTTTTTCCATGTGTGCTGCACAAGGCAGCACACATGGAAAAAGCAAAAACGAGGAGAAATATAGCATTTCTCCTCATTTTGCTAAGTTAAGACCAGGTTTTCCCTGGTCTTAATTTTGGCGCTGCCTCCCTATTTACGCTGCCCTTGTAAATAGGGGCCAGCGTCAAAATCAATGGGTGTAACGGTGGAACCCCCACCGCAACACCCACTGCCCACCCCTTTCACGCTAAGCCTTGCGTGAAAGGGGGCCTTATTTACAAGGCAGCGTTAAGCCATGTTAAGTGGCTTAACGCTGCCTTGTAAATAAGGCGAAGCCCCTATCGCCACGGGAACGTCGCAAAAAGTGACATTCCCATGGCGATAGGGGCTTGTAAATATGCCCCTAAAATCCTTAGTAATTCGAGTATTTGTTTTGTGTGCACACGTGTTTGTTTTTTTCAAATTACTGTTTTAATGCTTGAAATTTAAATCATACAAATTGCTCGGGGGTCCCCGGCTTCTAGTGGTGACTCACTGGGGGTCCTCAGGAGTCAAAAGTTTGGGAACCACTGCCCTAGAACTTGGAATACATTCACACCGAGCGATGCCAAGTTTTACATAAAGCGTGAGCAGGACCCGGCGAGCATACACGCGGGCATCCCCTATGGCCACTACCCAACTGTTTCAAGTGTTGTCGACGCTATCAACAAATCCATAACCAGCATCGAAACATATTCGAATATTCATCTGTCTCTAGATAACGTCAGAAGGTGTTTCTTAAAGCCTCGAGTCGCAACACAACGTTTAACTGCATTGGTAAATTAAGAAGAGTTTTAGGCACAGTACAGCATGTGAAAAGTCTGGTCGAACATGATCACACCTGCCCCGATATTAACGGGGGGTTCTACACGCTCTGTGTATAGCGATATTGTAGAGGCCCAGAGGATCAGCGATAGTTACTCGCCGCTGTTAAGATGGGTCCATGTACAGGGCGAAAATAATACGATGGTCAATATTCAATTTAACAAATCTGACTACGTCGCAGTTTCTAAAAACCATTTTGACACTATTTCAATTATGATCTTCGTTGATCAGTCCGTGCCGGTGTCCTTTAAATACGGGAAAGTTATTGTTAAGCTTCATTTAAGGCCGAGACGCAACAGAGGCTATTAGGCAGGCATCATGGTGGTTGTGAAAATATACGGGGACCCGTCTATGTACAGGGACTATTACCGAAACCAGGCCGGATATGGAGGGCCTCTGTACTTTCAAGGGTCACCGGTTATGTACGGGGCTGGTCTAGGGGCTTTCTTCCGCAGTCTGTTTAGAAGAGCTAAGCCCTTCTTGAGAAGAGGCTATGAAATTGCAAAACCGCATGTTAAGGCGGCGGCCTCGAACATTGCCCAGGACGTGGTTGGGTCTGTTACTTCGGCGGTTGCCGAGCGCATGAACAAGCAGCCGCGGGTTTGGTGTACAAGCCGCGTGCGCGTGTTAAAAGGAAGCGTCACGCGTTGAGACGCAGAGGACTGCCTGCCCCCTATAAAACAAGCATTGGCATAGCCAATAGGTCTCGCCTTTGGGACTTTATCAGTGTTAAGTCATGCAGTCACGATATCCCGGGAGGAGGGGGGGGGCGAGCCTTTGTAACTGCATCTGTTAAGCAATAAGCACCAAATGGAGAAACGTAACGGAGAGTAAAAAACCGCAGCAGATAAAACGAAAAGAAAGACCAATAGAAAATGCGGAAAAGAAAATAGACTCCGGAGCGAGTAGTGGAACGAAAGCGATGCAATAAAAATACTGAAAAGAAAATGAAGCCAGAAGAAACTAAATACAATTCCTGCATTGGCGCACCCATTAGAAATGCTGTATATTTTAAACACTGGCCATTACTGTTTCAAAAACACACTGCCTGACGCCAGAGTTCTCAGTCACACATCTGTCAGTGGGCATAAAGGTACCCATTATATACTGTAAATATGCAGTTTTGAACAAACGCAACCAAGCTTTTAGCCTAATTCTAAGAGCTCACAATCGTTAAAGGCCCAAGATCACACAAAATGGTCTCCTCTACTCACTAAATTGCATCTCTTGCCTGTTTGTCCTGCTGCCTTTGTCTGGTTGTGTTACCTGTTACTGTGTCATGTTCAGCTATCTTGATAATAACGCTTTATAGGGCGCCATAAGCTGCACTGCTTCCATTTCTAAGCACTGTAAATAGGAGATGTCACTATTGTGTATTGCAATACATTTAAAGTTGAAAGGCTGAGTCTGCCTTCCTGGATTCGAACTCGTGATCTTCAGAACACCGCATTTGTCAGCAGCGAGCGCTCAGCTCACCGAGCCTCCCTGCTGGCTTTTTGCAAATATGTTGTGTATTGTGGTGATATGATATGATGGATCAGATGTGTGACAAGATATCGTGCTAGTTGTGTGTTTATGTTTTTTGTTGATTGCAAACTGTGGGTCTGATACTGGCGCGCGGTGAAACCATTGAGAGCATCACAGTGTCCTTCAGTGTGTGAGCATTCCATATATAGGAGGCGGTATGGTGTATAGACTCCTATACAGTCCTACTGCAGACCGTGAGCATTGTATCGCAGTGTGTGTGATCTGCAAGTTGAGTATTCGTGCATGCGTGATTGCCACAAATGCAGCGGATCACACGTGCGGTGTAAACGTTTTTGATCCTATTGGAATATAGGATAGCACAACTCGGAGTGTCAAGCGCAGGCCTGATCCACTGTATAGCTTCTGGATAATCTAATATGCAGGAGTTCAATAAAAAATTGATTGTATATTATACGTTAGTTCTAGGTTTCTAGAGCCTGTGTTGACAGCGTTGTATACTTCTACAATAAAAAACCTAAGAATGTGTGATTGCGCCTTCACATGAAAACAACGTTCTGGGTGTCACATGCCTGTGGGCGGGGACTGTACTCCTGAGGGGACAACCCTTTTGCAGGTGGACCGTCAAGGGACACTGACAAGCCCACCCCTTGGACTCAATTTGCCGTTGCGGAAATCCATCATGACGGTGGAATGTTCACGTTTCTTAGTGGATGGATGTGACGTCATGCCAACTGTGCCCACCCCAGCAGTGTGGATGACTCCACGTCCATGGCATTCAGAGTTTGTGAAGTATGTTTGTCTAGCGGGCCAATCTTGCAGGCACCCAGCATTGGCACCGGTTGGCCAGGGATGAGGATGGGATGGGTGAGCGAAATATGTACAACTTGCTTCCAAGTAATAATGCGCAATTACAGGAAATGTAAAGCCGTCATTTAGTGCTATATTTTATCACGAAATGGGCCCGATGCAATTTTTCACACCAGCACGCATTTCACGCTAAAAAGTCTAAAAACACAACTGCAGAGAACAACCACTCGCATTTTGGTTTTCTCACTGTCGCTGCGTATCTGCGTAATATTTTTACCTCGGACAGTGGCATAATTATATGACTGATGTAATTTTTGGAATGACAACATGCATGATGCAAAATTCGCAAAATTACGCAAAGCAAGCGCACTTCATTGAAATTTTGCTCGCGCCTGATACTAATACAGCTATGGTCTCCCTAAAAGCTATAAAGTTGTCAAAAGGCTTAACAAATGTTCTGCATAAACTAAATACAACTAATGTATCCAACAAGGCAAAAGAAACAAAAAATAAAATCCGGACGGGCATTCAGAAATGTTTAATCCTATACTAGTTAAGGTCACTTCCACTGGAGAAATAAGTGAACCCCCAGCTTCAGATCCAGGTTTCAGGTCAACAAAAGGATTGCACGGAGTAGTCAAGGCAGGGGACTTAAGAGAGACATTTTAGAAGAAGACATTTTGGATGAGTCTTGGGTGTTTTTGTTTTCTAAACCACACTTTTCACACTCAGCTGGAGTGCGTTGCACTTAAATCAGCTCCATTTTGCCTCATTTGCCAAATAGCATATTTTCCTTCAAAAGGGCTGCGAGTGTGTGGCTAAAAGGAAAGGCACACTATTTCTTAAGTTTCAAGTTTATCAACGGCTTTTTGTTGAAATCGTGTGTTCTATAAGTGTTGTGCTACCTCAGTGAAAAAATAAGCAACCTTTTACTAGGCACACGCACAGCATTGCCCACTTCTCTTAAGGAATTTGAACATTCCAAGACTTCACGTGAGAAGATTAGCAATTATTTATTTTTAGTGGAGTTGTGTACATTTTATGCTACACCACACCCTAAGTTTTAGAAATGAACATGAAGGGAATGTGGTTTAGTGAAGTTGCAAATACCAACAAAAAAGCCCCTTCAACGTCTTAGTTGCAGTGTTCAGTAATATGTATATAGTGCGTCATATCCCTGAAGAGGTGATGAAGCACTCTTGAATTTAGCCATATTGGTGCCATCTATGTTATATAGATGCTTACTGAATGTTGAATCTTTCTACACAAACTTCATCAGTGTAAATGAATCAACACGTCGAATGTACATAAATATTGAATCAGTTCTCTTAAAACAGAACTCAAATACTTACAAGTTGACCTCGACTCGGAAGTCGTCAGCTGTCCAGTTTATGTTTAAAGTAAACATTTCCCCGTGGAACACGCGCCGTCTCGACGCGCAGGCGCTGTCTCGACACTAGGTGGTATTACAGCATAAGAGCAACCAGCATAGAGAGTGGGCCCACGCTTGAATCAAACACATTTAAAGTGAACCTCCCCCTCAAGGCTGCTCCTGTGTAAGAGTACAAGGAGCGGCGTCCACGGCCCCCCAGTGATACTGGCGACCTTCTCCATATGTGGGCTAGGGCTTATCCCCTCATTAAAGGGCACTTGGGAAAGGAACACGAGGCTGAATAATCTGCAGGCTCTCCGGCCAAATGACTGCACTCGGCAGCCATGTTCAAACACACACGGGCACAGGGGCATGCAGCTCACTGACAGAAATACTCCAAAACAGACACCAGCGCAGGGGCACCACACACCCACAGGGATAAGACAGCTCACTTTCACACATATGTCCAAAAAACAGACACCATCGCAGGGGCACCACACACACCCACAGAGATAAGACAGCTCACTTTCACACATATGTCCAAAAAACAGACACCAGTGCAGGAGCACCACACACACCCACAGGGAAAAGACAGCTCACTTTCACCAATATGTCTGCCAGGCAATAGTTAACTGTGAAAGGACACAGCTTTTCATCCTGTGCTGACAGCTGCTGTCTGCTCCTTTCAGTGTAACTGTTCCCGCCTGCCCTGCTTATCAGCCTCTGGCTGGACTGTCCTGGAGTCTGATGTTGTACAGAGGTGAAGCGGCTCAGAGGTAGTCTGGCCACAGACTGGGACGGGGCCTGTCCTTTATTCACTGGATAGTACAGCGCACACACCACCCATCCGGCTTTCAGGGCGCTGCACGATGAATATCTAAAACAAGTCAACTTCAAATTCCTCGCGGTAAATGTAAACTAACATTTGCCATTCATTTTTAGAGAAATAATGCAGCAGGAAAGGTGGCACGAACAAATAATACGATGAACTTGGAATCTGTGCAAAATGGGAGCTAAGGTTGATGGAATAACACAACATAGAAAAAACGGGCGCCGGGCTAACACATATAGCTTGGTGCCCATGCCTATTAAAGTTATGCGCATGGCAGCCCATGAAGGGCGCCATGCTGATAAAAAAGCCCATTAAACGGAGCAGGGACACGCAGTGTTTACCTTGCAGGAGTGAGCGCGATAATTGCTAACACATGGCACCGCTCGCTCCCGCAAGGGAATCGCCAAACGTGCACGCGTTGCCATTCAAAGCAATGCAATGCGTGCACGGTTTTGCCCTCAAAACCGAATCGATTACAAGAGGTCTCCTCTAAGCAGCGCATGCTCGCTGCGTAGGCGAGACCTAAAAAGGAGGAGTTCTTCAAAGGGCGCTCAGAAAAGAAAAACGCCAAGAAGGAAGAGAGCTTCGAAGAAGAAGAGAACAGGCTCTAAAGTAAATATTTTTTAAAGCGTCGTAACCTCAATCATGGCCTTCGTACATTGTGGATCGGGCGAGTGCGCCAAATCAGAGTTAGACTTGTTTACTCTAAACCCCACGCAGACAAGCATCGAAAACAGCTTCTTCATGGAGGTATCACCTTTAGCCGCTTTGACGCCTGTGGCCCCCATAGAGTTTTTTGAATCAGGGTCCACGGATATGTATTTGGATCTCAACAACATGATGTTGCATCTTGTGTGTAAAATCGTAAAAGCGGATGGCACCGATATAGCAGCAACCGCTAAAGTGGCGACGGTCGCTTACCCCCTCGCAACCATGTTTAATCAGGTGGACATTACCCTGGGCGACCGTCTCATCACACAGAGCGATAACATGTACGCCTACAGGGCCTACCTGGAGAGCATTCTCAATTACAGTAGCGTCACCCTTGACACGCAGCTTTCAGCGGGGCTCTTCTACAAGGACACATACGGGCACTTTGAAGACACGGATCTGGATGGTGACAGTCAGGGTTTTGTAAAAAGAGCACAGTTTGCAGCGGGCAGTCGCCACTTTGACCTCCTGGGCCGCATACATTCAGACCCCTTCTTCCAATACAGAGTCGATGGTAAGCTGATGTTCCCCCTCTGTCGAACATGCGCAGTGTTTAAAGAGGTTGGTGGTTGTAGACACACTGAAGAACAAAGGATGCTCACAGGGACCTGGTGCAGCATCGAGGTACAAGCTGCCTTAGAGAAAGGCTACAGACTCGGGAGAGTACACGAGGTGTGGCATTTTAAGAGGACCATGACACGACTCTTTTCACGCTACATTAATTTGTTTCTCAGAGACAAACAGGAGGCCTCAGGGTATCCCGAATGGTGTACTAGTCAGGCTGCAAAGCAGAAATACATCGATGACTACTACGTTCACGAGGGTATACGTTTACGACCCCATTTGATAGAGGTCAACCCTGCCCGCCGCCAGTTAGCCAAACTCTGCCTCAACTCCTTATGTGGAAAATTCGCACAGCGTACAAACCTGTCAAATACGACCTTAATAACAGATCCTGACGAACTGTTTAAGTACCTTTTTGCCCCTTGTTATGAGGTGTCCAGCTGCGAATTTATCGATGACGAGACCACTGCTGTGTGTTGGAAATACACAAAAGAGTACCCCACAACGTGTAACAACATAAACATCTTCATAGCGTTCTTCACGACCACCCACGCCCGTCTAGAGCTTTACGGGGTTATGGATAAACTCCAGGACCGCTGTTTGTATCACGATACCGATTCTGTGATTTTTCTGAGTAAACCAGGGAATTAAGACCCTTCTCTTGGGGATTATTTAGGTAATTTGACCAGCGAACTCGATAAGGATGAACATATAATAGAATTCACCCCCTCTGGACCTAAGACCTACGCCTACAAAACAAACAACAACAAAGTGTGCATGAAGGTCAAAAGTATAACGTTAAATGTCAGCAACACCCTAAAAATTAATTTTGACAGTCTGAAGGATCTGGTGCACGAATACTCTGCATCGGACAACCGTGAAAATGATAAAACCATAGTTGTGAATCAGCCCAGCATAGTCAGATCCAAAAAGAAGTGGGAAATTACAACCCAACCCTTTCATAAAACCTTACTTGTTGATTTCGACAAAAGGGTCCTGACTGCGGACTATAAAACACTGCCGTACGGTTATTAGACACATTAGAGAGGTCGCCACCACACTATGGACACCAGATTACAGCATCCATTCTCCTGCGTGTTAGCAGGGCCCTCAAACTGCGGTAAAAGCTACTTTATAAAAAAGCTCTTAGAAAATGCTGCTGGTGTTTTATCCCAAACACCTAATAACATTGTGTGGCTTTATTCGTGCTGGCAAGATCTTTATACCGACCTGTCCTGGAGTTTCCCGCATATCAGATTTATAGAAGGTATACCTGATAATCTCAACGACGATGAGCTGATACCACCGACCCTTGTAAACATGGTAATTGTCGATGACCTTATGCGCGAAGGTGGGGATCATCCTGAGCTAGAGTGAGCTTTTACTCAATATTCACACCATCGCAATCTAAGCATATGCTACATTGTGCAGAACTTGTTTTACAAGGGTAAGAACAGTCGCTCTATAGCTCTCAATGCCTCATACCTTGTTTTATTTAAAAACCCCCGTGACAAACAGCAAATATCCGTCATAGCTAAACAGATGTACCTGGGAAACATGCACTTCTTCATGGAGGCCTTTAACGACGCTACAGCAAAACCCCACGGCTACCTGCTGGTCAACTTAAAAAATAATACTCTAGAAGACTACAGACTGAGGGCTGATATTTTTCCCCCTGATCTCCCAGACGCTTACACACCAAAGACCAAGTCCCGAGCCTATAAAAAGCAGCGCTGAAGACCTTTAGAGACATTTGCAGTCCGACCCTTATAACACCCGGTGTTGACCATGTCTGACCGCCTACGCCGCAATTTAGCTCTCCTGAAAATGCTGGTTACAGCCAGTCCCCAGCACAGAAAGGCCATCCTATGCGCTGCTTCTGACGATTTAGTGGCGGCCATTTCAGAAATAGCCCTAAACACCCTAAAAGGTAACGTCCCTATATCAAAGAGCCAGTTACAGGTGCTGAAGAAGAAGCGACATCTTATCAAGAAGCTCAGTAATAAAAGGGCCTCACTCATTACCAAGAAGAAACTGGTGAAACAGTCTGGGGGTTTTATAGGCTCATTGTTGGGCATAGCTATACCCATAATTACAAGCCTCCTCTCGGGACGTTGATGGAGCATGCCGCAAAGATGTATTTGGTTCCTAGACAACAGTTGGAACAGCTGGGCTCTTCTGCGGACAATGCCTGGGATATATGACGAAATGAGACTCTACGCCTGGATGCTGAAATTAAAGACATTTTGAACCGGACGGATCTAAACCCGTACAACAAAGCTAACCTTTACACCAGCACCCTTAAAAAAAATTTAAGCTACTACAAACAGTGGGATACCGAAAAAAATAAGCTGACTCTATATGCCCCGGACTCTGAACAGCCAGCAGCACCAGCGCCTGCTCCGCAACCCCATCAGCCGCAGCCGACCCATGCCCCGACCCCAGATATCTTTGTTGACGACCTCTTAAAAATATGTCAGAGGCACAGGGGGGCCACGCAAATGTTGATGAGTAAGCTCGCCGCTTCTAAAGACCTAACAGCATGGAATGAGCGAGGCGAATTTCTCTACTAGGGGCAGCCGGTTGTTGACTCACACATGTACGATCTAGTCAAAGGTCTCACGCACCCCAAAACCCTAACGCAGCAAAATGCTCCTAGAGGTTGGGATCAGTTTCTGCGAGCCGCTGCTGAACTCAACATCCCTTCCACACTCGTGGGTAATAACGAACACCGCTGTATGCTTGAAAGTTTGAAGGCACCCCTCCCTCCATCGCCAGCCGCCTCTGACGTTCCACGGCTATCCCCCTCTTGGAGCACCCAGCCTGCGACAGCTGTACAGAGAAAAAGGACACTGTCCAAATCCCATACGTGGATTGCGCCTTAATGTTTCTACAGACTTTTTGAATAACTGTGCCTATTACGTGTATAACAGTGTCTGATTTTTCCTTCATATATGTCTTTAGTAATGTATGTCATTGTAATGCACAACCTACATAATTGTTTGTAATAAACACTTTTATAACTTTTCAACCCGTCTCACTCGTCTTTAAAACATTTTTAATTATGGTGTATGTGGCAGCACAGAAATACAGAGTCGGAATGCGTGTTTTAGAAATGTCTTTATTTTAAACGTTCATCATTAAACATACACACGTTACATGCCCTTACAATTTTGACAAACGCTATATTCGGTTTTCACAGATCTGACCGAGGCCCTTGTGTTTTCTTTTACATATTTCACAACCAGACGGTCATTGCTAACAAGGTCACTCGAATATAGATTTAAGAAATTTCTAAACGGCACACCCTCCGACATTTTACTGATAAAATAAATACAGTGTTCCCCGCATGTGATGGCTAACGAATCCTGGACCCTCAGCTTGTTCTACTCAACCCGCGCTGCAGCTTTTTTCACAAACTTGAATATGGGTTGTGTGTAGATACTGTGCTCAGGGAACTCAGCTGTACTGTCAAACACTGTAACCTTGTCACTATCTCTAAACATGGCCGCCCAGTGTGTTCCGCCATTGTAATGAGGATCTGTGTTAAAGACTAGGGTACAGGGTCTTTCAGCTCCTATTTCAACTGGTAACCCATCACTAGGGAAAACACCTAAAAAGTATTTCCTAGCGTAATTATGCCTGCTTAAGAAGTCCCGTATCTGCACAGTGTCCATTTCACAAATGCTTTAAAGATAGTCAAACAAAATCTGTCTGGCGTGGTTTATCTGAATGACGCTGTCGAAAACAGAGAATACGACCATGTTCACATTCACAGGCAATGGATTACTAAATCTTATTTCAGCTTTTAGATTTCTGTTTTTGACCAGGTTGTAGTGATCGCCGTCTTCCATGTCGGGAGTCAGGTCGAATGCGAACAGCGTGTATCCAGTCCCATAGCCTTCTCTTGACACGACTACCCCGCAGTCCCGTAGGTGCTTTCCAGTTATTAAAACCAGCCCCTGATATTCCCTGATAAAGTTGGAAGTTATAAAACTCGGTGTGTAGGGTTTTGCAGGAATCACAGCACCCTCGTGGACCAGAGCAACGTAGTTGATGTTGTAGTGTTTAAAATTGAAGGGATTTGAGGCGTAGACGCCACTAAAAGATGTGTTGTCCACAAAACCGATGATGATAAGCTTGGGTAGCTGTCCCAGAAATAAATTCTGTTGCTGAGTTAAGCGGGTACCAGCTGGGATGCTGAATACCTTCAGAGCTACTCTTTCCACAGCGTACTTGGCGTTTGATATTTGCAAAGCGTCGGCGTGAGCTAATCTGACGCTCGGGGACACTTTCACCCTCTTTACAAACAGACTCGCTGACAATATATCCAGCTTGTACTGATCCGCATCCCCGTTGATGAGACAGAATGACTCCTTGTTGCGGGTGAGCTTGATCTTAAGATCAATTTCGTTGATGAGGAGTTTATCTTGGAGGAAGAGGTCTGAATGTATGCGGCCCAGGAGGTCAAAGTGGCGACTGCCCTCTGCAAACTGTGCTCTTTTTACAAAACCCCGATTGTCACCGTCCAGATCCGTGTCTTCAAAGTGCCCATATGTGTCCTTGTAGAAGAGCCCCGCTGAAAGCTGCGTGTCAAGGGCGTCGCTACTGTAATTGAGAATGCTCTCCAGGTAGGCCCTGTAGGCGTACATGTTATCACTCTGTGTGATGAGACGGTCGCCCAGGGTAATGTCCATCTGATTAAACATGGTTGCGAGGGGGTAAGCGACCGTCGCCACTTTAGCGGTTACTGCTATATCGGTGCCATCCGCTTTTACGAATTTACACACAAGATGAAACATCGTGTTGTTGAGATCCAAATACATATCCGTGGACCCCGATATAAAAAACTCTTTAGGGGCCAGAGGCGTCAAAGCGGCTAAAGGTGATACCTCCATGAAGAAGCTGTTTTCGATGCTTGTCTGTGTGGGCTTTAGAGTAAACAAGTCTAACTCTGATTTGGCGCACTAGCCCAATGCACAATGTACGAAGGCCATGCTTCAGGTTACAACACTTTAAAAAATATTTACTTTAGAGGCTGTTCTCTTCTTCTTCGAAGCTCTCTTCCTTCTTGGCGTTTTTCTTTTCTGAGCGCGCTTTGAAGAACTCCTTTTTTTATAGGGGGCAGGCGGTCCTCTGTGTCTCGACGCGCGATGCTTCCTTTTAACACTCGCGCGCGGCATGTACACCAAACCCGCGCCTTCTTGCGGCTGCTTATTCATGCGCTCGGCAACCGCCGAAGTAACAGATCCAACCACGTCCTGGGCAATGTTCGAGGCCGCCGCCTTAACATGCGGTTTTGCAATTTCATAGCCTCTTCTCAAGAAGGGCATAGCTCTTCTAAACAGACTCCGGAAGAAACCCCATAGACCAGCCCCGTACATAACCGGTGACCCTTGAAAGTACGGAGGCCCTCCATATCCAGCCTGGTTTCGGTAATAGTCCCTGTACATAGACGGGTCCCCGTATGTTTTCACAATCACCATGATGCCTGCTTAATAGCCTCTGTCGCGTCTCGGCCTTAAATGAAGCTTAACAATAACTTTCCCGTATTTAAAGGACACCGGCACGGACTGATCATCGAAGACCATAATTGAAATAGTGTCAAAATGGGTTTTAGAAACTGCGACGTAGTCAGGTTTGTTAAATTGAATATTGACCATCGTATTACTTTCGCCCTGTACATGGACCTATCTTAACAGCGGCGAGTAACTATCGCCGATCCTCTGGGCCTCTACAATATCGCTATACACAGAGCGTGTAGAACCCCCCGTTAATATCGGGGCACATGTGATCATGTTCGACCTGACTTTTCACATGCTGTACTGTGCCTAAAACTCTTCTTAATTTACCAGTGCAGTTAAACGTCGTGTTGCGACTCGGCGCTTTAAGAAACACCTTCCTTCTGATGTTATCTAGCGACAGATGAATATTCGAATATGTTTCGATGCTGGTTATGAATTTGTTGATGGCGTCGACAACACTTGAAACGGTTGGGTAGTAGCCGTAGGGATGCCCGCGTGTATGCTCACCGGGTCCTGCTCACGCTTTATGTAAAACTTGGCATCGCTCGGTGTGAATGTATTCCAAGTTCTAGGGTATTGGATTTCGGTTAGGGCTACCTCCCAATCCCCTTTCAGATCCACAGGCTTAGCCAATTTCATGGTGTAATTAGAAATCTGTTTGTCGGGGAACATGTCCTTAGAAGCGTTCGACGGCGGGGTGATATAAAAGGGTGTTGTCTCCATCGTATCAACAGCTTTTAGATGCTCCCTTGCTCACACACCCTTCAGGGAGCTGGCCAACACCAAACTGTTAAATTTCTCCGGCCAGCCCCTCCATTTGACATATGCCTGGCTGTTAGCCCCTCTACCTTTCCTTTTCAGAATCTTTTCAACCCTATACACCCTGTGCGGATCGTCGGGTACCCTTTGTAACTCTTCCTTGTAAAAGACCCCCCGACACCGCTTCCCCATCGTAGTCCTTTAACCTGTAAATATACATCCCTTCTTTAAGCTCCACACTTTCCACTATAAATATTTTGTCGCTAAAAGTCTGTTGGTAGCCCTTCGTAAAGACCCCTTTCAATTTTGAAATCCTTACGTGATCACCTTTTTTAAAAATAGGCTTCTTCACCTTTGTAGCGAAATTACGCCCGTACACAGTTCTCCAAACAGTTAACGAATTACTAGGAGTTACCTCTACGGGTGCTGTTTTGAGGGTCCTGTGATAACTAGCATTATATACGGCTAAAAAAGCCTGTAGAACATCAACGTATCTGTAGGTGTTGTGGGCCGTAAAATACCTCCACATCTTAGACTTTAAAGTTCTGTTAAACCGCTCTACAACCGCTGCTTTTACCTCCGTGTGTGTTACAAAATGTTGAACACCGTGATGCTTTAATAATTTCTGAAATGCTTTGTGTTGGAAATGGCCCTTTTTGCAGGGTCACCCCTAAACTTTTTGCCTGCCTCCTGTATTTTTGCTGACCTGTTTCTGTTGGTTTTATGACTCTGGGCACTTTACCACTGCTGTTCGGTGCTAAAGTGCATATGCTCTCCCTTTGTAAATATGTCTATGTGAATTGGTATATCCCTGATTGGCTTATTTGGTTTACCTGTTAGTCCCTAGTAGTGTGGCCTGTGTGTGCCCAGGGCTGGTAAACCAAATGCTGCTGGTGGGCATGCAGCGCTGGTTTGCGCCACCCACAGAAGCAGCTTTAAAGTGTGTCTCAGACCTACCACTGCAGTGTCTGTGTGCAGTCCAGAACTGCCATCTTGGCTGTGAAGTGCACCCACTTCCCAGCCCCTGAACCTTCCCTTGGCATCCTGTAAGTCGCCCCTCGGGTAGGGTGCATTGTATGTGTAAGGTAGGACATGCCTTGGTGTGTGTAGCATGTCCTGGTAGTGAATTATGCACCATTTGGTTTTTCACTACTGTAAGGCTACCTGTTCCTCATAGGCTAGAATGGGCAGTTTGACTATTACATGCTATAGTCCTAACTGACCCCAGGAACATGGTAGAAAAACGAATTTAGTATGCCTGAGCTCAGAATATTAAAATACACCTTTTAGTGAAGTTTATTTTTATATTCTGTGTTTGAAAATACCACTTTTAGAAAGTAGGTATTTTCTTGCCTAAGCCTTCCAGTGTGCTCTGCCGTTATGTGTATTGGCTGTCTGGTTTTAGAGGGGCAGGACAGGCTGAGTCAGACCTGGGTTGAATAGAGAGATCTGCATTTAGAGTGTGGGGAGGGGTGGCTCTTTGATCTGAATAGGGCTGTGCCTGGCAAAGTGAATGCTGGCTCCACCTCCCACTGTCTGTCTGCTAGCAGACCCCCTCTTTCTGAAAGGAAGGATGCAGCCTGGTAAACAAAGTGCTCCAGGCCTGAGCAGAACTGGTTCTGGCTAGGTTCAGGGACTGGTAGCTTCAAAGATCAAAGGCTTTTGGGGTATAAATATCTGTGCTCAAGCCCCTACATTTTGTATTGCTTTTGGATCTGGAGAGGAAACTCTGTCCGTGCCACTGGAGGAATCTGCAGGAAGTGACTGTCCTTGTGCTTGTGTGTTGTTTCTTGCACTGGCCTGCAGCAGTGACCACTGGACCTTGAAGAAGAAGAAAAGGAACTTTTGAGAGAACTTTTATTTTTGTTACAGCAATTACCCAAGGGCTAGGAAAAGAGCTAGCCTCCTGCTGGAGTCTCAGGCACATCAGACTCCACCACCAACCTCCTGCTTCCTCCCTGCGAGGATTGCTATCTGCTGATGAGGCTCCTGTGAGTTCCAGGGCCTCTAGTTTGCTTCAGAGAAAAGAGTGCTGGAAATCGTCGCTAACGCACGTTTGCGAGCCGCTGCAGCCGAGAGCGCTGGAAAAATCATCGCGCTGCTGCCGCTGGGTGCTCGCAACACGAAACCATCGCTAACGCCCCTTTGCGAGCCGCTGCAGCTGAGACGCGCTGGAAGAATCATCGCGCTGCTGTCGCCGAGCGCTCGCAACCCCCAAAGAAATCATCGCTTCAAGACATCGCTTTGCGGACGCCGTGCATCCGCCATTTTGATCGCATCGCACCGGATTTCGTCGCTCCCTCGCGGAGCGCCATTTCTTCGCATCGCAACACGATCGCACAACGCAACAGGCTCGTCGCATCGACTTCTCCCTCGCGGCAAGAAAGTCATCGCATCGGCGGCCTAGCGTGCAGAAGTTTGTCGCATCGTCTCCGCACACGCAACAGGATCGTCGCATCGCCTTCGCCCTCGCGGCAAGGTCTCAGCGCATCGGCGGCCTAGCGTGCAGAAGTTGGTCGCATCGTCTCCGCACGCATCAGCAGATCGGCGCATCATCCTCCCTTGCGGCAAGGATTTTAACGCATCGCCGGCCTCGCGTGAGGAAAATCATCGCTACCACTTCTTTGCGACATTTTGTTGGTTTTGCTACTAAACCCAGGTACTTTGTGAGAGAAAGGGTCGCCGAGACCACTGCCTTGAATTTGAACCTTATTTTTGCAACCTTTGAACTATTTTTTGACAGTCCTTCAACAGCCATCCTATTTTTGACAGTCTTATGAGAGAAAGGGTCGCAGAGACCACTGCCTTGAATTTGAACCTTATTTTTGCAACCTCTGAACGAGAAAGGGCGCAGAGACCCCTGCCTTGAATTTGAACCTTATTCTTGCAACCTTTTGAACTATCTTTGACAGCCCTTCAACAGCTATCCTATTTTTGACAGTATTGTGGCTTTTACAGTTATTGGTCTTGTGATAAATCTGCCTTTATATAAAGATACTTATTTTTTATAACTACTTGTGTGGTGTCCCTTTGTAGTGTTCCTCACTGTGTTACTGTGTATGGTCATAAATGCTTCACACCCTGCCTCTGAGATAAGCCTACCTGCTCGTGCTACGTTACCACAGGGTTGAGCAGGGGTATCAAGGAGGGTAGCCCTCTTACTCTGACTTAGGAAGAAGGGTCCCTACTTGGATAGTGGCCAGCCATTGCCAACTAGAGACCCCCATTTCTAACATTGGTGGGCAGCGGTGAGGATCTGGACTTGCATTTATGATCGCATACAGTAATTATAGTGTACACTACTAGTGAGTGCAGACCATAACGTACTGCATACATTTTTTGAGAGTTTTTTAGGATCCTATATTGTAATTGATATTGCCGGTGATTTTTCACCCGCACACATTTTCTTAGAGTTTTGGGATCCTATATTGTGATTGATATTGCCGGTGATTTTTCACCCGCGCCCATTTTTTGAAAGTTTTTGGATCCCCTATTGTAATTGATATTGCCGGTGATTTTTCACCCGCGCACATTTCTGAGAGTTTTTGGGATCCTATATTGTGATTGATATTGCCGGTGATTTTTCACCCGCGCCCATTTTTTGAAAGTTTTTTGATCTCCTATTGTAATTGATATTGCCGGTGATTTTTCACCCGCGCACATTTCTGAGAGTTTTTGGATCCTATATTGTGATTGATATTGCCGGTGATTTTTCACCCGCTTACATTTTTGAGAAGTTTTCTTCTGTCCTTTATTGATATTGCCCGTGATTGTTACAATGGGCAAGCCTATGTTTTATTGATACTGCCAGGTGATAGTACCCGCATACATTTTTGAGAATTGTTGGATCCTATATTGTGATTGATATTGCCGGTGATTTTTTACCCGCATACATTTTCTTGAGAAGTTTTCTTCTATCTTTTATTGATATTGCCCGTGATTGTTACAATGGGCAAGCCTATGTTTTATTGATATTGCCGGTGATAGTACCCGCATACATTTTTGAGAATTGTTGGATCCTATATTGTGATTGATATTGCCGGTGATTTTTTACCCGCATACATTTTCTTGAGAAGTTTTCTTCTATCTTTTATTGATATTGCCCGTGATTGTTACAATGGGCAAGCCTATGTTTTATTGATATTGCCGGTGATTTTTACCCGCATACATTTTCTTGAGAAGTTTCTTCTATCTTTTATTGATATTGCCCGTGATTGTTACAACGGGCAAGCCTATTTTTTTATTATTGATATTGCCAGATATTGCTACAATGGGTCTTGCTGAAATGAGACCTACCTTTTATATAGATGATCTGTTGACCTACAGTCTAGAGGAGCTAAGGGGGTTCTGTGAGGAGAGGGGCTTAGCAGTGAGTAGGACGGAGACTCAGCTATCCCTGCAGACATCCCTGAGACTTTGGCAACAAGACAGATGGAGATTCTTGGAGTCCCAGTACACCTACCAAGAGGGTAGTTGGTCTGAGGGTGGCTCTAGAGAGTCTGAAGAGGAGGAAGAAAGTGTTATGGAATATCTCATAGGTGGGGAGTTCCTTGATGAGCCTAGTGCCTATGGTAGTGCCAGATTCCCCTCATGGTCCCCAGAGGAGTTGGGAGACAGGCGGGAAGGTCCCATAGGTAGGGAGTCCCTCGCTGGATCTAGTGCACGGGGTAGCACCCAATCCCCTTCATGGTCCCCAGAGGAGTTGGGCAGACAGAGGGAGAGGGAGTACCAGCTGGAATTGGAGAGGCTCCAAATGGAGATTGCCCAGCTGGAGGCGCACCTAGCAGAAAAGGAGAAGTTAGCTCAAGAGGGTAGGTTACCCCTGGAGCGCAGTTTTAATTGTCTGGATTCCCCAGAGAGGGTGGGGTCCAGTGGTGGCAGCAAAATTGAAGTATATAGTGATGACAGTGTAGTACCCCCACCCAGAGATGTAGCACCTGACTTGAAGGAGGGGGTTGATCTACACCAGGGGATTCAAGGATATGATGTAGCCCCATTAATATGCAGTGGCCCTGAGGTGGATTGGGGAACTAGCGCAGGGGCCCATAGTCCTAGTGAAAGGAGGGATACTCTACCGACTCTGGATGAGAGGTGCAGGGAGAGGGGTTCCCCGTGGTTGAAGTCCTGGTGTATGAGTGTGAGGACCGCCCAGAAGAGTGTGGGTTGAGTGATAGAGACAGTCAGTTAATGTCTCGCCCACTTCAAGAGAGTGGTGTGGGGTACGTGTGTGAGACACTGGATTGTGAGGTAAAGGTTAGCACCTGCGTGGAACTGTGTAATCCAATTGTGGGAGAGCATATTGTGAGTTCCTATTTTCCAGAGCTAAACCAACATGTGTTAGAGTGCGAGTTCTCTGATCCTAGGGAACTTGTGCAGGAGGCAGACCTCTGGGTGAGTACCAGAGGCTCTGTAGAGGCATTAGGGAATGACCCTAAGAGAAGTGGTTCAGAAGTTTTCCAACCCAGAGTGCTGGGAAAGGTTAGGAGTGTTACAGCTGGGTCCCCTTGTTGTGAGGAGGTTGTAGGGCCTCACATCCTGTCTCGTGGGAGCAGGAGTGAGACTGGGATAGGTCCCGAAGTGCCCCAGCCTCAGTCCCCAGGACTGGATGGTTCCATGAGGGAACACCAGGTGGGGAGCCTAGTCTGTCTGGATGGACCGTCCATTGTGGGGGGTACCCCAGTGTTAGGTGAGCTGGGAGTGCCTGTAGTCAGGCCTCCATCAGTTCTTGTGCCTGGCAGTGCCACTCCTAGGGGAGGGTACGGAAGTCCAGTCTGAGGGATGAAAGGGGGAAGGAGTCCCCAGTGGAAGAGCCAGTGGGTCAGGGGCCAGTCAGAAGGGCTGAGCCCCCTAGGAGTGACCATGGTGACACCACTTCAGTCCTGGTTGGCCAGGCAGTTGTTCAGCCACAGGGGTTGGTCCCTGGGTTGGTAAGTCAGATCCAGGTGTTGTCTGACCTGGAGGGAGGGACAACTGTAAGCAGTGTCCCGACCATTTTTTCTAAGAGCACCACTCCAGGTGGGAGGGTGCAGTATGCTGGAAGGGGGTGCAGAGGGAGGGAGTCCTCGCCTCTGACCCCGGTGCAACCTGCGGGTTTTTTCAGGTTGGTAGGTCAGTTGCAGGGTCCAGGCCCTGAACTGGTGGAGGGGTGTGTTTCCCTTGAGGGGGCCTGTGTGCTCCCCAGGAAGTCCTGGTTGGCCAGGCAGTTGTTCAAGCACAGGGGTTGGTCCCTGGGATGGTAAGTCAGGTCCAGGTGTTGTCTGACCTGGAGGGAGGGACAACTGTAAGCAGGGTCCCGACCATTTTCTTTTCTAAAAGCACCACTCCAGGTGGGAGGGTGCAGTATGCTGGAAGGGGGTGCAGAGGGAGGGAGTCCTCGCCTCTGAACCCAGTACCCCACCTGAGGGTTTTTCCAGGTTGATGGATCAGTTGCAGGGACAAGGCCCTGAACTAGTGGAAGAGTGTATTTTTCTTGGGGGGAATTGGTGTTTGCCCCCAGAAGTCCTGGGTTGCCAGGCACAGGCCCAGCCCAAGGGTACAGACCCTAGGTTGGGGGCCAGGTTCAGGGTGTCCCCCTGATCTGGAGGAAGGGGCAACTGCTAACAGTGCCCCTCCCGGTTTGTGTTATGGAGGCACCTCTCCAGGTGGGAGGGTGCCGGGCCCCAGTAAAGGGGGCGGGGAGAGGGCAGCCTCACCCCTGACCTCCGCCCAGTCTAAGGGTACAGACCCTATGCTGGGATACCAGTTGCAGGATAGAACCCCTGAACTGGTGGGCGAATTATGCAGGACACCTGCCTCAGGTGCCCTGACAATTCTGAAAGGGGGTATCGCTCCAGGTGGGAGGGTACCGAGCCCCAAAGAGGAGGACCGGGTGTGGGAGAGCCCACCCCAGTCTCTGGCCCAGCCGCTGGGTACAGGCCCAGGGCTGGTGGGTCAGTGTCCGGGTGCTTTGCCTGACCTGACAGGAGGGAGAGTGTACAAAAGGTGCCAGGCACCTGGGGTTACTGCCCCTCACTCTCTGATGCCACAAAAGTTTGAGAGCCCTGAGAGGTATAGGGCTTGGATTTCATCACTGACTACTGTCAGTGATTACTGGGGCTTGTTGTTTATCTGTTGGGACACACCTGGGGGCCAGCTAAGGTTAGATGCTGCACAGGTGGTGTCCACAGGTAAGGGGAAGAGTTCCCCATTGGTTGTCTTAGTGAGCCCTGAGAGGTATAAGGCCTGGGTCTCATCCCTGACTACTGTCAGTGGCTACCGTGGCTTATTGTTTATCTGTTGGGACACACCTGGGGGCCAGTTAAGGTTAGGTGCTGCACAGGTGGTGTCCACAGGTGAGGGGCAGAGTTCCCCATTGGTTATCTTAGTGGGCCCTGGGAGTGTAGACAGAGGGATCCACCAGGGTTCAGATTGGAGTAGAGCTGGCATATGCCCCTGCAGTTGCGGGCCAGTTCCGTGTTCTATCGCCCGAAGCAGGGAAGCCCATCAAAGTAGTGATTGGTCTACCCTGCGTTTTGGCTGGAAGGGGGTTGTGTTGGAAATGGCCCTTTTTGCAGGGTCACCCCTAAACTTTTTGCCTGCCTCCTGTATTTTTGCTGACCTGTTTCTGTTGGTTTTATGACTCTGGGCACTTTACCACTGCTGTTCGGTGCTAAAGTGCATATGCTCTCCCTTTGTAAATATGTCTATGTGAATTGGTATATCCCTGATTGGCTTATTTGGTTTACCTGTTAGTCCCTAGTAGTGTGGCCTGTGTGTGCCCAGGGCTGGTAAACCAAATGCTGCTGGTGGGCATGCAGCGCTGGTTTGCGCCACCCACAGAAGCAGCTTTAAAGTGTGTCTCAGACCTACCACTGCAGTGTCTGTGTGCAGTCCAGAACTGCCATCTTGGCTGTGAAGTGCACCCACTTCCCAGCCCCTGAACCTTCCCTTGGCATCCTGTAAGTCGCCCCTCGGGTAGGGTGCATTGTATGTGTAAGGTAGGACATGCCTTGGTGTGTGTAGCATGTCCTGGTAGTGAATTATGCACCATTTGGTTTTTCACTACTGTAAGGCTACCTGTTCCTCATAGGCTAGAATGGGCAGTTTGACTATTACATGCTATAGTCCTAACTGACCCCAGGAACATGGTAGAAAAACGAATTTAGTATGCCTGAGCTCAGAATATTAAAATACACCTTTTAGTGAAGTTTATTTTTATATTCTGTGTTTGAAAATACCACTTTTAGAAAGTAGGTATTTTCTTGCCTAAGCCTTCCAGTGTGCTCTGCCGTTATGTGTATTGGCTGTCTGGTTTTAGAGGGGCAGGACAGGCTGAGTCAGACCTGGGTTGAATAGAGAGATCTGCATTTAGAGTGTGGGGAGGGGTGGCTCTTTGATCTGAATAGGGCTGTGCCTGGCAAAGTGAATGCTGGCTCCACCTCCCACTGTGTGTCTGCTAGCAGACCCCCTCTTTCTGAAAGGAAGGATGCAGCCTGGTAAACAAAGTGCTCCAGGCCTGAGCAGAACTGGTTCTGGCTAGGTTCAGGGACTGGTAGCTTCAAAGATCAAAGGCTTTTGGGGTATAAATATCTGTGCTCAAGCCCCTACATTTTGTATTGCTTTTGGATCTGGAGAGGAAACTCTGTCCGTGCCACTGGAGGAATCTGCAGGAAGTGACTGTCCTTGTGCTTGTGTGTTGTTTCTTGCACTGGCCTGCAGCAGTGACCACTGGACCTTGAAGAAGAAGAAAAGGAACTTTTGAGAGAACTTTTATTTTTGTTACAGCAATTACCCAAGGGCTAGGAAAAGAGCTAGCCTCCTGCTGGAGTCTCAGGCACATCAGACTCCACCACCAACCTCCTGCTTCCTCCCTGCGAGGATTGCTATCTGCTGATGAGGCTTGTTAGATTTGGGGGTCTCTAGTTGGCAGAGGTAGGTACCTTTGTCCAAATAGGGACCCTTGCGTCTAGTCAGGGAAAGTAGGTACACTCCCGAAATAACCCCTGCTCACCCTCTTGGTAGCTTGGCACGAGCAGACAGGCTTAGTTCAGAGGCAGTGTGTAAAGCATTTGTGAACACATACAGTAATCAAGTGACAACACTACAAATGGACACCACACAGGTTATATATTTATAAAAATAGGTATACTTTATATAGATTTATCACAAGACCATAAACGACAAAAATAATCCACAATACTGTCAAGAGTGCTTAGTTCTGATCAAAAGGCTTAATTCAAGGTTCTGTGCGAGTCGGTAGCCTCCTCTGGCTACGGCGATGTCGAGAACAAACAGAGTCTAACAAATCCAGCTGACCGCGTCGAGACGGGCCAACACAGCGTAGACAGACTCGGTCACAGTACCTTTTTCTTGAAGCGGCAGGCACGGGCGTGCGAGCCGGATGGCTGTTCGTCGCGGTCGCGATGCAAAAATGGAAGCGTTGCAGGACGCGTTGTCCCTCGATGCGGTGCAGGCAGCGGCTCGTTGACGTCGTCGAGACGGAGTCGGTGAGACCAGGGCCGTGCGTTGCAGGGCGAGACGGTGCTTCGATGCGGTGCTGGCAGGTTGCGGTGCGGCGACGGAGCCGGATTCAGGAGCTGGCGTTGATCAGTCCGGACAGCGGTGCGAGTCGGGCGGTGCGTCGCAAAGCGTGCGAGCGGTGCCCAACTCCGGTGCGGTCACAGGACTCGAACTCAGCAGCAGTGACCGTGTCGGTCGGACCAGTTCGATTCGGCGTAGCGAAGCGTTGCAGGACGCGTTGTCCCTCGATGCGGTGCAGGCAGCGGCTCGTTGACGGAGTCGGTGAGACCAGGGCCGTGCGTTGCAGGGCGAGACGGTGCTTCGATGCGGTGCTTACAGGACACCGAGTTGGTCGTGAGAGTCGGTCACAGCTCCCTACCTCTGTAGCCACTGAAACAGAGTTTCCAGCAGCAATTCACAAAGGGGGTGAAGTCCAATGGTCCTGGGACTTCGGTCAGGGGGCAAGCTCTCTTCCAAGCCCTTGGAGATCCTTCACAAGTTGATGAAAGTCACAGCAAAGCAAAAGTTCCTTTCTCCTTTCTTTGGCAGTCAGGCAGACCACTGCAGGCCAATCCCCCAAGCAGCACTTCAGGCTTAGGGATAGTCTCTCCTCAGTTTCTTCTTGGTTCCGCTCCTCAGCAAAGGTTTCTTCTTGTTCCCAAAAGTGATCTAATTTTCCTGGGGTCTGGGTGCCGGAGGCAGAGAGGCCTCTGCCTAGTCCAAAACCAGTTCTGGTCAGTCCTGGAGCACTTTGTTTTTCTGACTCCTTCTTTCCTTTCAGAATGTGGGGCAGAGTGCTCAGCCGCCCGGCAGGAGGTGGAGCCAGCATTGTGGAAGGCAGGCACAGCCCTATTCAGACCCAGGTGCAACTCCTCCCTCCACTCTGGATGCAGATCTTTCTATTCAGCCCTGCGCTGACTCACCCTGTCTCCTGTGGCCACCCCCAGCCCCTGTCACTCAATCTCCAGACAAGGAATACACAACCTAGCAGAGGCAGGCTTGGATAGTTAGGCAAGAAAATACCCACTTTCTAAAAGTGGTATTTTCAAACACAGAATGTTAAAACCAACTTCACTAAAAGATGTATTTTATCATCCTGAGTTCAGGCATACTAAATTCGTTTTTCTACCATGTTCCCGGGGTCAGTTCTGACTATAAGGTGTAATAGTCAGTCTGCCCATTCTGGCCTATGGGGAGCAGGTAGCCTTGCAATAGTGAAAAACGAAAATGGCTGTAATTCACTATTAGGACATGCCACACACACCAGGGCATGTCCTACCTTATACTTACAATGCACCCTGCCCTAGGGCCTACTTTAGGGGTGACCAACATGCAGTAAAGGGAAGGTTTAGGGACTGGTAAGTGGGTGTACTCACCAAGTCGACATGGCAGCCCTAGGCTGCACACAGGCTCTGCGATGGCAGGCCTGAGACACATTTTACAAGCCGCTTCTGTGGGTGGCACAACCAGTGCTGCAAGCCCACCAGCGGCATTGGATTTACAAGCCCGGGGCACACTGAGTGCACTGTACTAGGGACTGACAAGTAAACCAATCATCCAATCATGGAGTCACTAATACATATATCAATTAACGATAGGGAGCACTTGCACTTTGGCACTGATTAGCAGCGGCAAAGTGCCCATGAGCATCTAGACCAGCAAAAACATATCGGCAACAGTGGAGGCATTACGAAAAAATGGAAGGGAGACCCACGCCAAGGATGCCAGGTCTAACAAGGCTCCTGTGAGTTCCAGGGCCTCTAGTTTGCTTCAGAGAAAAGAGTGCTGGAAATCGTCGCTAATGCACGTTTGCGAGCCGCTGCAGCCGAGAGCGCTGGAAAAATCATCGCGCTGCTGCCGCTGGGTGCTCGCAACACGAAAACCATCGCTAACGCCCCTTTGCGAGCCGCTGCAGCTGAGACGCGCTGGAAGAATCATCGCGATGCTGTCGCCGAGCGCTCGCAACCCCCAAAGAAATCATCGCTTCAAGACATCGCTTTGCGGACGCCGTGCGTCCGCCATTTTGATCGCATCGCACCGGATTTCGTCGCTCCCTCGCGGAGCGCCATTTCTTCGCATCGCAACACGATCGCACAACGCAACAGGCTCGTCGCATCGACTTCTCCCTCGCGGCAAGAAAGTCATCGCATCGGCGGCCTAGCGTGCAGAAGTTTGTCGCATCGTCTCCGCACACGCAACAGGATCGTCGCATCGCCTTCGCCCTCGCGGCAAGGTCTCAGCGCATCGGCGGCCTAGCGTGCAGAAGTTGGTCGCATCGTCTCCGCACGCATCAGCAGATCGGCGCATCATCCTCCCTTGCGGCAAGGATTTTAACGCATCGCCGGCCTCGCGTGAGGAAAATCATCGCTACCACTTCTTTGCGACATTTTGTTGGTTTTGCTACTAAACCCAGGTACTTTGTGAGAGAAAGGGTCGCCGAGACCACTGCCTTGAATTTGAACCTTATTTTTGCAACCTTTGAACTATTTTTTGACAGTCCTTCAACAGCCATCCTATTTTTGACAGTCTTATGAGAGAAAGGGTCGCAGAGACCACTGCCTTGAATTTGAACCTTATTTTTGCAACCTCTGAACGAGAAAGGGGCGCAGAGACCCCTGCCTTGAATTTGAACCTTATTCTTGCAACCTTTTGAACTATCTTTGACAGCCCTTCAACAGCTATCCTATTTTTGACAGTATTGTGGCTTTTACAGTTATTGGTTTTGTAATAAATCTGCCTTTATATAAAGATACTTATTTTTTATAACTACTTGTGTGGTGTCCCTTTGTAGTGTTCCTCACTGTGTTACTGTGTATGGTCATAAATGCTTCACACCCTGCCTCTGAGATAAGCCTACCTGCTCGTGCTACGTTACCACAGGGTTGAGCAGGGGTATCAAGGAGGGTAGCCCTCTTACTCTGACTTAGGAAGAAGGGTCCCTACTTGGACAGTGGCCAGCCATTGCCAACTAGAGACCCCCATTTCTAACACTTTGTTTAAGAATTCTTTACTGGCGTCTGTTTGTAGTTTTTGAGGAATGCGGCCCTTCTCGAAGATGGCTTTAAAAGTGGTTGTGACGCTAGTCCCACTTTTATCGCGTAGAGCTTCTGCAAAGGCGTACTTGGACAAGACATCTATGACGGTTAATATATAACGAGCGCCGCTGTAATGTTTTGCTATATCTTGAAGGCTGATGATGTCCGCCTGCCATTGATAATCTATCTGCGCATTAACGATTGTAGGTCGCCTCTTAAAGCGCCTTCTGGCGGGTTTATGGAGTGAATACGTCTCCTCTCCTGATAACCATGTCTTCACCAGGTCTCTTCTTACAGGTTCGTTTTCATCTACAGCCCTTCTATACAGAGCTTCAGCACTTCCCAAGCTGCCAACACCACTTGTATCATAATAAAGTTTTCTTAACCGGGCCCCCAACATGTTGTCATCCGCTACAACACAGGCAATGAATGACGCTCGTTTTGAGTAAGGACATTTTATTAAAAATAAAGAATATTAACAAAACATAAACAGAAGGTACTTCACATTTTCATAGTAAGCGTCGTAAGGACGGATTAACACATAGCCACCTTGCGGTGTAGCATTCTACTGGTTGGTTCTAAATACACGCTATCATGTAACGTTAAATAAGACCTTATTTAAAATAGTCTTCGGGGGGCCAAAGACCCTATTCTTCTATTTTTTTTATGCAGATTACACATACGCCTTTCTACGAGTCTTTCTATCATCTTTCTATCAAAAGCCGTGCACATCCCCTGCATACATGGTAGTTTAAAGCTCGGGTCCGGGGCGTATCGGATCTCATTGAGAGCCGCGTACATGATCCTCACCATCCTAGGGTGGACAAATTTCTTTTCAGTGTACAACCTGTACACCACCCTTAACAGTTTATACAACTTGTACGGGTCTAACAAACTACAAATATAGTGTATTGTTCTTGTTCTGTATGATTTGCACAAACATTCGTGCGCCGCCTGCTGAGGATCCTTCATTTGATGTCCGTGACAAAGGCTGTAATAGTCACGCTTGACACAGGTTAGTACCACCGCTGCAGCGAAACCTTTAACACACTGCATGGCTTTGTAGGACACTCCTGGATCATCCTTTTCACACGCGCCGTTCTTAGAGCCGCATACACATTTGTCGTACCCATCACTGTTTTGGCATGTGGAACTTTCCGCCTGTTTTGAACACCACAGACAATTGAAAATTATGTTGCTCGATTTTGCAGGCTGCCGCTCTACCGCAGGTCTTTTTGGGGTTGCTCTCTAGGGTTCAAAAGAAGAAAGATTGACAGTCCATTAGTTGAAGAAATAAAATACATCATTATGTAGCTGCCAGCTCATAGCATTTTTACTAACCTCCGCATTTTCACCACCCTCTGCGGCGGCTCTGAAATCTTGAGAGTCGCTAATGTCCTGCGATGCCCCGTCATCTTCGACGCTTGTACCCGGCTGTTGCACAACTACCTTCTCAGGAGCCGTATCCTCCTGAATGCCCATGTCTTCATAGACGGGGGTGTTAGGTGGAACTATAGATTCTTCATCTTCCTCCATGTCCACGAAACTGAGGCCCGTATACACGCTGCCACTACACGAGCCCTCACTCTCACTGCTGTCGCCCTTAATCGGTGACATCCGGCGTACGGAATCCTTGAGACTGAGTGCTTCCATACGCCGAGAAAGGTCATCGCCAAAACCAGTAACGTCGCAGCCCATATCCTTAGGTGTTTCTTGTTGAGCATTCTCGTCTATTACCAGGGGTAAGCTGCGGTAATATCTATCGATAGTGGGCTGGTCGCCACCCAACACGGGCCTTTTCACGAGCGGGTTGTATCTCGTCATTTTGCTATGGCCAACTTTTCGTATTCAGACGCCTGCTTGCCGTACAAGGCTCTTAAGGAGGCCTTATATCTATCCTAAGCAACCCCTGAAAGGGGCGTGCACCTCTACACCACAACATGGCCAGCCTCCGTCATAGGTCTCTGGTTTTCTGCTGTCTCCAAAAACAGCCCCGCCCCTGTGGCAGGCCTCCCCTTGGGTCAAATGGTCACCTACATCAATCACGAGGGTTTGGGACCTGTCACTTTTAGTTCACTTCGTAGGGCGTGGCACCTGTCACTTTTAGTTCACTTCGAGGGGCGTGGCACCTGTCACTTTTAGTGCAAGGGGGCGTGGCACCTGTCACTTTTAAGGACACGAGTTTGATGAGCAATGGTATCCTGACTTACTACTCCTGTGGATTTGACTTAATTCATGCCATATGAAACCAACCCATTGTAGAGGTTGGCAGTGAACTTGAAGCAGTTGCTGCAGTGAGTTTAGTAGCCATATATGGTGTTGAATGATGCTGCGCAGACTGAGAGCCAACAGCACCTCCCTCTGGAGGTAAAATGGTACACTTCAGTTCTGTCTGCCTTGATTTTGGAGTCATTATTCTTCTAGATCACTCACTTTCCTGATGATCCAAGTCTTGTAAATTGAAACATCCAAAATCTGTAAAAGGAATGAAAGTGGCCAATGCTTTTTTTATTCCATGGATCCAGTAACATGGCACAAGTATAATCTGGGGAGGGCACAATTTCTTTTTTTTTAGTAGCATTTGATTAGTGTTCAAGCAAAGAATTAAGCTGTTTGACAAAACAGCTGCTTTATCATTGACAATGGTAAATGTTGCACTTTCTTCATATGTTCCTGCAGCAGGTGCAACAATGAGATTGCTTGGCTCATTGAACTCTCCTCCTTGCTAATATCCATTGTCATATTCACAAAAGCAGTAGCATTTGGATTACACACTCAACTAGCCCCCATTTTTCCACTTTCGTTAGCATGGCTTTGGCAGTTGCATCACCTCTCCTTTGAATTGCATAATCGTTGATAGACTTGTACACACACTCTGAGGTATCCTTTGTCAGCAATGGCTATGACATTATTAATGCCATTGCCAGTGCCAATGAATCCAATTCTGAGACCTCTGGGTTGAAGTCATTCATAGACTTTAGTACTAAATTCATCTAAGATATTGGAAGCTGTACGCAATATTTCCTAGTGACTATCACAACCATTGCATGCCGCTGAATGCACTGAAAAGCATCATCAGAAGTGAGACCAGCAGGTAGCTGTTTCTTCGCTCTCTCGATGGAGATCCATTGTGTAGTGATGAATATCTAATCTGTTGCTTGACAACTGGTCTACATCCCTGTTGTGAAGTGGGTGGACTGAACAGTGTTCTCCTTCATAGCATCTCCAACAACTGCAGCACTAGATGTTGTGTGTCCAGCTTGGAACCTTCCATTTTGGATAGAGGGTCTTCACAAATTCAAGTAACGATTCTCCTTCAATGAAAAAAGTAGAAAGAAGATCAAGCACTAACATTTTTGCCCGATTCCCCTTGTATAAACTGGCTTTCTTGTTGGTTTGGTGGTACAGTGACTGCATGTTGAACATAGCCTTGATGGTTTGTTGTTGTGATTCCCCTTTTTGTGATACCTTCTGGGGTAGTGCCCACATTGAGCAGGTAGGTTGTGGGTGGGCATTGGGGTGACAATATCCCTCCGTCCCTTGTGCCTTTCTAAGGTTGCGGTAGGCCATGACCCCACCCTATGTGCAACAATTGAAGCGCTGCTTCCCATGACGCCGACATCCTCTTCTTTTCCCCCACTACCAACTCCTTTAATCTGTCTACAAGCATCTGTGTTTTCGAGCTGCTCTGCCCACCTGATTGCGTGTTGATATTTTAGATGGGCCAGTTGGTCCAATGTACCATAATGTCCATCTGGCTTACCACAAAAACCTTTTGGTGTGCAAATTGAAGATTCTGAGATGTGCTCCTCATGTAGCCTGACTGTAAAGAAGTCCCGAACTGGGATAGAGAGATTTCTTTAATGGTGCCAACGCCTAAATAACTTCTTGAAGTGGAGCTGGGTGACTGTGCTGGCCTTTCCCTAGGGTGGGATATGACTATGTTACGGGTGGTGATTGCTGCATGTTTTTGGGTTCTTGAAAAGATGGAAGCATGCAGTGTTGATGGAACTACATGAGTATGAGCAGTTTAAATAGAGGTGACTTATACTTCCTCTGTGCCATTCACCACACTAATTACATCACATCATCCTTGAAGATGAGGGGGGATGTGCTCCTTCTTTTCTTTGCTGAAGATATGGTGAAGCTGATGTGTCCAGTGGGAAAATAGTCACAACATTCTCCTCTGACGCAAGATCAACTTCCTGCTCTGCTCCTACTTCCAGGAGATCAGGTGATGCAGACTGTGGTTCCTGTTGTTGGCTTTCAGTGGCTACTGGGACAATTCTATTTCAGACTCACCACCCTCAATGCTTGCAATTAATGCAGCAATGAGCGACCTGGGATTAGGGTTTGATGGTGGTGCGGTTGATCCAAGGGTTGTCGTCCTCCTAGCCTCTTCCTGCCCAGAGTGGAATGCAGCAGGTAAGTCATATTTCCACATTTCTCCTCACTGGTCACTTTCTTGGCATGAATCTCCTTCTTTGGAACATCTTCTTTTATAGGTCGTGTTAGACCTGTCAGCCTTAGGGTGGTCTGCTATCCCCAAACGTTGCCTCCACCCCCACTATTTTTGCTGATCTTGTTTTTGCTGGCCTTATGACTCTGGTCACTTTACCACTGCTAACTGGTGCTGAAGTGTTTGTGCTCACTCCTTAAAACATGGTAACATTGGCTTATACCAAATTGGCATTCTTAATTTGCTTGTAAGGCCCTAATAAAGTGGCACTACCTGTGTCCAGGGCCTTTAAGTTAAATGATACTAATGGGCCTGCAGCACTGATTATGCCACCCATTTAAGAAGCACTTTAAACAAGTCTCAGGCCTGCTATGGCAGGGCCTGTGAGTGCAGTTTTAACCTGCCATTTCAACCTGGCAAAACTACCCTTCTGCCAGGTCCAAACCTTCGTTTTTAATACATGAACGTCATCCCTGGACTTCCCAGAGGGCAAGATGCAATGTATTTCAAAGGTATGGCATATGGTTTTTAGGTTTTACATGTCCTGGTAGTGAAAAACTCTTAAATTCCCTTTTCACTACTGCAAGGCCTACCTCTCCCATAGGATAACATCGGAGTTACCTTAATCCATTTAATAAGTTGTGATTTCCATATGGGAACAGGTTAATGGTTGGTGTCTTTGGAATTGTAAAGAAAAATCCAAACTTATGATAAAGTCAGATTTTTAATTACGATTGTGAAAATGCCCCTTTTGGAAAGTTGCCATTTTCCTGCCCTAGCCACTTAGTGCCTGTATCCTGTCTCTGGGTCACATGAGTGGGTGTAGTTGACAATTTGGACTTTGTGTATTCCTCATAGGCAGTCACATAAATAGTGAGCTTAGGAGTGCCTGGATGGGCCATCACTGGCAGGATGGGAGAGAGGAGCTGGGCACAGCCCTACTTACACTTGAATAGTCTGTGTCCTCCCTCTACACAAAGGGCTGCATACCCCCTGTAGTTAGTCTGTAGCCAAGGTAGGGGGGGGCAGGCACCTTTGCACTTCAAAAGTAACTCTCTAGCAACCTCTTCCCACTTCAAAGGCAGAACTGGGCATGAAGATTAGACCTCAAACACCACCTCTTCAGCGCACTTCTGGACCTATGGATTCTCTGCCAGCAAGAAGGGCTGCAGCTGCTAAAAGGACTGTCACTCTGCTGGACTGCTGATCTGAAGGACTGGTGTTGTTGTACTGACTTGCTGCCTGCTGCCCTCTTGCCTGAGTGAGAAGGACTTGACCTTTATCTCTTGAACCCAGAATTGCAGAGTGACTCCAGGGGCTTGTTGGCTGGCCTCTTATCTGTAGCTCCAGGGATACAACAAGCTTCCAATAACCTTGCTCCTGCACCTGGACTCTGCCATCTGTGAGTCTAAACTGCCAAGTTTTGCAACCCCATTCCTGGTCTCTTGGAAGTTGGCTTAAGGTGCCCTGCCAGGCTCTGTGGATCCAGCTGAACCAATGCTTTGCCTCTACTGCATGGCGCAACCCCAAGCAGAACCAACGCATCGCTGCTGCTGCATGGATCAGTACCACCACAAACACCCAAATCAAATTACAACTCATTGCCTAATCGGAACTGCTGCTGCATGACGCTTCCTCAGGGCAGGCCCTCAAATCCCTCATTGGCAGTAGCCTTGACGACAACGACAGACTCGACATCGCAGTCTCGCAGCTCCTCATAACCGATGTGCGGCGCATTCTCAACGCCGTACTTCGCATCGTAAGTCCTCGTCAATGGGATCTTTAGCAACGATGCAGGACCTAGCACTGCAGTCTCTCGGCATCTTGGAACCAACAAAACTATTCAGCTGCTTGATGCAAACGAGGGCTTAAGGTACTCTGTTCAGCGGGCCTAACTGGGTCTCTGTATCCAGCCTGCACTCCATCGTGGTCGACCTAAACTTGTGACTTGGTCTCGGTCTAGCCAGACCAGATATCCACAGTTGTTCCTTTGTGCTTTTTGGCACTTTTTGTACAAAAATCATTAAAATTGCATCTCTCCAGTTCTACTGATTAGTTGATTGATGTTCTGGTCTTGTTTTATTTATAAAAAATTACTCTATTTTTCTGAGTTGGCACAGGATCCTTTTTGTGTGGTGTTTCACTTTATTACTGTTTGAAGTGTTGCACAAGCGCTTCACACATTGTCTGTAAGCTAAGCCTGATTGTTCTGTGCCAAGCTACTAGGGCGTTGAGCACAGGTTAATTTAGGGATGGCTTGTGCTTTACCCTGGCAAAGATTGTCGTTGCTGCTTGGCCCGCGCCTGCACCCCAGTCAGCCAACAACCCCATTTCTTACAGGTTAGCACCTAACAGTATTTAGCACAAGCAGAAGCACTTAGCAGAGGACCTTCATGTCACTGTGAGCTAATTCTCAGACTTTTCTCCATCTCAGTATTGTGCTTGACATCTTATGCACCTGCAAGTAATAAAAATGAAGGACAAAGTCAATGAGACTTGAGCAATCTAGCCAACGTAATACAAGTCACCATCATCATTAATACCAATGCTTAACAGTAGTGTACCCATTCATAAACAAACTAAATTTTTGATAGACATTACACAGGAATGCCCTCTGAGGCCAACAGGAGCGCTATGGGAGGGGAGGGAAGTCAAAAATCAAATAAATGAAGTAAATAATTGCTAGCACTCCTCTGGGGACCCTATGGCATGCAGGCAGGCACACAAATCTAATAAATGAATTAAATAATTGCTAGTGTCTATCCAGGGCTCATGTGGAACCTATGGGATGTGGGGTCATGCAAAAATTGAATAAATGAATCATAAACAACACTGTACTACAATTGGCCACAAGCACTAATATATATCAGGAAAAAAAATAACAGGAGTGTCATGGACTTCTTGTATCACTGTTCCTAGAACACAGCTTTTAATGATTGTTAGACCTGACAGCCTTAGGGTGGTCTTCTCCCCAACTGTTTGCCTTCCTCCTCCACTTTTTCTGACCTTGTTTTTGCTAGTATTAGAACTCTGCTCACTTTACCACTGCTAAACAGTGCTAAAGTGTTCGTGCTCTCTCCCCTAAACATGGTAATATTAGTTAATCCCCAATTGGCATATTTAATTTACTTATAACTCCCTAGTAAAGTGCACTATATGTGCCCAGGACCTGTAAATCAAATGCTACCTGATGGGCCTGCAGCACTTATTGTGCCACCCACTTACGTAGCCCTTTTACCATGGCTCAGGCCATTGCAGAGCCTGTGCATGCAGTTTAAACTGCCATTTTGACATGGCAAAAAAAACCTTTTGCGAGGCTCAAACCATCCATTTTTATGCATATAAATCACACCTAAGGTAGGCTCTGGACAACTCAGAGGGCAGGGTGCAATGTATATACAAGTCAGGACATGTATGTTTAAGCTTTCCATGTCCTTGAAGTAAAAAACCCTCAAAGTCGTTTTTTCACATCTGCAAGGCCTATATTTTCCATAGGATGACATTGGATTGCTTTATTACATTTTATAAGTGTAATTTCCAAATGGGAAGAGATAAACCCTTCGAGCCTGGTGTCTCAATTTAAAATCCAAACCTATGGGGAAGTCCGATTTTAAAGTGCAATTCTGAAAATGCCACTTTTAGGATGTTGCCATTTTCTAACTTTGACCATTTGGTACTTGTGCATGTCTCTAGTACATGTCTAGGGAGGGTGACAGCGAGGTTTGTGTATTGCCCCAGACAGCCACACACAATGAGCGCTTAAATGTGACTTGATAGGCCATTCTGGCAGGATGGGAGGTAGGAGCTGCACCCAGCTTCACTTACACCTGATTAGGCTGTGTCCTGTCCCCACACAAAGGGCTGCATACCCTCTATAGTGAACCTGAAGCCAAGGCAGGAAGGGAGGAACTCTGTGCTCTTCATAGGCATGCCTTTGAAGTCTCTCCCACTTCAAAGACACAACTGGGTATCCGTATTGCACCTCCGACTCAACCATTCAGTACACTTCCGGACCTGTGAAGACTATGCCAGAAAGAAGAGCTGCAGTGCTGCTGAAAGGACTGCCACTCTGCTAGATTGCTGCTCTGTTGGACTCCCGCTTTGCTGTGCTGACCTGCTGGCCTGCTGCCCTCCTGCCTGGGTGAGAAGGACTGGATCTGCTTCATTTGAACCCAAAGTGACTCCAACTGCTAGCTGGCTGGTCTCCTGATCTGAAGTCTCAGTGACAGAAAAGACTTCCACCCAACCTACTTCTGCACCTAGACTCTGCCATCTGTGAGTCTACAGTGATACGTGGTGCCCCCCAGTCCTGGACCCTTGGAAGTGGGCCTAAGGTGTAACTCCAGCAGAACCAATACATCCTCTGCTGAGGCAACGCATCCCCATGCAGAACCGATGAATTTCTTTGGCTGAGCGGTGCATTTTTTAGCAGAACCTACGCATCGCTGCTGTTGAGTGGAATGGACCCATCACAAAAGACCGATGCATCGCGTTTACAACCGCCGCTGCGTGGCGCTTTACCCAGCGCAAGCTCCTCACATCCCTCGCCTACAGCAGTCTCTCCAATGACACTGGATCTCCGCATCGCAGCTTCACAGCTCATCGGAACCAATGCATCGCGCCTGCTGCGTCTTGCATTCTTGACACCAGACTTTACATCGTAAGCCCTGACAACAGGATCCTTGACGTCAACACATCAGGACCTCGCACCGCAGCCTAGCCGCACTTCAGAACCGACGCATCTCCTTGGCTGTGTGCGACGCATCTTTGATGTGGATCCGAGCAAGTGCTTCGCAACCAGGATTAAGGTACTTTGGTTCAGCGGGCCTAACTGGATCTCTCTAGCCGGCCGGTGCTTCATCTCAGTCGGCCTGAACTTTTGACTTTGTCTCAGTTTGTCACGACCAGTTATCTCAAATAGTGCTTTTTGCTTCTAGGCGCTATTTTTACCTAAAAACTGAAATTCAAGTTCAACTTGGTCATTCTGGTTTTGTTTTATTTATTAAATTACGCCCCATTTTACTAATCTAGTGTGACATCTTTTTGTGTGGTGTTTACACTGATTTACTGTTTATAGTGTTGCACATATCCTTTACACATAGCCTCCAAAGGTAAGCCTGACTGCTCTGTGCCAAGCTACCAGAGGGAGAGCACAGGTTAATTTATGGTTGCCTTCCTCATACTCTGACTAGTATTGTGGTTGCCTCTTGACCAGCGCTTACACTCCAGTCACCCAACCACCCAATTTCTAACAAAGATGGACTAAAAGAATTTAAACTTACACTGGATTAACAAAATGGTGGTAGCTAGCTCATCAATCTCATGGGAAGCAAAGGAGAGGGCATGGAAAACAAAGACAAAATGGTCACCACACATACATGCACTCACTGGCTCCACAGGATGGAGATCACGGCATGGTCAGCAAAGAAGGAGGCATGGAGAACAAAGACAAAATGGGCACCGCTCCATGGACATTAAATGATGAGGCATGGAGAACAAAGAATAAACAAGCATTGGTAAACGCCTTAGGTTTCGCTTATTGATTAATAATAAGCTGTTTTTTGTTGTAAGTTGTAGCTTGCTGAGTAGTTGTACAAAATAAGTTACAGAAAGTCTGTTAAAGTGTTTTGACTTTTTTCTGTACAAAAAGGCTATATATTGTGCTCTTACTAGTGGTATAGTGCGGTTAAGTAACAGCAACATTCTGAAAAATTAAATGAAAGAAGGAAATAATAGAATTCATTGATGTAATTGCAATATTATGTGTTTAGAGGAGTTATGACAACTTTTGGGCCTGGTGGCACTGCACCTGCTGCACCATTCAAATCATGTCCCTAGTGCCTGCAAGATAACTGCATTTGTGACTGCCTGTTTAGTAGTAAAATATTGCAATATTTAGTTTTTAGAGGCGTTATGACAACATTTGGCCCCGGTGCCACTGCACCTGCTCACCATTCAAATCATGACCCTATTGCCTGAAAGGTAACTGCACTTGTGACTGCCTGTTTAGTAGTACAATATTGCAATATTTGGTGTTTAGAAGGGCTCCTAGAGCTTTGGGCACAGGTGTCGCTGCACCTGTTGCACCATTGAAATCATGACCCTAGTGCCTGCAAGGTAACTACACTTGTGACTGCTTATTTAGTAGGTAAATTTAGTAATATTTGGTGTTTAGAGGAGTTCTGACAACTTCTGGCCCCGTGCCACTGCACCACAGCACTAGTGAAATCATGACCCTAGTGCCTGCTCGATAACTACACTTGTGACTGCCTGTTTAGTAGTAAAGTTAAGCAATATTCTGCGTTTAGTGGGGTCCCTAGAGATTTTGGACCCGCTGCCACTGCACCTGCTGCACCATTCAAATCAAGCCCCTTTTAACTGAAAGATAACTGCAATTGTGTTTGCCTATATAATAGTAAAATAAAGCAATATTAGGTGTTTCGAGGCGGTCATGACAAATTTTGGGCCCGGTGACGCTGCAGCATTCAAATCATGACCCTGTTGTCTGCTAGGTAACTGCACTTGTGACTGCCTGTTTCATAGTAAAATATAGCAGTATTGGGTGTTTAGAGGAGTTCTGACAACTTCTGGCCCTGGTGCTACTGCACCTGCTGCACCATTCAAATCATGACCCTATTGCCTGCTGGATAAATGCACTTGTGACTGTCTTGTTTAGAAGTAAAATTTAGCAATAATCTGGGTTTAGTGGGGTCCCTAGAGCTTTTGGCCCCAGTGCCACTGCACCTGCTGCATCATTCAAATTGGGTTGTATGTTGGAACAATGAGTTCCTCAACAACGACTTCCTTAACAACGCGGTCGCTACAACGACCACGTCTTAACCACGATTTTTTTTACCACGCATTCCTTTACCATAAATTTTTGTGGTAAAGGCATGCATGGTAAACGGCCATCCGTTGCTACCCCCACCCCCTAAAAATTAACCCAAACCTCTCCCACCCCTAAAAACTAACACAAACCCCTACCCCCTAAAAACTAACATGAACTCCCAACCCTCTAAAAACTAACACGAACCCCCACCCCCTAAAAACTAACCCGAACCCCTCCCACCCCTAAAAACTAACACAAACCCCTCCCACCCCTAAAAACTAACACAAACCCCCACCCCTTAAAAATTACCCCGAACCCCTCCCACCCCCTAAAAACTAGCATGAACCCCCCCACCCCCAAACCCCTCTTACCTGTCCTGTTCCTGTCCGACGCTCCTCTCAACTCCACCCATCCCGAACACTAGACCAACTTAGCCTTAACCATGCACATGCGTGGTTAAGGCTAAGTCGTTGTTCAGGCACGTCATTGTCAGCTTGCATGACTCCGGAACTCGTTGTTCCGGAGTCGTTGTTCAGGATGTTTCCCTTCAAATCAAGTCTCTTTTATTTGCAAGATAACTGCAATTGTGACTATCTTTTTAGTTGCCAAATATAGCAATAGTATGTGTTTAGAGGTGTTCTGACAACTTTTGGGCCTGGTGCTACTGCACCTGCTGCAGCATTCAAATCATGACCCTGCTGTCTGGAAGGTAACTGCACTTGTGATTGCCTGTTCACGAAAAATAAATAGCAATATTAGGTGTTTAGCCGGGTGCCTGGAGCTTTTGGTCCAAGTGCTACTGCACCTGCTGCACTATTGAAATCATGACCCTAGTGCTTGCTAGATAACTGCACTTGTTATGACTGCCTGTTTAGTTGTAAAATATAGCAATATTAGGTGTTTATTGGAGTCCTGACAACTTTTGGGCCCGGTGCCACTGCACCTGCTGCATCATTCAAATAATGACTCTGTTGCCTGCAAGGTAACTTCAATTGTGTCTGCCTGTTTAGTAGTAAAATATAGGAATATTAGGTGTTTAGAGGAGTTCTGGGAACTTTTTGAGCTGGTGCCACTGCACCTGCTGCATCATTCAAATAATGACTCTGTTGCCTGCAAGGTAACTGCAATTGTGTCTGCCTGTTTAGTAGTAAAATATAGGAATATTAGGTGTTTAGAGGAGTTCTGGGAACTTTTTGAGCTGGTGCCACTGCACCTGCTGCACCATTCATATCATGACCCTAGTGCCTGTAGATAACTGCACTTGTGACTGCCTGTTTAGTGGTAAAATATAGCAATATTTGGTGTTTAGTGGGGTGACTGGAGCTCTTGGTCCTGGTGCTACTACACCTGCTGCACCATTCATATCATGACCCTGGTGCCTGTAGATAACTACACTTGTGACTGCTTGTTTAGTAGTACAATTTAGCAATAATCTGGGTTTAGTTGGATCCCTAGAGCTTTTGTCCCCAGTGCTACTGCACCTGCTGCATCACTCAAATCAAGTCTCCAAGGTAACTGCAATTGTGACGGTCCGATTAGTAGTAAAATATAGCAACATTATGTGTTTAGAGGAGTTCTGACAACTTTTGGGCCCAGTACTACTGCACCTGCTGCACCATTCAAATCATGACCTGTTGTCTGCAAGGTAACTGCACTTGTGACTGCCTGTTTAGGAATAAAATATAGTAATATTAGGAGTTTAGTGGGGTGCCTGGAGCTTTCGGGCCCGGTGCCACTGCATCTACTGCACCACTCAAATAATGACCCTGTTGCCTGCAAGATAACTGCACTTGTGACTGCCTGTTTAGTAGTAAAATATAGCAATATTTGGCGTTTAGTGGAGTTATGACAACTTTTAGTCCCGGTGCCACTGCACCTACTGCACAATATAAATCAAGCCCCTTTCAACTGCAAGGTAACTGCAATTGTGACTGGCTGTATAGTAGTAAAAAATAGCAATATTAGGTGTTTAGAGGAGTTCTGACAACTTTTGGGCCCAGTGACACTACACCTGTCGCACTATTTAAATCATGACCCTGTTGTCTGCAAGGTAACTGCACTTGTGACTGCCTGCTTAGTAGTACAATATAGCAATTTTAGGTGTTTAGTGGGGTACCTAGAGCTTTTGGTCCTGTTGTCACTGCACCTGCTGCATCATTCAAATCAAGTACCTTTCAACTGCAAGGTAACTGCACTTGTGGCTCCCTGTTTAGTAGTAAAATATAGCATAGCACTTATATAGTAACTTTATTTTTAATGTGCAATGTTTATTACAACATTTAGAATTTGATCATAATGCCCAATGCCTACAAAGAGAGGTACTGATGCATGAATAGGAAATGCCACAAACATTCTAAGGCTAAAGCATCTGCTTTACACATCTAAGTAATAGAAAGCAAGCATTCCAGCATACTTTTAGAAGCTGTCTGCCTTTCCCGTGGGAAGAGATCTTATCTTGACAGTGAATGAAGCTTAAACAGTGTGAACGGCTTTAGTAGAAGTATCAATACATGCAACCAGGCAAAGTTAACAACAAAAAAGTTCCACACAAAAGCAAATGAACACAGTAATTCGGCATGGGTAACTGATAAGAGCCCCCTTTTAAGCAATATTAAATTCAAGAGATTTTACAAGCACAGCGCAAGCACTATGATGGCGAAACCTAAAATTGGGAACCTATCACAAACACACACACTGGCTACATAAAATGGCCACCCTCACATGGCCAACAAAAGAAGGAGGTATAGAGTATAAAGACAAAGAGGCCACCACACACACTGGCTATATAAAATGACCACTGCCACATGGCCAGCAAAGGAGGAGGCATGGAGAACAAATAAAAAATTGGAACCGGTCACAAACATATACACTGGTTACATAAATTGGCTAACCCCACATGGCCAGGAAAAGGAGGCATGGACCACAATGACAAAGAGGCCACTACACACACACACACAGAGCAGCATTTCACAAATCAAGGCACCACTCTCTATTCCGCATAGCTGAGTACTAGGCCTCAGACTCATGGTTTAACTTTGAAGTCGATAACTTCTTGCTTCTAGCTGTTAATGAGATAGTCCCATGGCTCCCATCCTGAGTTCTTCCATCCCCTCCTCCTGACTCTGAGTAACTCCGTTCCAGAGCAGTCATGACCCAAGCAAAATAGGCGTATAGTGCACTGTTGTTAAAGAACAAGTAGAGAAACAAAATTGCAGCATTTTACATAGGTTTTTGTTTGTTAACTAAAGTAACTGCTCTGGTCTCTGAAGAACCAGAAAAAAGGAGAGGACCCTGCAAGTAAATCTGGCTAAGTGTGAAAGGGTCAATCACCTCCTAGGAAAAAATGAACGCCCATCACTCAGGCCACTTTGAAAATCAACTATCTCAATCAAGTTCCAAAATAACAGTTTAACACCCTCCCTCACTTTCTGCCACTACATGAATCATCAATCATCACTCACAATCACTAGATAATCAGATCACTCATTGGTGCAATGGTTACCTGTTTCAATCCAAACACGGTGGTAGGGACACTACCTCACCTTTGATGCAAGCAACAGATTGGAATTTGGCAGTCAGGTAAACCAAACGATTGTCTGGGGCAGCCCTCCTAGGTGATGAAAAAACAGATGGATCATAGGAGTAGACCGTACAGGTTAATGAATTTTCACTAAGTAAGTTTGTAAAGGCCAATCACCTCCAGGGAAAAAAATTATAGCCCATCACTCAGACAACAAACATTGAGAATCAGTCATCTCAAGCAAGTTCCCAAAATACAGTTCAACACCCTCCCTCACTGTCTGTCACCACATGAATCATCAATCATCATCAATCACACACACACTCACTCACTCATTATTGCAATAGTTGTAGTTCCCTCTTCCAGTCCAAGCATGAGTATTTTAGGTATTAGGTATTCATCTGTGACGCAGGCAACACATTTGAATTCGGTATTGGCATTCTTGTAAACCAACAATCTTCTGGGCCAGCTCTGCTAGTACTAAGTGATGCGAAAAAGGATAGGCATGCAAGGGGGCAGGCATTGTCTCCAATGCCATGATGGAATTGTGGAGGCTTCTTCAATATATACTAGTCCAACTGCAATCCGGCAATATAGCAGATGTAACAACATGATAGCTTGGCCCATCGTACTGTCCTCCTTGCTAACTTACCGCATGAAAACTTCAAAAGGGAGTAGCATCTATGTCAGGCAATTGACTAGGCCCCATTTTTCTGCATCCATGGTCATAGCTTTCCCAACTGCAAACCCTCCTCTTTGCATGACATAGTCATTGATCTGTCTTTACTGCTTAAACAGATGTTGCAACATGTAATAGGTCGAGATCTAATGTGTTGGCACCTCCTGTATCAGGGCTTTGTCTGATGCTCTATTAGCATGCTGAGTAATCAGCAACTTCTTACCGGCTTTAAAAGAATGGCTGAATGAGTGCAGATTCTTCTGCAGGTGTCCAGTATGTTGCTGACAGTGTCTTCTTTTTTTAGAAAGTCTTGCACCACCAGGTTGATGCAATGGGCCAAACACAGGACTCTGAAATAGCCACTGTCTGACATGGCCTTGACTATGTTACTGCCATTTTCCATGGCAACAAATCCAATTCTGAGACCTCTAGGTTGCAGCCATTCATACACATTGCTGTTAAATTTGTCCAAGATGTTTACAGCTGTATGAGATTTCTCCATGGTGAACATGGCCACTGTTGCATGCCGCCTAACGCTCTTAAAACCTTCTTCATGGCCAAGACCTTTAGATATCTTTTGCTTTACCCCTGCAAAAGAGATTCAGTGTGCAGTGATGCACATGTAATCAGTCACCTGACAACTGGTCAACATGCCTGTCATCAGGTGGATAGTGTGAACAACACTTTGCTGCAAAGCTTTTCCAACCAAGTGCAGCACATCGTGATGCAGAGCTGAAAGAGCAACTCTGGCAAAAAAGGCCCAACTTGGTACCTTCCATTTCGGGCAGATAGCTGCCACAAATCCTAAGAAACTCACTCCTTCCACAAAAGAAGAAGGGAGGAAGTCCAGCGCTAACATTTTTGCCAGCTTCCCATTGTGCAAATGAGCGGTTGGGTGGTTCCGCTCGTGGGGCCCTCCTGCCCCAACATGCCTGTAATAGTATTCTGTATTTTCTTCTTTTCTGGGGCCACTGAGATAGGCATCTTTCGAGAAGTAGATGGTGTTGGTAGACTCAATGTGCATCAATGATGGGGTAGTCACTGTATCCAGTGGTGTCTCCATCTCACTCTGAGTGTTGTGCCATTGTGAAGTTGCAGAGGTGTGTGATTCTGCTGGCGTACTGCTGGGGACAGGGTTTCTTTGCATGAGGATGTCACCCTCTTCATCCTCATCATCACCTCCCACCATGTAGCTGATGTTCCCTGGCTCTCCTCACCACCACAACCTCATCAGTAATTTTTTTAAGGTGCTCCTCCCACTTGATTGTGTGGTGTTTTTTCATATGGGTCATTTGACCTCCAGTACCATAATGTGTACCAGGCTTACCTCAACGAACATTTGTGTTAAAAATGCTGCGTACTGCAATGTGCTCCCCCTCTTTGCTAACCGTTAAAAATTCCCAAACTGGGAGAAGTACTTTTTTTACTGTGCCACTGCTAGTGGCTGAAGAAGAACTGAAGGCAGATGAGCATGTCGTTGATTGCCTCTCTGCTTCTCCTGTGGTAGGGATTGGTTTAGGTCTCAGCTGGGGCTTTGCAAATATCAGAGCTGGTGGTGCTACCTGTGCCACTTCCCTTAGAGGAGATTGGGTAGCACTGTCACACTACTCTGTGTCACCTTCCACAATGACTGCCTCGTCGTCGTCATCCTCCTCATCATCCCCTTCCATAAGTCTATGTCTTTCAGGAACCTTTCTTTTTCCTTGCCTCTACTGTTGTCTCCTGAACTCTGCCGGGGTCCACTCCATGTTCCTATCATCATAATCAGAAGTGGTGCTTGGAGAAGATGGTGGAGTCGCACCCTTCCTTTTCCTTGCTGGAGATCTGGGAGCCAATGATTCTAAAAGAGGGGGTTCTTGTTTGGAAGGAAGCTCAACCTCCTGTTCTGCTCCAACATCAGGAAAATGTAGTATAGCTGGCTGCAAGTGCTGTTCACTTTGCTCTGTACTACTTTGTGAAAGGGACAAATCCAATTCAACGTCACTACTCGTCAGCATCAACATGATTGCAGTGGCTGATTTACTAATGGCCATGGTTCTGGGCTTATGTTGGCGTGGTGTTGTTGATGTCAAAGTGCTGCTCATAGTTTGCTCCCCGGAGGCTGGTGCTGCAGGTGCACATTTTCCGAAAATGGTTTTGACCGACACACCACTGGTGGAAAGCTGCTTCTTCTCAATGACCACTTTCTTGGCAGAAACTTTCTTTGGGGCCATCTTAAAGCTCTCAGTTGACAGTTGCACCAAGCTGCATAAGCAGATGTGATTTAAGGACCGACGTGTGACTGCACAGGCCTTCTGTTTGGCAGTACTGCAGGTGATGTCTCTTCTCTGAGTCGTGTGCAACTAAAAGCAAACAAGCAAGAAAAACATTTAGTGTGAAATGTGGCATTGTTTGCAGTTTGAATTAGTACAGACAAAGGCAATATTAGCGTGATGGTATTGTTAACTTATGTAACCACTTTAAAGTCAAACCACACCACCATTCCATAATTCCCCATCAGAATAGCACACAATATACAGAATGATAGAGCTCTTTCGTTTATGTTAATATATTCTAACGGAGACACCTGTGGCACTCAGGGGACTAAATGGGCAAATGGAATAGTAATCTTAAAAAAAAAAAAATGGAGGTTAGTGTGTGCCTATTGCAGGCAATGTGGTCCAGGAATATAATAATCATCCTCATTAAACAAATGAATGATGCCAGAGTCTAAAGTGCACCGCAGCCAGGGTATCCAGAAGGAAGGAAGAAATTGAATTATATACCTAAAAAACTGAATGCTCTTGCGCGGTTGTGCACCTATGGTGGATGGATGATGGATCAACCGAGGCAAAAGTCCCCAAAAACTTTACAGTAAAAAAATTGAAAAAAAATAAAATTACTTTAAACAAAGTTACATAATTTTTTTTAAAGAAAAATTAAAAAATTCAATTACAAAATTAAAATAAAATCATATAATTAAACTGATATCTCATTCTTCCATGCAAGCCTATGGCAAAGGCACACTTGCTGAATGCCCAAAATGGCTGCCAGCCTGTGCCACATGGACAACAACACTGAGCAAGAAGGCATGGGGAACAAAGAAGACATGCCAGCCTAAAGCAAAAGCACACTAGCTGCCTACACAAAGTGGCCACCAGCCACATGGTCACAACAACCAGCAAGGAGGCCACAACAAGAACACAACAAGGACACATGGAGGCCTATGGCAAAAGCACACGAGCTGCCTACACAATATGGCCACCGGCCATATGGTCAAACAACAAGCAAAGAGGCATGGAAAACAAAGAACACCTGCAGGTCTATGGACACTGACTATACAAAATGCCCCCTGGCCACATGGCATGGGGAACAAAGACAAATGGTGGCCTATGGCAAACACACTCACAAACTGGCCAGACAAAGGAGACATGGTAACACGGAAAAAATAGCAATAATTCAACAATGCCAAAAACAAAAATTAACAGCACACATCCTCCAAAGGCACTGAATATAATTACCCCACCTATACACTGTTTGCAGAAAAACATGAAATACCCCCAAAAAACAAATTTTGTAATTTAATCCAATGCCATCCATTGCCTAAATGATGTTTCAAGTCAACAGACACCACAGAAACAGTTGTTTCATGCACCCATGACTACTACTGGGCCTACTAGCTGGAAGGCCCATTGGGAGACTAGGCCACATAGTGCATTACATGAATATTGCAAATGTATTAACTACATGGAAAAAATGTACTAAACTGTGCAACATTTTTCCGTAAACAAAAGAAGAAAAATTACATGCAAAACAATAACTAGGCCACCCACCACAATAAATTTTAAAAACACCCTTCAACTTACTAGTGAAATCTCAAATACTAAGGGCCCGATTATGATGTTGGTCAGAGCTGCCTCCGACCGACATCCTTGCGGAATCGGTACCGACTTCTATTACGCTGCAACCACAAATGGTGCGGTCGCATTCTCCCATTTCCCTATGGGAGCTTTTGCTACTGCAGTAAGCCGGCCGGAGCACAAGCTCCCATAGGAAAATGGGAGATTGTGTTCATCCCTGCACCACGTGGCAGGCACCTCAAGGTGCAGGGATCAAGTCCCCCAACCGGAGGCCGCAACGAGAAGGGGGCCCTGCTAGGGCCCACCAAACTCCGACAGGCTTTCCATGCCGGTAAGCTCGACATAGAAAGCCTGTGGGAAACTGAGCATAGTAATCCCAACAGCGGAAACCTTGTCCATTGGAATTACGGGCCGGCCTCCGACTGGCCAACGGGCTCCTTGAGCCCGTCGGAATCCAGCCGTAATGACCAGCCGGTTTCAATTCCGACTGCCTCTATTGTAATTAGGTGTTTGAAATTGAATCCGACGGTCTCAGTCTGAAAACCTCCGACCTAAGGTCGTAGGCTTTCCAACCGAGATCGCATTAGGCCCCAAAGTCCTTAAATCCTATGGTATATATGCAGCAGGCAAGGAGAGTGATCCTGTCAGCTCCAAATCCCAATGAAAAGTGACCAGGAGATTGAAAAACAACTAGGAGGAGTCTGCTGGACAGGAACAGGAAGTTGGAGTCTCTGGGGCACTTCTGTCCTGTATAAAGTTTAAAAAAAAGGCTTCTTGCACAACAAAAATGACTCCAACAGCCTGTTGGAGAAGAAAATCCACTCAAAAAGCCTCCCAGCTTCTTCTCGAGCAAAAAAGCTGCTCGAGTGGTCCATTCACGAACGACACTACACTGAAGCCATTGCAGCCGGAACCAGTGCAAACAAGTGTGAAGTATCATGCAAGGGCACTAACTTCCTGAGATTATCGTGGCGCTTGCGAGCAAGCGCCAAAACAAACCTTGAGTGCGCAAATGGAAAAATAACTCTGCTTGGTGCCTGAAAGGCGGAATTCAGGAACTCCACTCTCTGCCGCGGAGTAGGCAAATTCTGCAAACTCCCTGAGCATAACTTATTGTTATGCCCGGGCCTAGATGGAACCAACAGACATGGTAGGAGGATCGCCTGCATCTACAATCTTTTAGTGAAACAGTCTCAAACTGTTGCCCTATGCTCTTGCGAATACCTGTGCATCTACATTGCAAGCAACAATAGTCCCATATGTAAACTTCACCCAATCTACCACTCACTGGGAGACAACCTTTTATTCATTAAGCAATTTATGGAAACCATCACAATCCAGGCTGGTCATCAAGTTACACAGATCTTCCTGGGATACTTTAACCTGCATTGAAATTGCAGGAATGACTCTACAGTGAACAGCCTTAAAACATTTCTTGCTGACCTCGACCTGGTCCAATTCTGCGACAGTCATGCACACAACGAGGGTGCAACCTTGGACCTTATCATTGCGAAGGCGCATAACATCTGACTCAAATCTGTAGTCCCTTGCAACCGACAGATCATCACTTTTCTCATCACGAATGCCATTAGTACAAAAATGACTCAACTTTAAAAAAAAACAATTGGGGACATCGGCTTTCGGAATACAAACCTGAATGATCTGACTCCCCTCAGCAACAACATCCTGCCTCCCCTTGCTGACATGATAGATGTCCAAGCCCTTACAGATCACTGCAAAGCTTCCACAGAGAGCATACTAGACTCGATTGCACCCTTACAACTAAAGAGAATATCCACCAAAATGTCTAAACCATGGTTCAATGACAGCCTTAACACAGAAAGACGCAACCTTAGACTTGTAGAATGAACATGGAGATTCTCACTGTCCATCGAACACCTAAAATGTGTAATGTTCTGTAGTTCCTAAAAATACATAGGATCTGCGCGTTTGTCGGACAACATAAACTAGGGGATTGGTGTCTAGACTGATTCCGGGCACCCCCGCAGGATATGTCAGCCTGTAGACCAGCTAGCTCACAGTGCCACCATAAGCCCCCTAACCTTACCAAGGAGCGAATAGCTTCTGGCAACCATCAAACATGACAACCCTTGACCCTTCAAGGATCGTGGAAACAGTACAGTACTTTTCGCTCAGTCAATCGTGCTCACTTAGTCTCAGAGAGATACACAGAATATACTTTGGGGATGTTTTCAATAAGCATTTATTGAACCAGCGTCATTCTAGTACAAAACAGCCAATGTAAAAGATTACAAGCACCAGTAGAGTAAATAGAAGGTAGAATTCTACCATGGTGCTCAACAGTGAATATGTGCAGGCATATAAACATGGCAGTAATCAAGCGAAATCCTACGATGCAGACCCTACCTAGGTGTACTTAAGTGTACCTAGCATGTATGTGGGTGTAAAGCCAAGAACCCCCTAGGAGAGGGCCAATCCCATTACCTGATGGGAGAGAATGAAGCACCCCGTCTTGGTGACAAATTGGACACCCTGCAAGGGATGTCAGACCGCTGTGTGTTGAAGCCTCAACATGCAGGGAACACCGTGTCTTGTGTCATTGTGGAAGCATCTTCTGTAGTTACCTAGTGAAGGTGCGGTTCTTTTATACCAACATGGTAGCCTCTGGTTTCTACCACAATCGATATGTTGTTAGTACGATTACGTAGATGAGTCTAAAGCTATAATTGTAATTATGCAAAGTAACCCTGTCACCCTAGAATGAAGATAGCGATGACTTTTGTACAGAGTATGTTAATCCTATTATGTACGTCATGTGCAGGGATTTTACTAAGAATCCTCATGAATAATAAATGAGGCTAGTTTCAAGGAAACCAATCAACATTTATTCAGCACATAACTGGGTAAAAGGTCAGTGCTAGAACTGTTATGCAGAGCAAGGTAGAACAGATGTAGGTAAAAAATCGCTTTGGTACTTAGGCCTAGGTTGGGGAACATAACACCCACTCCTCATCTGAAGGTCAACAAGGTTAACTAATGCTAAAATAAGCCTGCTAAAAAAGCATAAAAACATTGCCATAAAAATCAGTGTCTAAAAAAACATGTTATAAGTAAAAAAGATGCTAAAGAGCTCTATAAGTCCACTAAAGAGTCAATATATGATTAGACCGACTGAGCACATCGAAAGCCATGGTGCTCAGAGAGAGCAGAAAAAAAAGAAAAAACAAATGATGTTTCTAATTCCAATTTGGCTTATTTTGGAAAAAAGGCCGAATTGTTCCCATCACACGGAGAGCCAAATATTTATGTGTCCTGTGTGGGCGACGCAACATCAATGTCGCTTGCATTCGCAGACAACGGTCCCTGTAGCACCTCCTGTATCAGGTCAATGGAGCAAAGGTGATCTTCTTCCATTCCCACAGCAGCCGCTGAGGAAGCACTCGACACCTGTGAGCCTGTTGTAGAGCCATTGTCTGTTCTGCCAGGAGCTGAAGTATCCCGTGGGGGTTCTAAGAATGCCGTCATCATCATGGGAATACGCTAAGGAGACTGATACATGTGGGCCTTTAAGGGGTCTTGTAGTACATCTATGTACGGTGGTGCAATCGATTAAAGGGTCAGACACAGGTCCAACATGCTTTTGTATCCGTAGAATAGACAGCGGAACACAGGCAAGATGCAGTCAAACCAGACTGGTCTGAACGGTAGGAACCAATGCTCACTTAGATCCCGAAGCTGAGGTGTGCCCAGATGAAGCACCATGCGTTCACGACAACATCGCACCAGCAGTACTTTGCCCATCTCTCAATGAACTGGGACGACCACTGGGAAGCAGGAAAATTGAAACCAGGATACCCACTACAAGTAGTAGGACAAGAGGAAGCCCTCCAAAAACACTTCCAAATATGGAGTGTATAAATGATGGAATGACTCCGAAGATTGTCTGAAAGGTGCTCAATAGTCCAGAACCTATAAGTTTAATTAGGTGCACGATCCACCTCGTATCAGACATGTTAAAGATACGATGAACCATTTCCCTGAAATGGAGCAGGAATTTCGTACAGACTAGTGTCTGTATCTCAGATGAAGTCCTTGTAACCTGGAGATCAAAAGTCTCTAGGGCTGAGGTTAAGGCCACATCTTTCTGAAAAAGCATGGCTTTCAGTCTGCTCAGAGAATCAAACCGTATAAAGGAAACATTCAATAAAGGCCATAGCGTTGCTTCCCTAACTGTGTGGGCTGGTGGAAACAATAGTTGCATACAACAAGCAACCCTGGAACTTACTGTGACCAGATATGCGATGCCTGGTACCATTCCACAACAACCTTGATCATTCAGCATCCAATAGCTCCAATTTGAGAGCAGCTCGAACACCGGATGAATCACAGCAGCTGAGGAACCCTTCAAGTGACAGGGCAAGTTAGCAACTGAAGCATTACAGGCCCCGTGAAGCAAAATGTCTTTGCAAACTAAGGAACCACTTAAAGCACTTTCACAGTTTGAACCGCTGTGAAATTTCAGTGTCCCCATTCCTGCATCTAAATATGTATGGTAATTCCCAGTACTCATGTATGTATCCTTCTCCTAGTACTTCATATCTCCCTACCTAGTGATACTGGAGACAGTATTGAAATTGGAAGGTTGTAACTGGCAGTGTAAAATAGCCATGGATTAACCATTCAGCCACAGTGAAAGGTAATTGGTCAAATTTTTCAATCTGCAACATGGTATATTTTGCATCTCTTCATGCCATTACCATCTGTCTTTCCATTAGATTGTATACAGAGAACAGAGTCGTACTGTTGATATAATGCCAGGGAACGTGGCCAGAACGCAATGATTGCAGCATCCAGCTAAGCAATATAATGGACCGCAATTGCAATTGTCCATGTTGTAGAATAGACAAATCCTGTTCCATTGTATCTATTGCAGAAGACTCAATGTTGCTCAATAAATAAATTCTGGATGATAGTGTGGTCATACCATTGTCGACCAGCGCCAAAGCCTTTTCTAGGTTAATCCTATCAATCTTACGCAATCTCTCAGCAGCCTCCTGTTGGGAGATCTTCCATAGCTCATTGTAAATAGTATACAAGAAGCACTTTTTACGTGGCTTCTGGGGACCTAACAAAAAATCCCTAAGATTCATGTCATCTGAGAGAAGGGACAAGTATTGTTTCACTTGGGACAGTGTCGAGGTCTTTAGCCACTCTAGGCATAACTTTCCAACACTGTAAGATGTCACCACCCGTGTGTTCTGATAGAACATAGCGCTGATCAGGCCTATGGACACTAAACCATTTGGTGGTACCCTTGCAGCTTGACTGACACCTATTTGGGTCAATAGGCCAAACCAACCACCCCTTCCAATTGGGGTCTGATGAATTGTAAGAACCATTGTGTAGCATGGCATCTAATGTATCCTCACTGTGTAGTGCATAGTTTTGCCAGCCCTCAAAGTGTGTAAGCGAGGGAATCCGCGGTGTGTTCAAATCCTTGATCTTGGCTAGCCCAAGACAGGAAGTCTGTTGCACTGTGTCATTCAGGAAAATCATTTGATGTGGTATGAGGCATGCTCTAAATAAGGCCTCAGTTCCCTGAACTTGCCAATCTTTATTCGCCCAGACAGATTTCATGTCTATAGTGTCTTTCCAAAAGTTGAAACCATTTTCAGACAGTTGGGCAATAAAGGAAGCAGAATATATCAGCTTAGTGTTAGTGAGCATATTTTTCTCTGCAGGTGTAGGTGCAAGCTTATAGTAATAAGAGGTCAGGTCTGAAGTGTTAACCCCCAAAATATAAGCAAACTTCTGTACAAATGTTGTTGAACTACCTTTCGGCAGTGTTGGGCAATGTTCCCATTGATGGTAAGTGAAAACATTACGTGGAATACTTGCTTTGTGCAAAGATTGGTGACCATAGTGTTGTTAACAGAACATGGTGTCAAAATTAGATGTACCATCATACAATTCATCATTTGAGAATGCAGCAGATTGTTCTAAATTAGAGAGCATAGTATGCATAGTTTCAATGTCCCAATCATCAGCGAGAGTACTAGAGGTGATGCTCTCACTAAGAGAAATTTTGAATAAATGAGGTATTCTTAAAAGTTCAGTAGGACCATACTCATAATAGGAAACTCTGTCCCAAACTATTCCTTCAGGAACTGAAACTGCTGTACTGTTCACTAAGGACAGGCCCCTCTGTTCATGGTGTGATGATGCATGTGGTTTCAGGACCAAGTTCACATGTTGTACTGAGGAGCATTCTGGGAGGTAATGTCCATTCAGGAGCAAGAAATAGACAGTCACTATACCAATCCAAAGGACTAGGAACAGTAGACCAATTGCAATCCAGAGCTGTAGCCTGTGAAAAACAAAGGAAGTCTTTTTCAGCCAATGGTAGAAATCACAAATTCGTTGTTTGTGGGGAATCGTCAAAATCAATGAAGTAGCCAGACGCAGTTCGATCTATCTTTGGTAGGTCAGCAGGTTTTGTGGAACTGGCAGATGCCTCAGTTCGAGACATATTCACATAGACGTCGGTATTAGGCCATATTGAGATCTGTGTGCCATTTGTAGTTTGATGTTGTTCAGTTTCAACAGGTACAAGTTGCATTCCGTTGTTGGTAACTCCTTCACTTCGCAGAGTGGAGTCTTCAAAAGTTATTAATCTTTCCATCTGAACTTCCTGTATGGTAGCGAGAGGAGATCATTGGCTACCCAGGAGCCCACGCGGTCTACTGTTGAGTATCGGTCCCATAGTGTGGTTTGATCAGATCAATTGAGATGAATCTGCTGTCTTTGCAGCCAGAAAGGGGCGGAAGAAGTACTGTTCTTGTTCCTTCGACAGCCAGGAGAAGATGACCTAAATTCTTTTTTGTCCACTATCTTTTCTCTGACCAGGTCCCCAATCTTCGGTACCCAGGCAGATCTTGCCAGAATAGCTTTCACTTCTCCAGTGGCATTGCGTTTTACTTGGACGTTGCTTTGTAATGTTCGGAATTCATTGAGTTTCTGTAAAACAGCCAAACGATCATTGATGTTAAATGTTTTTTCATGCACCCCTGTGCTGCCACAGTCGAGGTCTGGTACCCACATTCTTATCCCGAACAGGAATTCATAAGGAGTATGGCCCCCCAGGGAACTTCTTGGAATGTTGTTAAGTGCCTTCTGGACCCCATATAGGTGATTGAGCCAACTGCCACCCGAGCCTAATACCCTAGCTGTTAAGGATTGCTTTAAGTCCCGGTTCTTCCTCTCCACAATCAAGTTTTCCTCAGGATGATACGGGGAGGAGTACTGCAATGCTACGCCCAAACTTCCCATGGTTTCTTTGTAAGCCCGTGACCTAAACGCAGGGCATGCTCGTAATGTAATGTGCCAACTGCGAAAGTCCCTATGAAGACTCGCAAATCCTTTATAACAGTTCGGGCGTCAGCCAAGCGCTGAGGCCAAACCCACAGAAATCTAGAGCATGAATCCACTGCCACCAAGATGTACTTGTAAGCCCCTTCAGATTGTAAGGGGCCACAGTGGTCCAAATAGACACATGCGAGAGGTCTGTCTGATATCAGTAGTGGTGTTTGAAGTGTTTGAAGTGGACGTGCTATGTGGAACCTTTCATCTGCTGACAGATGTCGCACTTGAGGACAAAATCCTTGGTCTGTTTAGTAAGACCTAGTCACCAATAACGCTGCTTCAGTAGTGAAACAGTCGCAGCAATACCTGCGTGTGCTGAACCCAGGCCTTTGTGTGCAGATAGAATTAATTCTAATCTGTGATCCATGTTTGGATTTACTCTACCCCCACTCCTGGAATTTGAGCATACAGAATGTTTTGTGCATCTAACTTGTGGGAGTACTTGAGTGGAAAACCTTTTGACAAGGCTAAGCTGTTGCACGTAGCGTTTACAGCTATCATTATCTGTCCGTCTATTCTCATACTGGAAAGAGTGATTGCAGCAACGGAAGCAGTTCGCACTGTCGCCTTGGCAGCTTCATCAGCCAATGAATTACCTTCAAAGTGCACGCCAACATGCTGATGACTCAATTTGTGAATTACATGAGCCCGTGGCAAGCATTCTTTCAGCTTTGTCACCTGTTCCCAAAGCAGCTTGTGCTTTATTGTGCAACCTTTGGAATTTCTAAACCCATTCTGGCCCCAATAGTTAAGATATTCATTGTATGACTGGACATAATAAAACGAATCGCACACAATGAGTGTGGGGAAGTCCCGATCCGTATTTTTTAGTGCCAGTATCAGGGCTTTTAGTTCTGCCAGCTCTGCCATGCAATCTCCTAGAGACTTCGTCTGTTTATTGCTAGGACGGAACTTGCTGTCCCGCATACATCCCGCATATGTCCCTGTATGCTGCGCTGTATTGCTGTTTACTTCTTACGACAGGCTGGACAGATCCGTCAATATAAATGATGTATTCATACTGATCTAGAGACATTATTTCATTCAGGAAAGGATATTCTTGCTCGTACTGCAGGAATGCTTGTGTTTTTAATGTAGAATCAAATTTGTAGTCTACATCTGTTGCAGTGAGAGAATTAGCCCTTTGTATCCATCACAGATACAGTGCTTTTGCGTTTAGAACGCTTGTTTTGGTAACAGCCTCTAAGGTTGGTACTGGAGTCACGACAATTATGCATTTCCCTTATGCTAGTGCTTTTACTCTCACTACAGCAGTTTGTACTGCTGTCAGTATCTGAAATAAGTGTAAGTGTACCCTGATTCATCCTCGACTACAGGGATCACTAAATTAGTGGTATTTACACGTGTGTGTAAGTGTTTGGAAGCTATCATGTCAGCTTGTAGGGAACGGAGAACTTCTGTGTGTTCCTGTGTCCAATGTTGGACTGAAAAATCAGGTCTGATTAAGACGTAGAAAGGTTTAACCCTTTCTGCATAATCCAAAATGTGTGCATTTTGTACTGCAAATGTTCACATGCATGTGTTTATATGCCTGTAGTCTAAAACTAGACGGCATGAATTGTCAGGTTTCATTACGGGAAACAAAGGATTATTCATGGAAGAGGTACAGTTTTCAATCACACCTTGGTACTCAAGTTGATCTAGGATCTCCCTGACTTGTTTTTTTGCATCATTTTTAATTGGGTACTGCCTCTGTGGAGTAGGAGTAGATTTTAATGGGATTTCATGGTGAGGTGACTCACCCTACTCCTGAGAGTATGAATGTTTAAGTGACTCTGGAACGAGGTCGGAGAAAGCTGGTAAAATTACATCTTCTCCCTTAGGGCACTCCATAACGAACTCAGGCGGCCAATCACTTTCAGACAAAAGGATGTCGTATCCATATGTCCGGTTCTCCCAAAATAGAACTTTCACTTTCCTGGGTATGTCTCTCTCAATTTGGAGCGTAATTTCATATAAACGATGTGGGACACTTACCCTTGTGAAGGAAGTGACCCGATTCGGGCCACCCAGGTCACTCATGACCACCTCTCAGCCTTCCATCCAGAATGAAGAGTCGGTCAGACAGTAGAGAATACAAACCAATAACAGTTTATTCAAGGGGGCGTGGCTTGCAAGCATGGCCGCGTCGACGTGTTTCTATAGAGCTCCGGCCGGCGGCTCCTGTCCATGCCGAAATCCTGCGAAATCCTGGCTTTGCTGAGCCATTAAGGGGTGGCCGCATCCGCTGGAGGACCTTCGGCAATACTTAGGAGGAGTTTTGAGCCCCGAGACGCGGACCCTGGACCGAACAATCAGGCCGAGTGAAATCGCGGCTGTCATGTTGTGCGGGCTCCGACGCTGAGACTGGGCAGTCGCATCTGCGCGCTTCTGACATTGGGGAAACAGAGGAATTCTACCCTCGACTCCACGTTGGCAGGCGACCTCGGACGTGCGAGGCGACCCGGGCGCTGCCTCTGGCTGGTTGCTGATGGCTGATCGGACCGCGGGGCCCTCTGCTGCGCAGCGGCCCAGGGTCCCGATTGAGGAAAGTGGGTGGCTAAGACTCGGCTGGGCGGCCTGTCGGGAGCGGCAAATTTACTGCCATATAAGGCCCCTGTGGTGGAGGGCGCCTTGCTTTGAGCCTATACCGGGGGGGCTTGACTGTACTTTGCCAGTTGGAGCTGATTTCTCTAGTGTGTACCCCCTACGGTCTTAGGTACTTATCCTGGACTTTTGTGACAGCGCTGGAAAGCGGTCAGTGCTCCGTGGCGACAGAGAGCCATAGCTGCCAGGCGGTTGGGCACAATGGGCAAGGATAAACCACCAAAGTCCCAAGCCAACAAAATTCAGAATTATGCCCACCCTATCCCCCCAGGCCAGGAGGATCGCGGTGCTGGTAGGGTACCGGAGAAAGAGGCACCGGAGGGGCAGAAGAGGAGTCTCCGACCCTCATGGACGTGATTCGGGTGGTAAAGGCGACGAGAGACGACATGATCCGAAAAATCGACGCAGTAGCCATTGACGTCAATCTGCTGCGGTGTGACTTGCGGAAGGTCTCGGACCGAGTGTCGGTCACAGAACAGGACTCTGAGACCCTGAAGAGTGAGGTTAAGAATCTCTGCGCTACGGTGGTGGAGCTTAAGCGGCAGGTGATTAAGCTTGACGACCGCGCCGAGGACATCGAAGGCCGCTCACGAAGAGGAAACCTGAGATTTGTGGGATTTCCGGAGAGGGCGGAAGGGGATGCCACGGATCTCTTTCTGGAGCACTGGATTACCCACGAAATGGCACCTACGCAGCTGTCGAAATTCTTCAGCGTGGAACGGGCACATCGAGCGCTTGTGGCCCCCCCGAGACCTGGGGCCCCTCCTCGAGCCATTATAGCTAAATTGTTTAACTTTAGAGACAGAGATCTCCTGCTTCAACTCTCCCGTGGCGGATGGCGTTTCTTCTTTGAGGGTCACTCCATCGCGATTTATCCTGACTACACACAAAGGGTTCAAGAGCGGAGGAAGACCTTCATTTCCATCAAGCGACGACTTAGAGATCTGAATTTAAAGTACAGTCTCATGTTCCCGGCGAAGCTGCGTGTGGAAAGTGGGGGCCGGGTTCTGTTCTTTTTCTCGGCGGAGGAGGCGAGAGACTGGCTGGACACTAAATCGCCGGAAGGAAGACGACTGGTCTCCTCCACGGGAACCGTGGACTCGAGCAACCCGAGGTCGTCTGTGAGGAGTCAACGACAGCTTCAAAAGCAGAAGCCCAAAGGGAGGACAATGAGTCTGGGCCGGATCACTGTACAGCGGGATGGCACCCTGCAGGCCACAGATACGGAGATCGTTCCAGACTCTGTGGAGGCGACTCCAGAACTGATACCAGGCACGAGCGGCTCCGGTGGAGGGAGAGAATGATCTCCTTGAATTGTAACGTATTTGATGTTTTGTTGAGCTAAATTAGTGGGAGCCTGAACTGAGCTGAGGCATATGAGCAAGACCCGTTCTCTTTTGGGGAGGGAGTGATCGGACCGTGGCATAGTGAGAATACAGGGCCTTGGTCCCGAGATTGTTGTACCGTTGTTGTACCATGGGGGTTCGCCCTCCTCTTCCCCGATCTGGGGATATTTCCTCTGGTCGGGACAGTATGCGGGTCGAGGGTCTGGCCAGCTGTTGAAGATATAATGGATAGGGGCTGCCGGTGGAGCAGCAGTGCCCCCAACAGAGACTCGGTTCGCCGGGGAAGCTTGAGAGCGATCTCGCACCCCGGGGTAACCAACTCTCTTGCACAGCATTATCTGTTTTGGGTAAAGGGGGGGAGGGAGGTCTGAGGGCGGTACGTATGATGGCTTATATGGAAATGTATTTGCTTATTCACATGGCTGCCCGGGGGTGGGGGGATGGGTTCTTCAAGTTCTTGTTTTTCTACGTTTGATTTGTTGTTTGGGGATACACAGGGTCACACAGAACTAGGCCACATTACACCGAGGCGGGTTGAGGGGGGGATGAAATCCGGGGCGGGCAGCGTAACGCGCCCCGACCACACTATTGATCTGCCATGACGACACAAATATTGAAGTTCCTTAGTTGGAATGTCCGTGGGCTGATGAATATAGTCAAGCGACGTAGAGTGCATGCTTTCCTCAAGCGATATGGAGTTGCAGTTGCTGGCCTCCAGGAGACGCACATATGGGGAGACACCATTAAAAGCCTACGCAAGCGATGGAGAGGGCAGATATATGCCACATCATACTCTGGCTTTGCACGTGGGGCGCTGGTGTGGGTGGCACCGGGGGTCCCGTTCCAGCATCTCCATCATGTATTAGATCCCGAAGGGCGTTATGTTATATTGTTTGGGAGGTGGGAAGGTAAAGAACTCTGTATTATAAATGTGTATGCACCTAACATAGACTGCCCTGATTTTTACCTGGAGGTGCTGAAGGCCGCGACACCATTCATGGGGGCTGAGATACTTCTAATGGGCGACTTTAACTGTGTACTTGATGGGTCCTTGGATAGGGAGCCTCCCAGAAACAATACCAAACCCCGGATGGTGGACTCCCTTCGGGGCGCACTCCAGGGTTTGCAGCTCCGTGACATATGGAGACTACGCAACCCTGGTAAACGAGAGTTCTCTTGTTTTACTCCGGCAGCTAACACCTTCTCAAGGATTGATAATTGCTATCTCACGGCCGGCCTGATAGCCACGACAACGGCTGTCGCCTACTTGCCGCGATATCTGTCAGACCACGCGTCCTTACTGTTGACCCTGATATCCGGGCCGGGCATACCACCTATTCCTATGTGGCGCCTTCGGGCTGAGGCCCTGTTGGATCCCCCCTTTGTAAGAGCGGTGAGAGAGGCTCTCCAATATTATTTTGAGGAGAATTGGAGGTCTACTGATATGAGGTCTACGGAATGGGAGGCCATGAAGGTTGTTATTAGAGGGGTCTGTATGAAGACGGCCTATGGAGTACATAGGCAACTCGTAGCGGACATGGACTCTTTAGAGAAGCGTCTGAAGACCTTAGAGGATACGCTACATCAAACCCCGGAGAATAGAGAGGAGTGGGGGAGGGTTCAAGGAGAGCTGCTCGACGCCTGGTCCCGCCTAGAGAAGTACAGATACACCACATATAGGCAGAGATTACACGCGGAGGGAGACAGGTCCGGAGCACTACTGGCTCGACTAATTAGGACAGAGACGGACCATGCTCTGGTTATACAGCTTCGGGACAGTAACGGAGTGTTGCTACATACACAGGAGGCGATTATCCAAACATTTGCGACACATCTGACGCGCACTTGTTCATCGGTACTCCGGGATGAACCTCTTACATTCCAAGACTTTTTTGCAGATATAAAGTTCCCCACACTTAGTGAGGACGAGGCGGAGGCCCTGGGGGCGCCCCCTACTAAGGAGAAGCTGCTGGCGCAGATCCGACACCTGAAAAATGGGAAATGCCCTGGGAGCGACGGTCTTCCGGCTGAGTTCTATAAGACCTTTGCCGTTGAACTGGGGGATCGACTTCTTGAAGTGTACACAGAGGCCCTAGAGAGGGGGACCCTTCCTCAATCTATGATGGAGGCGTTGGTCTCCATGATCCTTAAACCAGATAGGGATCCCCACTCCCCGGGCTCATACAGGCCTATATCCCTCTTAAATATTGATGTGAAGGTGCTGAGCGGTGTGCTAGCGGCTAGAATTTTGCCATATATGACCCGGCTGGTGCATCCCGATCAGTCTGGGTTCATTCCCACTCGCAATACCACTCACAACTTACGTAGACTTGCACACCTATGGCATGCGCCGGATCTAGAGCGATTGGACTGGGTGTTGTGCCTTCTGGATGTTAGGCAGGCTTTTGACACCGTTGAGTGGGAGTATATGTGGCGGGTTCTCACCCGGATGAGATTGGGAGATGACTATATGCGGTGGTTAAGGCTGCTGTATTGTAACCCTACAGCCCGGATCCGCCTCCGAAACCAGGTGTCGGATGCGCTGGTGCTCCAGCGGGGTACACGACAGGGCTGCCCCCTGTCGCCGCTCCTTTTCGCTTTGGTAATGGAGCCGCTGGCGATTGTCCTTAGACGGCGAATGAAGGGCTGGGGCATCCGACTAGGCGCGTCAGTGCATGTTGTTTCTATGTATGCCGACGGCACAATGGTATATCTTAGACACCCTGAAACAGCGGTCCCGGAGCTTCTTCAGGAACTTACCAGTTTCGGTATGATATCTGGACTCTGTCTTAACCCGGGGAAGTCTAAACTATTCCCCATGGGATCCCTACGAGACGCGGACCTAGATGCTCTGCCGACGGTGGGAATGAGCTGGGTTACTGACTCGGTCCGCTACCTTGGGGTCCAGCTGGTACACACACAGGAAGCATATCATCACCGCAACGTGGGAAGATGCATAGAGGGGATACAAACCTCCATTAAGTTCTGGCGAGACCTTCCACTGTCACTGATGGGACGGATTGCCCTGATTAAAATGGTGGTTCTCCCGAGATGCCTATATACCCTGCAGAACTCTCTCTATCTGTATTTTAAACGATTGGATCGTCTGCTGGTCGACCTCTTATGGGGATCCAAATGGAAAAAAGTGAAGTTACACACTTTACAGAGAACATGGGAGCAGGGTGGGCTGGAGATACCCAGATTTACACACTATTATATGGCGACACAACTACAGCATGCGACACACTGGCTAGACGAAAGCGACAACTGGGAGAAGCGTCTGCTGGAGGGTACATATGGGGAGGTCCCTCTCCCGGACCTCCTTATGATGGGATCACAAGCCCCGGCGCACCTCCCTTACATTATTAGACAGGTGGCCATTGTATGGGAATACACAGTAAAAACAGTAATGAAAAGAGCGCCATACGCCCCAGAGGCCCCACTTTGGGCAGTGGTACCGTTTAAAAACATAAGCCGCAACATGTCCACCGCTCGATGGACGGCGGGAGGCTGTGCCGCTATGGGGGACTTGTATTTAGATCGACATTTCCTCACCAGAGAAGAGGCCGTGGAGGCGTTTGATCTCGGTCGAGGTCAATACCTTCAGTATGCCAAGATCTCGGTGACTGCGAGGGAGATATGGCCATCATTCCCCGAGGAGCCACCCATAGCTACCACTCTTCGGACCCTCGTCACGATGGCTGGAGCCTCAGATTGGTGTCACATATATACAAGGCGTTGGGGGAGGACCTAGCTGTGGACCCATTGCCAGTGCAGGGCCGGTGGGACGACCTACCTGAAGAGCCCCTGACAGAGGCAGAATGGGGAAGGGTACACGCCGAGGTTAAACTGATCAGCTCGAATGTAAGATTTAGGCTTACTCAATATAATATAGTGCATCAATTATATCTAACCCCACACACATTACATAAAATCTACCCGGATAGGCCCTCACATTGCCCCAGGTGTGGCTCAGCTGACGCTAAGTTCCTACATATGACTTGGGACTGTCCAAGGGTGACCCCATTCTGGGAGACGGTTTTGGTCCACTTGAAACATGTCACGGGGTGGTCGATTCAGCACTCCGGCCACCAGGTGCTCTTGGGACTTATACCAAGGCCCAAGGGCAAAAAGCTTACGAGGCGATTCTTGCAGCTGGGGTTAGTGTTGGCCAAGAGACGGATAGCAATCAGCTGGATGAGTGCGCAGCCCCCTACAATGCAAAATTGGACTAAAGATCTGGTGGAGTGGGCTACAGCGGAGTTGATTCGCATGAGACGAGTCCGGATGGACGAGAAATTAGAAGATGATGCAAGAGCATGGCAGGGTATGATAACACAGGTCCCGCTAGAGGAAGAGGAAGTGAGTTCCCTCCCACAGGTCACGGGTGGGACACAGATTGTCCCACAGGACCTGGACGACTGAGATACTGTATAGATTGCCGCGGGCCGGTGGGCCCCAGGGTAGGCTATAGGAACGGGAACCAAAATTAATTCTGAGGCATATGTTTAAAGGGTGGCGTATACCCAGGTGACCCAAGGGGAGGGGGGGGAAGGAGGGGGGGTTGTTCACAGTTTAATTAGTTTGATAAGTTTTTAGATACTGTTTCTCCATATTCCACTGTAACAGGAAATGTGCAGCACAGGATGTACACTCACCTGTGATCCTTAATTGTACGAATTACAATGTTGTGTTTTCCTAATTTTTTTTTCTGTTTTATGCCTGACAGGCTGCCTGTGGCTGGATTGTAATTATACCTGCTACGTAAAATGATGGTTTGTGGATGCAAATTCAATAAAAATATTTAAAAAAAAAAACAAAACAGTTTATTCAAAGTACACTCGGAGCGGAGCCCTGTCTGCCCAGTCGCTAGGAGTGCTGCAGAGGGACTGACATCAGCAAGCATAACGATACATTATGTACACTTCGAAACCAGTAAAAGCACGCCCACCATGGAATTTTGCACGCAGATGCAGCTTGACAGTAAATTACAAAGGAGTAAGTTTTGATTCTGAGGCCAGGCACACGTTATCTAATATTCAAGGTCACTCTGCCTGTGCCTACCACTAGACAAGTGGGAGAAGGCCTACATTCAAGAGGAAAGGTATGCACTAATAAGAACAGTGTATTCATTAGTTGTAGCAAAACTCAGCTCAGAAGAAACATAACTAGGCTGTCCTGTTTTAGGTTTAAACCTATAATAACAGTTAAAACCCCACTGAAAGGGAAATAGCCCTCACCATTGTAAACATATAAACACTGAAAAAACACCTGCACAACCACAAACTAAATGTCATTCAAAGAAAGGAAAAGGAGAGTGAAAGAGTAATTTTTATTTCATCCTGAAGGGGCCAATACAATGTAACTTTGTTATACAAGGTAGCAGCAAGAAAGACTGGGCTAACATTATTCTGCTTGAGTTTTGTTGTTTAGGGATGTCGCTAAAATATTGTTTCTTCTTCCTTTTGCTTTTTTCAGTTTTGTGGTGTTTGGTCTAAATAATCAGGGTTTAGAAGCATGTTTTAGGTTTTGTTTAATTATTTTATAAACTGTAGAGAATCAGGAAATATCAAACTCATATTTGATATTTTTGCTTCGTTTGATTCTTTCACTGATAGGTAAAGTGGCTGGTTTCCTAAGAATCTTTCCCAATATGCACCATCAAATTTATCCACAGAGAATGGGTAAAACCCTGGGACATCGGCTCCCTTTTCTAGTGAGTCAGTATTGATAGTAGGTAAATTGCCAAACACTCCAGGCTTTAAACATTCAATGCAAGGTGCAGTGACAGGTATATGCGAAAAGAGTGCTGTCACCAAGCATCTGGGATAGTGGTAAAAACATGACACCAGACGTTTGGAAAGCATGGAACACAGTGTCACTTGAAATGCTGCTGCAAAAAGTTCTGACCAAGTTCAACAAAGATTGGAGTGATATTGTTTGTATTTGCAGTGATTCAGCTATGTATGTGATGACTTGTTAAAACCAATACCTGAGCTCAAGTGCTTCAATGTAAGAGATCATTGCCACTTGTTAGATGGTATGCTGAAAGCATCTTTACTATCTTTAGAGTTAATGAAGAATGCTATTGACTTTTTAGTCCATTCTGGGGCACTGTTTTGTTGTTCGCGGTAACTAAAATGCAAATATTTCTCATTTTGCGCTTTGTGTGGCATCAAAGAAAAAGTCATCCCAACTGTGTCAATAAGCTGGCGGTTGTTAGTCCTAGAGGCAGTGAATGTTATATTATCCATGTAGCAACCGTTATAGAATTTTTGCTGAGTGATGAGGCCAAAGACAAGAAATCAGAGGATGTTTGATTTCATATTGATAGTGATGTGAAAAAAGTACACTCTACTGCATTCTTAGATTTTTACAGGAAAACACGACTGCTGCAGTGGACATTAAAAAAACTAGAGTCTGAAAACACCCATGTCTACTTAGTGTTCCGCATAATTGGAGAAGATGTGAAACATCTCCTTTAGAGTAGGCTGGGCGACACTTTTAGTAACCTTTGCACTGCAACATGCTCCATGTGAGAGTGCTTGCCACTTGGTAAGCAAAGAAATGTTGAGGAGCTATTCAGGAACTTTTATTTTACAAGGTATGAGAAATGGCTTGCAATGATGCATAGATATGTCCCTTCACCAACCATGGCATTTGAAGTCAATGAAGCCTCACTGTGGTACTCTGCACAAGTTCTAGATCCCTTCCGTAAAGAGGAATATTCCCCAGAGTTTCAAAAGTGCTGCTTCATTTTTGACCATTTCAATAACTGTGAGGGCATATGAGCCCAGTTCAACACATATGTTGCAGAACCTGTCGCAGAGAATCTCAATCTTCAGGTGCACCAGTATTGGCATGGAAAGCTATGTCAGTGGCCAGAGTTAGCAAATTGTGTACTGTCTGTTTTGGCGTTGCCCATCTCAAGTGCCACTGTTGAGAGGGCTTTTTCACAGATAAAAGTTTACCTGGGAAGGAAAGAGCGAGTGCGCATGACCAAAGACTTACTGAAGAAATATTGTATGGTGTATTGCAATAGCTTTGATTTGTAAAAATGTATTTGGACCTCAAATACACTGTACATACACTGTCTATATACCATGCACTATCAGTGCAGAAAGCAAGCAATAATAAAAGCAAAACGTTCCATAAACACTGGAAAAACACTGTGTCTGTTGTTTTTAATTGTGCAAAAATGGGTAACCACTGATAGCCACTGTTGTTTTAAGGTACTGAAATCACTTGAAAACACTGAAAAAACCCCACCAGAATTTACCAAAAATAGAAACTGAAAACAGGAAGGCCTAAACATACCCTAGAGAAGGCCGTTTCTCAGAAATGGCAAAGGATCAGTTTTGAAAATTATACAAAATGGCACCCTTACACAAAATGGCGCAGCGAATGCTAACTTATGTAAAACAAAGCCAAAGCATATTTTTCTACTCCAACACTAGTATCAGGTGTCTCCACAGTGATATGTTCATTCAACGCTACTGTCACCAGAAATTACATCAGGTTCTGGCGAGCTATTGTTACTTCTGCTGCGCTGTTGAACATCATCAGAGCCCATTCCCTGTTCAGTAGCAGAGTCCTCAGTAACCTGGGCATTTCTTATTTTAAGGCCAGCTACCGTCTTCTTTTTAAATTGAGGTTTAGTTTTTTTATCTTCTTGTTTGATAATGTAGTCTGAAGTGTGATGTAGCTCCCCTTTCGGCTTGACTCGCTTTTCTGATCTGTGTTCTGACCGTCCTTCCCTCTCTGAGTGTTTTGATGAACTCTGAAAGGAACGGCAGGAACGTGTATCAGTATCCTGATACCTGTCAGGTTTTTTCAATATTATCACGGTTTCTAAGATAATATCTTTTTTCAGAGGGCTCCTGTTGAGGAGACCCACCCGTGATCGTGATGTATTCTGCTTATTATTTTTTTATTGTTTGTTATCCCTTTTCTTTTTAGTAGAATCGGGTGCTTGCTTTGAGTTATCCTTTTCAGATGTACCCGTTCCTTGTGGTATTACAGGTCTAGCTCCCAAGTTATCTCTACCCAGCGAAGCATAGGTTTCTTCAATAATCTTAGGTAGTTCTTGCTCCTGTTGTGGAGGAGTGACTTTCCTCAGGCGTTGGCCTATAGCCACCGCTGCTGCCTCCCCTTTTATGTTACCTACCATAATTGCTGATACCTGGGCAAAATTGCCCATCAGTTTCATCCCCAAGTCCAGGGCAGATTCTGCCCCGAACTCATTCTGTATTTGTTTCAATACATCTGGTATAACTGCTATTGAAGGGGTACCATGAGTTCTGGTATAAATGGCAGTGAATACTGAACTCCAAGTGGTACAATCCTCTATCGGGGGAGCTACGTCCATTGGCAAGCAAATTGTTAGTTTTCTGTGTTTTTCCTGTGGGCCCGTATGGGGAAATACGGCTTCAAGCGGTGCTATTTTCTGTGCTATCCAGAACGGCATTTGCTCACTTTTGGTAAGTATTCTTCCCATAATCACGTTCAGCGTTTGAGGATTGATATTTGTCGTAGTCAATTGAGGTTGACCAGCTTGAGTAATCCGTGCAGGTTGAATAGTAAGTGTTCGCATTAGGAACTGTGCAAGGTTTCTGTATAGTTTTACTACGTCTCTGTAAAGTGTACGTAATTCTGCTGCTGGCAATGTATCAATCTCTGGATGCAGTGTGTAAGCAGCTAGGACCGGCCAAGTCGCTCCTTCTCTGCTGAGCGGACCGAGTCTCACATTTGTCGTGGTGTGGGGGAGGGCACCTTTAAACCAATTATTTTGCTTTTGGTATGTTAACAGGACTTTTATGTCCATGTATGGAGAGTATTCTTCAGGTATGTCATTTTCAATGTAAGTATGAAACAACTGTGTGCATGCATCTGCAGGTGGGAATTTGAATAGAATACCTCTGTTCTGATTGCCTCAATCACGAAGGTAACACTACTACCCGTTGCCGGGAGGCCGTATTGCAATAATTTCATAGTAACTGCATGTCTTCCATTTTTTTGTAATATTAAGAGCAGCTTCCTGCTCTTCTTCCCCTGCCTTTGCAATGCCGTCTTCATGGACAGACATTGTGAAAGGAAGTAGTAAGTAAGGGGCACAAGCATCATTGTAAATACCGGTCGCAAAGGGGCAGATTCACTGAATCTGCCCCTTTGCGACCGGTATTTTTGCATTTGGGATGCATCAACCCAAAAACAATTTTGCAATTTAGAGAATCGCAAATTTTGTGATTACCTAAACTGCGAATACATTTAGGGAATCGCAAATTGCGATTCTCTAAATACAATGCATGATGCACTTCAAAATAGCGATTTCGCAATTTGGGATCACAAATTACCATCAATTTAAAGTTGATGGTAATTTGCGAAAACTTTGAAAAATGCACAAAAGTGCATTTTTCAAAGTGCCATGTTGCACACACACATGCCCTTGGGGCATGTGTGTGCGCAACATGTGATCACATGCCAATTTCAGGGGAGCATCAGGGTGGCCGCTAGGCCCCTTGGAATGAATGGGAAGCTATTCCTTAATTGCGAATCGCAATTTGCAATTCGCAATTAAGGAATATGTAGGAATCGCTAATATTTTAGCGAAACCTACATACATAGGCAATTGTGATTCCATAATTGTGATTCCTTAATAATCGCAATTATGGAATCGCAATTGCCTACATTGATGCATGTGCCCCTAAAAGAGATAAGGTTTTGTACAGTGTGGGGAACTATAATCCTTCAAGCTTGAAAAACCTACAGCCAATACATAGGATATATCTACTCAGCTGTGGCTGATTTCCCTTCCCCACTCCATACATCTATGGGTAAATGTGAGTAGGGGTCCCTGAGAAAGCACGACTGAACAACTCAGATTTGACTGTAAACAAGAACCAAACCAACGTTGGCGGCACCATGTCGTGTAGTTCCTAAAAATACATAGGATCGGCGCGTTTGTATGACAACATAAACTAAGGGATTGGTGTCTAGACAGATTCTGGACATCCCCGCAGGATATGTCAGCCTATTGACAAGCTAGCTCACAGTGCCACCATAAGGCCCCTAACCTTACCAAGGAGCGAAAAGTTTCTAGCAACCATCAAACATGACAACCCTTGACCCTTCAGGGATCGTGGAAACAGTACAGTACTTTTCGCCCGTCAATCGTGCTCACTTAGTCTCAGAGAGATAGACAGCAGAAACATTGGGGACGTTTTCAATAAGCATTTATTCAACCAGCGTCATTCTAGTATAAACAGGTTTGCTGCGACAATCATTAGACGGAAATGTGAGAGATTTCGCCCTAAGTTGGCAGGGTATGCCCAGACTTGGGTCTCTTGCTCACTTTGCCACTGGATTCAAGCTAGCCTGGCTGATGAGGGGTGTAACCCCGAAACCGGTCCCAGGATGCTTGTTTCCGGTTCAGGGAAGACCTGGTTTGGCAGTTTGGGATGGACTGTTCCCATGAGGCACAGGGTCAAGACTGATTTGCATATAGCTGGGTCTGAACTGAGGTGGCAAAGTGAGCTAAAGAACAATGATGTATTCAACCCAGATCTGTGACTGGGGGTAAATATCTGAAAAGTATCAGTGCTCCTTCCTTTTTTTTTTTTTTTAAATCTTTTTTTATTAAGCATATCCAGAAGTATATATACAATTACATAAGATTCATAGAAGAAGGAGACAAAAAAAATAAAAAAACACAAAAAAATAAAAAAAATAAAGCCTGTATATATTACATTGGGAAAATCAAATAGAACAGCAAAAATTTCGATACAGCTTAACAAAAATTATGCAAATTATGAAGCAAAAGAGCCACGACCACATTGACCAGACATACGCAATGGAATACAGCTGGATTTAAGCCCCCTGCTCGCTCCTTGCGTCTCTACTCCATTCGGCCATATGAGCCCAGATCCTCCTCCCTCGAACTCCGGCCTGTCTGCCCCTACAGGCATAAATGGCCAGCTCTTGTTTGTAAATTCCGAGGAGCCTCGCAAGCCACATATGAAAACTGGGTGGCTCAGCATCTTTCCACCTGGCAGCTAATAGTATCCTAAATACCACTGCCCCCAAAAACAAACCATATTCTTGTTTGATATTAAGACCCAAGGCACTATCATATCCAAGGACCAGCAAAGTGGGGGTTAATTCTAATCTAAGACCAAATAGTGCCTCCCAAAAACCCAGCAGCCCTTCTTTCAATGAAGCCAATTTATCACAATCATATAGCATATGAATCAAGGTGGCAGGTCCTGACCCACATCGAGGACATTTATCGTCAGCCCTTTTCCCCCAAAGGTAAAGTTTAGCAGAAGTGAAGTAAAGATTAAATATAGTTTTATAGAGCTGAGCTTTTAAGTTTGAAGATAATAAGATTTTGGCAGTTAAGGAGAGACTCATATAGATATCCACATCAGGGTTTCCCAATTTTATCGCCCAGGATGCTTCAGTTTTTTCCAGGTCGTCGGGGGTTTTGTCAAGAAGTATTTTATAAAAATCTCTGATTCTGCTTGATATCCCTGGTTACAGCTTCCAAAAGTGGAATCTTATCTAACTTAATCCTAGGACTCCATAAAGTGAGAATATTCCTAATCTGGACAAATTTAAAGTAATGGTCATCTAAAACGCCAAACACCCGTTGTAGCCTAGAGAATTGAAAATCTTGTTCCCCCCCACAAAAATCCCCTATTGTTCCTACCCCATATTTTTCCCACTTTTTCCCCATATCATCGTTGGCCAGGTATGGCAATAGTGGCGAGCGCCACAGGGGGTATATCTAGAAATTTTAGGAATTGCCATAAATTTAGAAACCTGCTTCCAGATTCTCCATGAGCTATATATCATTTTAAACCGTACCTTTTTATAATAACTGGGTTCCAGTTGTCTCAGTAACAGCCCAGAGGCTTCCTTCCCTATCGATAGTTCATAAATTGTAGGTATTTGTGAGCCCTGTGCTGGTTCCCTAGTATTATTCACTGATAAAAGGGTGGTCATCTGATGTAAAAGTGCTGCCCAGTAATATAAGGTGATATTAGGGACTGCAAGTCCTCCCCTGTCTTGGGGCAATGCTAAATACCGCAATGCTCTTCTGACCTTCCCATATTGCCATATAAAATTGGAGAATGCTGATTCCAGTGCCCTCAATACATTGTCTTCTAAAGCCAGCGGAATTGCCCGAAACAAATACAATATTTTAGGTAGCATGGTCATTTTTAGGTAGTTCCCCCTCCCAATAATAGACAAGTGTAGGCCGTTGACCCTCCTTAATTCATCCCCTATATTTTTTATCAAGGGATCAAAATTAATCCTACAAATCTCATCCACCTTGACACTTATTCGAACCCCGAGGTAGACTGCGGAGGTTACTCTCTTGGGGTCGTTAAAAACTATATTATCAGTGCATAGTACTATAGTTTTCCCAGCATTCAACGCATACCCCGATAGAAGACCATAGCCCTCAGCAATCCTACTAATCTCTACAATTGCCTCGGCAGGGTTAGAGGTTAACACCGCGATATCATCGGCGTAAGCCAATACTTTTGTCTCAAACCCACCAGTAATTATTGGTTTAATCTTCCTGGTCTGTAGCAACTTAGATACTAGGGGGTCAATATATAAAGCAAATAAAATGGGGGAGCAGGGACAGCCCTTTCTAGTCCCCCTTGATATGTTAATACTACCGGATTCCCTCCCCATTAGTTGAAGTCGGGCTTTTGGCTGACAGTACATTGCCTTAATAGCCTTCATGAACCGAGGGCCGAAGCCTTTCAGTTCCAGTATCTGCCATAAAAACTCCCAAGACACCCGATCAAAGGCTTTTTCGGCATCCAGGAGGATCATAGCCATCTGGTCCCCCCCCCGGTTATAATATCAAAAAGAGAAATAACCCTACGGGTATGATCCGTTGTTCCCTTACCAGGGATAAACCCGTGTTGCCATGGGGAAACCAGATGCTCTATGACCCCTCCTAGCCGATTAGCCAAAATTTTAGAATAAATTTTGGTGTCGGAGTTGATCAGAGAGATCGGCCGATAGGAAGATGGATTATCCACTGGCTTCCCTTTCTTGGGAAAAATTATAATAGCGGTCTCTTTCCAAGATTCGGGGGAAGTCCCATTATACTGTACACCCCTAAACAGATCTAAGAGCATAGGTATTATAACTGGTCCCAGAATTTTGTAAACCTCAAGAGGTATCCGGTCCGGGCCTGCCGCCTTCCCTGTAGCCATTCCTGAGAGTGCGAGTTGAAGCTCTTCGAGTGTAATTTCTGCCTCTAACTCCTCTCTAGTAAGCCTATCCAGCCCCTCTCCAATATTAATATCGGCAAGCATCTCTGCCATGCCATGAGAAACCTCTTCTCTGCTTTTATTAATGTCATCTTGGTACAGGGCCTGGTAGTACTTTTGGAAACCTCTGATTATGTCCTCTGGTTGAATTTAGACTTGCCCCCTATCCTAATCACAGATATAGCACTAGAGGATATCTTCTGCCTAGTACAGAGCGCTAACCTCCTTCCAACTTGTTCCCCAGTTTCATAGACACTGTTTCGATGAGATTGATACTCCTCAGCAGATTTCTGCGTTAGCCAGTTAGTTAGCTCTGCTTTCAGTGCGATTATTTGATACTGAATTTGATCTCCCTCCTGTCCCTGTGCTATCAGCGAAATATGCTCTTCTTCAGCCCTAGCTAGATCCCACATCAATTGTTGGTTCTTTTTTCTTGCTGCTTCCTTGCCCCAATAACAAAAGAGATGGTTTCACCACGGAAAGCGGCCTTAAAAGAATCCCACACAACCCCCTGCTAGCACTAAACCTATTTGTATCAAAAAATTCTTGTGCCCACTTTCTCATATATTCAACATACTCACTATTTACAAGAAGTTTCCTATCAAAGGTCCATTTACTCCGTAATCTCTTAAAACCAGCAATATCAAGTTCTAGCATCAGAGGGTTATGGTCAGAAATTATTTTAGGGAGTTTTAAAATCCCGGCTTGCCCTACAAGATTCTTTGTACAGAAAAAATAGTCAATCCTAACATATATTTTGTGCGGACAGGAAAAATACGTGTAGCCGGGGTTAGCCGGATTCTTTGTAGCCCATATGTCGACCAGGCCATGGCTAATTTTTTAAGAATTAAATGCCCTGTACACCCGAGGCTTCCGACCCGAATACCCCCCTGGCCCTTGGTTCCCAGGTCTACCGTCCAAAGAAATGTTAAAGTCCCCGCAGAGAATCAAAGGGGTCAGCCAAGTGGCCAGTTCAACTTCCAAAGCCTCGAATATCTGAGGATCATCCTGATTAGATCCATAAATTGCACATATAGTGCCGCCCATGGCTAGTTCAATGATCACCCATCTACCCAGGGCATCCACTAGTTTACGTTTGGCCATACCCAAAGAAGTCCTTGCTAAGATAGCCACACCACGTATATTAGATGTCTGAGTGGTACATGCCAACAGGTTATACCCTGTAATTCTCATTACTTCTCTTTCCCCCAGGGAATATGTGTCTCCTGTAAGCATATTACGTCAGCGTGGTTAAGTCTGATAAGTTCGGCAAATCTTACCCTCTTTGCCCGGTCATTCAGCCCCGCAATGTTCCATGAACAGATAGTTATCTTCCCCATCTTACATTGGGCTCAAATTTACGGATTCCTCCATGGGACCTTCTCAAGCTTTTTCCCCCAATGAGATCTCGCTTCTCATTCAGCCATCTATTTATCTCTTTTGATTGTCTCCTTATTTTATTACTGTTTCTAGACATGCTTTATATCAGTGCTCCTTCCATCATCTCCACGTGTTTTGCTTTGTTCGCCCTAAGTTGGCAGGGTATGCCCAGACGTGGTCCCTTGCTCACTTTGCTACTGGATTCAAGCTAGCCTGGCTGATGAGGGGTGTTACACCGAAACCGGTCCCAGGATGCTTGTTTCCGGTTCAGAGAAGACCTGCTTGGCAGTTCCGGCTGGACTGTTCCCATGAGGTACAGGGTCAAGACTGATTTGCATATAGCTGGGTCTGAACTGAGGTGGCGAAGTGAGCTAAAGAACGATGATGGATACAACCCAGATCTGTGACTGGGGGTGAGTGTCTGAAAAGTTTCAGTGCTCCATTCATCATCTCCTCGTGTTTCATTTGTTCACCCTAATTTGGCAGGGTATGCCCAGACTTGGGTCCCTTGCTCACTTTGCCACTGGATTCAAGCTAGCCTGGCTGATAAGGGGTGTTACCCCGAAATTGGTCCCAGGATGCTTGTTTCCGGTTCAGTGAAGACCTCGCATGGCAGTTCGGGCTGGACTGTTCCCATGAGGCACAGGGTCAAGACTGATTTGCATATAACTGGGTCTGAACTGAAGTGGCGAAGTGAGCTACAGAATGATGATAGATTCAACCCAGATCTGTGACTGGGGGTGAGTGTCTGAAAAGTTTCACTGCTCCATTCATCATCTCCTCGTGTTTGATTTGTTCGCCCTAATTTGGCAGGGTATGCCCAGACGTGGGTCCCTTGCTCACTTTGCCACTGGATTCAAGCTAGCCTGGCTGATGAGGGATGTTACCCCGAAACTGGTCCCAGGATGCTTGTTTCCAGTTCAGTGAAGACCTGGCATGGCAGTTCGGGCTGGACTGTTCCCATGAGGCACAGGGTCAAGACTGATTTGCATATAACTGGGTCTGAACTGAAGTGGCAAAGTGAGCTACAGAATGATGATGGATTCAACCCAGATCTGTGACTGGGGGTGAGTGTCTGAAAAGTTTCAGTGCTCTGTCCATCATCTCCTCTTGAAAGATTTCAAGCACCAGTAAAGTAAATAGAAGGTAGAATCCTGCCATGGTGCTAAACAGTGAATATATGCAGGCATATAAACATGACAGTAATCAAGCGTAATCCTACGATGCGGACCCTACCTAAGTGTACCTAGCATGTATGTGGGTGTAAAGCCAAGAATCCCTAGGAAAGAGCCAACCCCATTACCTGATGGGAGAGAATGAAGGACCCTGTCTTGGTCATGAGTTGGACACCCCGCTAGGGATGTCAGACCACTGCGTGTTGAGGCCTCAGCATGCAGGGACCTCTGTGTCTTATGTCTGCGTGGAAGTTTCTCCTCTAGTTACATAGTGACGGATCGGTTCTTTTATACCAACAAGGTAGCATCTGGATTCTACCACAATCGATATGTTGTTAGTAAGATTATGTAGCTGAGCCTAAATCAATAATTGTAATTATCCAAGTAACCCTGTTGCCGTGGAATGAAGATAGCGATGACTTTTGTACAGAGTATGTTAATCCTGTTATGTACATCACGTGCAGGGATTTTGCTAGGAATCCTCATGCAAAATAAATGAGGCTAGTTCCAAGGAAGCCAATCGACATTTATTCTGCACATCACTGGGTAAGAGGTCAATGCTAGAATCGTTATACAGAGCAAGGTAGGACAAATGTAGGTAAAAGGTCGCCTTGCTACTTAGGCCTAGGGTGGGGAACACAACACTAGGAACACTGAGGAACACTTGCAATAAATTCATCAGAAGTTTGAAAGCAAATTTATTTAGAGCCCTGCTTGACCTAGCCAAAACTGACCTAAAAACTCTTTGAACTGGTCAAACAACAATCAAATTATCAACCTAACTCAGCAATAATTGGGTCCAATCTGCTGCCAAGCTGGGAGGAATTTACCTCCTTCTTCTTGGGAAAGACGGGAACAATCGAAAAGAACATGCAGTCAGCAAGGGGTCTCCTTCCGGTTATACTGCCATTCAGTCTCCCTCCCTCGCAAGTAGCTGACCACCTGGTCCCTTAGGGCCCACCCCCACCCCCCCAAAACACCTTCTCCTGGAATACATTAAAAACATTTAGCAAAAACGACATTCAAAAAATCCTGACAGCGCTTAAAAGCTACTCATTCACTCAGCCGATATCGCTTTATGGATGAAGCATCTAACCACGCTTAACTGCTCGCCACACATTATTGACTCCACAAGATCTCTAGGAATAACACTTAACAAGAACATAAACATGCATGACCACATCAGTACCACCATCAAAGGAGGGAACTACCAAATGAACATTTTAAGGAAATTAAAACCCTTCCTCCCTCAAGACAACTTCAAATCAGCGGTCCAAGCTCTAGTCAAGCCCAGGTTGGACTATGGAAGTGCAACCCTTTGTGGCCTTCTCAGATCCAAGTTGGCACCTCTAAGGGCATCTCTCAACATGGCTGTAAGACTCATCACAGGAACAAAAAGAAACAAACACATCACCCCGGATCTAAAAGCCCTAAACTGGCTCCTTATGAAGCAGTGATTCAACAAAAAATTGCCAGCATGACACACAAAGCACTTCAATACAACAACCCTACGTACTTGGCACAAACGCTAGAATATTCTGGTGGATGCAGATCCTCTAGAAGCACCAGCACCTTGGTGCTGAAACCACAGAAGTTCCCTTTAAAGAAAACGTACAACAGAGCCTTCTAGGGTATTGTTACAAGAATTTTGAATTACTTACCACCCAAAATCAGACTAATTCCCTCAACTGCATCTTGTAAAAAAGAAGTTAAATGATGACTTATGAACAAATGTATGCCCTAGGTCACACAATTTGACACATGATCAATACCCATGATAACTACTAGACTGTCGGACCTTTCCCTTTACCCAATCTGCTTGTCCCAGAAATTATACACTCCTCAACTTGTGAACTTACAGTTTGTACTTCTTTTGATTATGTTGTTGCTTGCTTTCTTGTTTGCTTTTTCCTGATCACCTTGACCTTTGATCTATTCCCATGATTATTACTAGACTGTCAGACCATGCCCAATGTCCTGTGGACTTGTCCTAGAGGTATTACCTTCCTCAATTTGTGAAACTACACAGTTTTTACCTACCATGATTATGTTGTTGTTTGACTTCCTGTTTTCCTTTTTGTTCTGGTCATCTGAAAAGCACTCTGATACCTTCACAGGTCATGTTCGCGCTATATAAAAGTTAATAACTCTATAAATAAATAAAAACAACATGGAATGTTAGAACAAAGCTCATACCGAAGGCATGATTGGACAACGCTCTCAAAACACATGTCCTCTTAAGTGAATATACCAAAATTACAATTACCGTCTATCATCTGCTGAAACTGTTCCAGCTGAGTGTGGGGGGTGGGGGTTGCCCAGGCTGTTCTCAGGACCCTCTTGTACAGTGGTGTCAAGCTGGGGTTCTGGAATGTGGCTAGGGGGGCAATGCCAGAATGTCCTGGGCCTTAATCCTGACCCAGAAATAAAGCTCCTCCTAGAAATAGTGGATATACCTCCCCCATCAGGAGTGAACATCCACTAACTTGCAGCACATGGCAATATCACTCTAACTTTGGGCCTCTGCTGCATTGCTCAGCTGGGTCTCAGGGTCTCTACAAGGCTGAGGGCACCTTTGAATTACTCCCTCACAAATGAGCTCCAATCCTGCACTGGTGAATGTGTGTGCCCTCTTACACTGTCCCTCAGGGATGTTGAGTGTAATAAAAAAAGAGCAGCAGGATTGCGAAAAATGCTAAAAATGTTATAGCTGAGAGGATAACTAAGGATGACTACACAATGACTGACTTTCTCTTCCTGCATGTCATTTCCTGTTTGTTGTGGTAGATGGAGATCTCTGCCCCGAGCTGAAGACCTTGCCACCCTGCATGCGGGACAGAGACTCTGCATGTGGGAGGGAACCCTCAGCATGCATAGGAGATACCTTGATATGTAGGAGGGAGGCCCCTACATGTACAGAAAACCCAATAAAATTGATAGGATCACAAAACTAATAATATTGATTGTTTGAGTACATAATGTATGTTTCAATGTAAGATTTTTACTATATTTGTCCAAAAATATGAGTGTATACTGTAATAGTTTATACGTAAGTGTTAATGAAATGTGTTTGAAAGTTATTGAATATGAGGATGCAAATTATTTTTAACTAGAGCAGAACATGTTTGTTGATGGCGTTTTGTTCATTAAATCGTGTTGTTTCAGGATGTGTACATGGACAGTGTGAAAGTAGTCTACCATTTGTCACTGACAAGACTGTCCAGCCACAAATTCAACAACCAAACTAGCACTAGTGTTCATGTCTGGTAATATTAACAGATTTGCAATGGTGTATATTGGGTTCACAAGTAGATTTGGGCTTATTGTCCTTGTTCAGTGTTTTATTGTCAAAATGGTTCTTCATCAGTTGCTTTACTCAAGACCTTCCTTTTTGGACATGTCACATTTTGGTTGTTGTATCATTAGAGTCAATTCCACCTCCGTTTATGATTACCAATTTGTTTAGGGCCTTTACTTGCAGGTACTCAGAGTAAGGGAGCTTGTAAACAGTATGGTGACAGTGTGTTGCTGCACACAGACTCCTATAAGTAATGATAAGCAAATTTAAGCAGATTTGTGCCTTTAATGTTAGGCTGCATCAAATTTGTAGTTTGTGTTTTTGGGAACTCTGAAGAACTGAATACAATACATCAATCTGGAGTACGTTCTTTAGTATAAACATTTTCAATGGTTAAATACAGGAAAGTACTCCAGATTGAATGAATAGGGTGTCCAGGAGGAACAAGCTCAATTTTACCTTACTTGAGACCACCAAGTCCCTGGGTTTACAATATCCTTTATAACATGGATAAGCACTCTTTGGACTGACTTCCCATGGAGATGGTTCTGCAAGTTATTCATTGACATGAAACTCATTGCACTTTTTCAGTCATATCTTTCTCTGTCTCCCAACCACCATCTCCTTAGTAACTTTTTAACTCTTTCCTTTGCTGTCTTGACTCCCTAGTCTCATGTTCACCATCTGCTCATTGCCTTCTATTTGATTTTTTTATTTCCCACTCTTCTATGTCATACCTGTAAGAAATTGGATTATTATTCAAGGTGAGTGATTACCCATCTCAAGAAAAAATCACAACCCTTTTATGGTGAATCCTGAAAATCACTAAATTAACCTGTGCACAACCCCCCTGATAGCTAAGGCACAGAGCAGACAGGCTTAACTTAGGGCAGTGTGTAAAGTATTTGTGCAGCACCAAAACAGAAGTAAAGTCAAAATGTAAAACAATAAAAATCCCAAACTGAATTGGAAAAATAGAGTAAAAGTTACTTTTAAAAAATGACATCACAACGACAGAAATCCAGTAGGGAACAAGAGATATGAATTTTAAAGGTTTTAAGTAGGAATAGTGCCAATAATTACAATGTGCCAATGATAGCCAATGGTCACAGCAAACAATGACTTGGGCACAATTTGAAGCTGGCCACAATGGAGCACAGATCTGCTACTCGAACCAGGTTCATCTTGGTCAAAGAGCTTACCTTCTGACTTAGTCCTTCAAGTCCCAATCCAACTACAGAAGTACACTTTTAAAGCCCAACAGAACCTCAAGAGAGGCCCTTAGTGACAGTGCCTGGTTGCTCAGGAGCAGTACCCTCAATATGCACACCTTCCAGCATCACAGACTCTGAGTTGTAATCTAACCAGAGGATTGGAGTGGGCAGATGAGGGGAAGGATTTTATGGACGATACTGCGGAGAGGAGATGTAGAGTGAGAATGTGCCCACAATCAATGACTTGGTCCATATAAGAATCGCTAACTTTTGTGCATAAACATGTAACATTATTTTCCATACATTTTTTAGTCTCCTTACCTGGAATTGAACTAATGTAGAATTACTTACTGCAAGGATTGCATGAACCAATGGCATTGTCTGATAATCCTTTCACAGAATGCCTAATGTTTGGCTTAGCTCCTGGTTCTAGTTACTTATTCTCTTAATCAAAGAAGCCTCTAATTTCCAAATGTTCCACATAATCAGTGTAGTCTGATTTCTCCCTAAACACAATGACATTTGACACACATTCATTTGCATGCATATACAGTATAATTTTCTTCGAACTCAGTTTTGCTTACACTACAGCTTCATCGACACTCTATCAAAAGACCTTGAACATTCTGTACAAGGGCAAAGGTTATCACGCAACATGTTGTAATTTGTTTTGGCCGCTTGGCGTCAGAGCTATCACAATAGAATACACAATAGTGGCCTGACTGGGGCTTTGGCATGGTAATATGGATGATATATATGACATCAAGCCTTTATTAAGACTGAGGAGCATTTTGCTGGTACTGAGAGGTCGACTCATGCGAGAATTCCAATCCAGCTGATTTCGATTTATCTCATGCGAGGGTTGCTGCCCAGCTCTCCACCAAGACGGGCAGCTTGATGACACTTACCTACAGGTAACGGGGAGTTAGATCACCCTACAGGAATTTGACAGATTCACTCACCCTAGACATGATAGGTTAGAATGCGCAAGGTAAGAGTACAATATATTACAGTAATTGTATGCAAGCATATATTCTCTGTAATAAGCAAAATAGTTGAACTGTTTACCTTTTTCGCCATTCTAGTGATGCTAAACCATTACTCTGTTTCCTTCTATTGATTATTGCAGCAGTATTTTACTGAAGAATCACAATGCTTCAATAAATATTGAAATGCTTTACTGTATTTTTCTTGTGAATCTCTTTGGGTATGCATAAGTAACTAAGCAAAAGGGTTCTAGATCTGTTACCATGATTTCCTTGGGAGTCAGGTGTATCATGCTCTGAGGTTGCACATCCATTTGTTACCTTGTCAGGTTAAAGGTACAGATGGTGCACTTTGAGCTAGCAGGACTTCAGCCAACCTATCTGGATGGAGTGCGTGGATTCAGCCTCGCACAATTCTGATGGTTATTGTTGTCCAACAAATGCACTGTTTTACTTGGGAAAGTATAAGCCGCACAACATGATCAATATACTCTAACACAGACTATGGCTTAGTTCTATAAACCTGGTTCAGATTAGAATTTAAGGATTTTAATTCTTGTGAGTAACCAATATTGAGGTCCTGATCTTACTGTGATTTAAATGTAAAGATGTTTTGCTTGTCCGCTTTGGCTTTAATTGGGAGTCTTTTGATTGTAACACTTACCTTGCGCCCAAATAACTATGGTTGCAATATGTGGGAATTCTGTTCTCTGAACAGTCTGGAAGTTTCGCTGCTCACTCCAATATGGGGTAAGAGGAGCGGCTTCCTTATATAGGCCTGTATACAGGATGGTGACTGAGATTTTGGTGAGTTTCATGGGATTTCGTGTCTGAAGTCCCATTTCTCGAGTTCCCACAAAAATCATAGTCTTATACCCAAAACAAGTATGCAATGCTTGTGCTGCATACACAAATAAGTATTAAAACCAAGAAATATTTTTTTTCCAGGTGCCGGTTTAACAAAACAAAGGATGTGCCTGATACACTCTTCCAGTACTGGAAGCATTTTTACTAGGGGTGGGCGGCAAAATATTGTAAACACAAATACAATGTCAAAAATATAATTAACCTAAATATTCAGTTTTTATAATTATAATAGAAAGGACAAAAATATTGTGAAAGAGAATACCAACCAAAAAAAGGGAAACATTTGGTTTTTTTAATAAATAATAAGTTATACTAAATAGTTTATTAGTTAAAAATAATATAGTGTTAAATAGCCTAAGCAACTAGACTTGCCTGCTATGGAAGAAGAATGGAGGAATGATGGGAGGGTCTGAGGTAGAGGGGAAGGAAGAGTGTGAGATGGGAAGGGGGAGGAAAGAAGGAAAAAAGGAACAACACGAGGTTAAAGGATGCTGGACAAAGTAGGAACAGACAAATGGAAAAGTGTAATTAAGCAAAGAAAGAAAGACATAAACATACAAGACATATTGTCTCAGTGCATTTTGGTGCTGAATTACAGATATTTATTGTTACCAAACTCGTTAACATAAATGTATCAACCTCAAAAGGATGAAAGGTAAGGTGACCTGCCAGGATTTAAACCTGTGACCATGAGGGCAAAACAATTCTTTGCAAAGCAATTCATAAAATGGTAAGCTCAATTGTAGGATAGTGTCCTTTTTGTATTGTCACTGCCCCACTTGTTGCTCCAATGCTGATGGTTATGACTCTGAAAGTGCACTGGAGCCTGCTGCCCAGGCCCCAGTGTCAGTACTCTATTCCCAAAACTGTTAAATGTGAATTGGTGATCCCAACTAGCAAGGACTTTAACCCCATGATAAATCCATAGTATATGGTATCAGAGGTACCCAGGGAATGGGTGGTAAAGGGATCGCCAGGGATGTAGCACTGTTTGTGCCACCCTGAGTAACCCAAGTAAACTACTGACAGAAGGCCTGCAGTTGCAGTGTAAACTGCTTAAACTCGACTTTGCCCTTACCATGTATGGCAAGGTCAAAGCACTATCTTTAATATTTGTCAGTCACCCCCAAGGAAGGCTTCTTACCCCAGGAGGCAGAGTACATTATATTAAGGATGAAGACGTATAATTGCAAGCTTATATGACCCTTTCGTGGCCTTTACCATTAAAGGACACTATAAGTGTTAGACAGTACATAGGATAACATGGACTGGCACCCAGGCAAACTCGAGATAGCCAGCTCCATTATGGTACTGCCTAAATATGTCATGTTTTGTATCAAACAACGTGCCTTCTCACCTCTGACACAAATCTTGTGCCAGGAGCGACGTGGCATGCATCCAGGTGGCTACCTTAGAGGTTGCCTACCTGGTTATCCGAGCTTTTCTGTGCTCTGGCTGGCAGCCCATACTTGCTGCCACCAAGACAAGATTCTCACCTCTTGCCAAGCAGTGTGAACATTCCCAGGAGTCGGGAACAAAGGCCTGGACAAGGAGGAGGTCACACCTCCTCCCTCCCAGGAACGCTAGTGAAGTGGCATGTCGAGGTGAGGCGGTTAGCTTCAATACACCGCCTCTGGTATGCATCCAGACTGCCTCCCAAAGAAAGGAACAGCCATCCCTCTGCCCCCAGGCACATCTGCACCCAGGCAGGTGGGAAAATTAGGTATTCAGGAGTCATACAACCCCAAAGGACTAGCCACACGTCTAGGGTGGGCTGCCTGGTCTGTACTGCCAAGGAAGACTTCTACCATTAATAAAAGTGGTAGAATAGAGGGTCCTGGGTAGAAAAAGTGACCTACACCCCCGGATGTGGTCACTTCAGGGGCGGTGTAGCTGTTGGGCTAGTAGCCCATTGAAAACTTGCACTCACACCACTAACATCTAAATCTAGGATTTAAGGGCCACCCCTGACATCAGAACCTCAGTTCTGACCCAACTTGTATCAGAGAGGAGAACCGAGAAGACCACCAACAGGATTTTACACAAACCAAAAGAGGGAAACTCTGGACCTCTGGCAACACTCCTGGAATTTCTCTATCAGGGCTCGTCCTCTGCAAAAGGTTGGGTCCCCCAGACAGCGGGACCCACTGTGAGAGCCAGAAGCAATCTCAAACTCCCCTGTAAACAGCAGGTCCCCTGTAAACAGCAGGTAAAACAATGCTCCAGATCTGAAGAATTGCTGGCTAACGAGCCCTCCAAAGGATCATTCAAATCCAGATTATCAAGTGCATTGTGAGAACTGTAGTCCTGCCTTTCACTAAGTTACAGGCAGCTACCACGTTCCCTGGGACCACCGGATGTTAAAGTAACCATCTGCTACAGTTTCCATTGCCAAGGCTTGTTGGTCGCCAGTCCGGCAACTGACCTCTGCACTCGATGCTGCACCTCGAGGGAACTCCATCCAACATTCATCTGACATCAGCAGGTGCCCCGTTGTGTTCCCCACATCACTGTGTAAGAGGTAAAAGCAGCTATCCAGCGGCTCCCATTCAGCACTTCCAGAACAACTCTGCACCTGGACTCCACGGGCCAAGTAAAATTGAACTGACTGTCATGGCGTGTTCCTGGGACACCTTTACCCTCCTTAGGTTCCACGCATCCCGACCTGCAAGTGATCAATTAACACTAGTGGTTTTTACCATTGACTGCAATAGTAAAGTTTCACTGTATTATTTGTCATTTTATATTGCTTCTAAAATCTCTAACTCCTGTTATATGTATTGAATCAAGTTTGTATTTGTGTCTTAATTAAGATAAAAATGTGCTTTATTTTTGTAAATTGGTGTCGGATTTCTTTCAAGTCTTCTCAATTACTTATGATCTATGTTGGCACTCTGAATACTTAACACATGTTACAATAGTAAAGCCTGACTGCTCTTTGCCACACTACCAGGACTGAGCTAAGGATTTATTATTATGAATCCAAGGACGATGTTTGTGGTTTGTGACAGTACTGCATGTTGAAGCATTACCAGCATAACCACATAACCCTCTACCTTCCCACATCAATATAAAATAAAAAAGGGTATTTAGGTGACTGTCACTAATAAAAACTCAAAAAAGGAGCAGTGTCCGTGATTTGAATCAAGACAGTATTTTAGGAAGGAGGTGACACCTTAGCTCACTTCCCAGGAGAACAAAGTAGGGGGGGGGGCTGAGCAGAAGAGTGCAGTGAGACCGCATGCCCTCGAAAAAAATAAAAAGGAATACATATATTGCAAGAAACAAAGGATGTTGAGCCCGAATACAACTGGCAACATGGTGGAAAACTCACCAGAGGATCAACAAACTAACCCTAAACACATTCTCTTATGAAAAAAATGCCTGCAGCGGTATACTTGTCAAACTTTTCTGAGTAAAACGTGGTACTATTTCTCAGGTTTCAAACATGCTAATTTGCATAGTTGTAATTGTAATTGCATTTTACATTACAGGAAATAAAGTCACATGACAGTTAACCTGACTGTGACATCACAGGAAATACACCTCACAAAAACAGATGCTGCCTATTTTTTATTCAACAACTGGTTGTGGTCTCCAAATTTGCCCTTGTCTGAGTTGCACCATGTGTTTTAGGGCCATCCACTATGAGCATTTTCAAACTTCTCAATACACTCAGATGCTTCATGGTCTCCAGCTTTATCCATCTGAGCTTAAGTATTGTAGTTCTATTATTTGTTCGTGATTTTAAGAGTAAAGCAAAAGAAGAGAAATAAATAATGGGAGAAAAGAGAAAGAAGTGGAAGAGGTAGAAAGGTGAGAACATCAAAATAAAAGGGAGGAGAGGAACAAGGTAGCGAAGGGAAAGGAACAAGGTAGCGAAGGGAAAGTAACAAGTAAAATGGGGAGAAATGAAAAATGATGATCAAGGATGAAAGAGAGAGGAACATACAAGTTTGTTTTTGTAGGAGAAAACTGCAGTGAAGAAAAAGTAGATCAGTAAACAGAAGAGTTAGGGAGAAAGGAAGAAGCTGGAAATCAGAATGGGGAAGGAGAGAATAGGAAGAAAGAGCAAAAGAAAGGATGGAAGGAGAAAAGGAGATGGGGAATGAAAGGCACAGGAATGGAGAGCTTGACAAGTGAGTAAAAAGATTGCCTAAAAAGGGAGGAGGGAGTAAAAAGAGGTGGCGAAACAGTGTAAAAATTCCAAAGGGAGATGTTTGTAATTCATGTCATTTTTAGAGAAACTATGAGACATGCAAGATAGGTTGATTAGATAGATTTCTCCAGTTTCTTGTTGAAGAGAAATGCCACATGAGATTTTAGCTAAGTCAAAAAATAAGTAAATTAATCTTGCTAACCAATTTAGAAACAAAAAACATTCACTGGAATAATATTTTCTTTTTAAATTTACTTTTGAGCTGTGTGCTAAATTGTATAGAAAGCTTTACTGTTCACTGGGACAAATGTTTTTTCTAATATCAAATTAAATTTATCTCTTAGAACCATATCCACATCTTCATCATTAACTGTTGTGAATTCCACCAAGTCTATATTATCTTTGTAGTTGTATCTCGTCTCAGCCAAAGTCCAGCCAATCAATGCTCTAACACCATCAGTGAGTTGAAGAGTGCAGATAGATTTTTTTTTAAACAGGGAATCCGGCGATGTCTGTAGGTACGTGTTCACGAGCAGGAAGTCGTCAATTTTTCTCTCCTGAAGAGTGAACCGGTACACGTGTTTGTGTGTGGCTTTATCCAGTAGATCAGAATTAGAAAATTGTTCATCAGGAACAAGCTGCTTTCTTTTGATTTTGTCAAAGTACCAAACCCCGTTGACTTCTGTCAAGCGAAAGATGCCAGGACCCTGGGGCTGGTCTTTCCCTGATATCAGCTCCAGGGGCTCCCACGTTTGATTGGAGGCACCAAAGCTAGGATCTACAATGTAGGTTTTACCTTCAACAACCACTTTGAGGATAAGATGAGATGTCCTGTCACTATACACCGCCTGCACAGGAATGTAAACACTTCCTCCGTGCATTGTGACCTCAAAGCCCATTGTCTTTAGCACCCAATTGAAGAGGTGATTTTGCTCAATGCACCAACCTCCACGTCCCTTCTTCACAATTTTGTTGTAAATCGCATCTATATTCACCTGAATCATCTCCTCGCAATGAATGCTGAGATTTTCAAAGGGCACTGCTCTAATATGATGCAGGAAGATCTCCTTTAAATTGTGAAAGTTGCATTTTTCTGAGCAGCCCATGTAATGGATTCTTGAGAAATATTCTTCCAAATTCATTCTCAGTCCTGTGGAGAGTAAAGATTTTGTCAGCTGAGTGCAGTTACACACATTGTCACAAGAACTTTATGTACTTTGCTTTTGTTAATGTTTCTTTATATACATTGCGATTCACATGTTGTACTATGTGAAATAATACAGACAAAATGGACTTGGTCGAATGTCTTGCATGCAAGATACTATTGACTGTCATAGCTTGTCACTTAAAAGTAACACCTTCGCCTCATTTAAACACTTGCTACCACTGTCCCACCTCACTCAGCTTTTAAGGCAGGGAGTTTTCAACAATGTTTGCTACCAGACATCACAAAGGGTGTGTTTTGCCCATTTTCAAGCCACGGGGTATTTTCTTTCTTAGAAAGGTTAATTCCTGCTGACAAGAGTTTTCATTGTAAAAAGTGACCCAAAACAGCCTACCAAGTATCCTTCGGTACCCAGAATTAGCCATACATATTTTGTGGATTTGCACGAATATGTAACTGAAAAACAAAGCCAAAACTCTTTTTCACAATAATAAGAAGGATTGCTACCTTCAAGACTGCAGGCAAAACATGGCTGCCTTTACACCAACATGCCTAGGGAGCCTAACGCCGTCACGTTCACTGCCCAACCCACAAATTTGCAAGGCATCTCAAAATTAGTTCAACACAGAGAGACATTGACGTTAGGTAAGAGACTAGTTCCCACAGCTTAAGACTCCTTCTCAGTTTAGACAACCCCAAGATGGAAGCTCAAAACAAATTCTCCATGAGAAGGTAATATGAGAATATGATAGCAGATAGCGACCAGAACCAAACACCAACGACTTGCCACTGCTGCTACTGAATCCCAATATAAAATCAACTTTTATAACAGCAGTTCAGATCCATTCCTGTTTGGTAAATGAACACATCCTGTCATCTTGAAATTAACTGCAAAAACCAGACTGCCACTTTCTCGACTTAATGGATACCTGGCTTCAGACAAAGGTGCTCTCACTGGACCGCAAAACCTTCTCTAAAATGATGAATCCGGGAGAAGAGTTGCAGTGGCAGCATTTTGATTTGACAGCTTAGTTGCAGGAAGGTTCAAGTAATCATGTACCTTTCAACTGAATGTGCTAGAAACACAGGGGCATATTACCAAGGTAATGCGATAAACATCGCAAATCGCGCTTATCGCGTTTACCATTATCGCCGTCTATCGCTGATTCACATCGCCGTGTTAGCGGCGTATTAGCAACGCTTTGCTGAATGGCGATGTGAAAACCAGCGATAGACGGCGATAATCGGCAATAGCGCGTGAAATCAAGCGATGATTTCACAGCGCTAAGGGAATGCTTGATAATATGGGAGTGTGGACTTAACCTGTAAATCCACCTCCCATATTACAGATAGCTTAGTCAGGATTTTACCAGGCGTTAGATTCCGGCGAAAACCGCGGTTAGCGCGGCTTTTTTCATCGCTTCGCGGATCTGCTCCATGCTTGTAAATATCGCGAAGCCTTGTTAGCGATTATTTACATGGAGTAATGGTCAGGAATGCCTTCTTTGCATCTCATTAGCGATGTATATTGCTAAGATGCGTGGCGTTACAAAAACGGCAGCTAACATGCGCTAATGCATGTTAGCGCCGCGTTGTTGATAGGGAGATAATATTATCGCCGCTTTTTTGGCTTTTAAAGCCAAAGAAGCGGCGAAATGGCCCTTGATAATATGCCCCAAAGTCTGTATTAAACTGAAACGTCCATCATTGCAGTAACAATCTACCTTCTCTATAGTAAGGGCATGACCTTCAAAGCATGCCCTGAAGCTAACAGAAGACTTCGGCTTGGTGGTAGACCGTCCACAAAAAGACGTCTCCCGAGCCAGACGCCCCAGCACGCTGATGTGCATGCAGGAACACCACAGGCAGTCACAACAGCAGGTCACCACTCAGCACTGCTTTCAGGAGAGGCAGCAGCCAAACTGGATTTAAGCAGGATGACATCAGAGGATGTGGTGGGCATGTTGAATTTAGCGCACAGCTCTGCCTCATGATAGGTAGCAGTAAGCCAGACGGTGCTGCCATGACGACAAGTGATTGCCATTTTGCAAGCACAGTGAAATTGATTTGTTCTGAAAGTAGTGCTGAGAAAGTGGTCTTCAGCAACATCACAAAATAATATGATGGACGGAGTGTTGAAACTTTTCAAACGCTCACCCTCAGTCAAAGATCTGGGTTTAATCCATTGTTATTTTGCTTGCCACGTCACCCCAGTTTGGAATCAACCATATACAAATGAGTCTTGACCCTGCTCCCCATGGGAACAGTCCAGCCCGAACTGCCAAGCCAGGTGCTCCCTGGACCGGAAACAAGCGAACAATGTGGTCTTCAGCACCTACTCATTAATTGTATTTTGAGAGCGGGTGCATCAAATGAGTGTTTCAGCCTGACTCCATTACTACTGTTAAAGTTCAGATACACATTTTTGCCCCTTTCTTCACGATGGGTCAGAGCCTTTTTTTTTCCACACGCCCAACACTACTATTGTTCATTGAATAGTTTTACTGTGGATTATCACGGGAATCATTCAGAGATATACCGCCTATCACAATTTCATTACAATCCTGGAGAAAATTAGAAAATGGATGACAGTTTAATAATTCTATGTTGGCAAAGGGTTGCAAAATGATGCTGAGGGGAAGAAAACAGTGCTTTCGGATTTGTTAGGGATGGAAGAGCAAACTTTTTGAACATTTTGTTCTTATTTGTCTCCATCAGCAAAAGCAGTGGGGGACGGGAATGAGTACATAGAAGCGCTGGATATACTTAAACAAAGGGGTATATGTACAAGAACTGCCAATAACTAACGCTAACGCTAGTTAGCGGCAGTTTTCTTAACGCGGCATATCACCAAAAACTATCACCCTGTTAGCTATGTATTTACAATACGTCGCTACATGGTGATAGTTTCAGGTAGCCGGGGTGAAAACTGCCGCTAACACTAGTGTGAAGGCGATACAAATTCTGACGTTAGCGGGCGAAAACTGACAACAGGCCCATTAGCGGCAAACAAAACTCACGTTAGTCAGCCCAAGGTGACTTTTTTGCCTCTAGAGGCAAAAATAGCCTATAAGTCCACCTCCAATGAAAAATAGGAAACAAAACCAATGGAATGCAGAATGGAGCAGCCAGGGCCAAGTGCAGCACAGATCAATAACCCCGCCAAACCCCCAACAGCCAGGATGACCAGCCAGAGTCCCAGGGAAAGAGGAAATTCAGGGCTACAATCATGAAAAGAGGCTCATCGCTGGGCAAAACCAGTGATGCATCACATATCATTGCGCACTCCTTGCAACACCATGGCATCCAAAACCTTGAAAGCGCGGACAGTCTCCGGGGCCTGGAGGCCTCGCTGGGCCTGCGTCTGGGATCCGGAGTGGGATGCAGAGGTGCTGTTGAGTTGCTGGGCCATGATGGTAGACATTGAGGTGTCGGCGATCACCCTTACCTGGTGGTGAAGTCTGCCAGGTCGCATGGAGACACGTTGCTGACCTGTGTGAAAAGACCGCCTGGTGCCCCTTGGAGCTGTGAACGGTAGAGGTACTCCTGCGCACCAACGTAGGGAGGTCTGCATCGCATACCACGCACCACCACTACACTGTGGTGCACGGAGGAGATTACCAATGGTGGGCCGCGCCTCTGCATCACAGGCCAGAGGATGTTGCGCTGGCAGGACGCTGTGGAGGGTGAGGCCCCTGAGCTGCACCGAACTTGTGTGACGGGAGCGCTGCAACTTCACGCTTAAGGGGGCCCTGTTGCATCACCTGCATTGGGAGATTCCCCAGCGGACTTGGTGGCGACTGCTGTACCCAGGCTTGTGAAATCCTGCCTGGCTGAGGCTCCTGCTGGCTGAGTCACAGATTTGGAGAGAGTGCAGCGGATTGCGCCACGGTGTCAATGTCCAGGTGAGGAGAAGGTGGTACGCGTGACGGAGGAAGCCCGGGGGTCGAGTTTGGCCCAGGCCTAGCACCTGTGGGTGACGCACCCCCAGTGGGGGCTCATCCACTATGGCGGAATAGCGTCACCCCACTGCTTTCAAGCAGTGCAAGAAGAGGAAACATAACATGATGATAACTTTCTAATGTACTCATGCTATGTTTCCTTTGCGGGTAAGAGGGTGGGTGGGATGCTCTACTCACGGAGCAGGACAGGGGCAGAGTGGTGTGCCCACTCAATTGCGCAATGACTGTTTGGTCGGCCCTTTCAGGGCACCCAAAACAGTCATGCACACATCCCTGTTCGCAATGCAGGCTCCATTACAGCCTGCATGGAGAACATGCCCACCCCTCCAGCCCCTGGCTGAACGCCTTGTCACGACACTCAAGAACAATCACAACGCCGCATTGCAGTGTTGTGATTGGCTTAGGGGAGGGAGCCTGGCTGCCTGCTTCCTGTTCCTGGAAGCAGACTCAGGAGAGCAGGAGCACAGAAGACACGGGACCCTGCCTCGAGGTAAGAATCTGTTAAAAATGTATTTACAACCCCCAGTCCCCCCACCTCCCCGCCCCCTCCAGTGTCCTTTCCCGCGTTTCCCACCTCCCAGCTGTTCAGTCCCTCCGCAGCACTACATAATGGAGGCTGCTGTGCAGCCATGCACAGTGGGCGTACCACTGGTGCGCCAATGGCAAGCCCGTCTGCGTCCGTCCGCCCCTGGACCGCGCCCAGCACCAAGGACCCTTCCTCTCGCACACTCCACCGCTACGACGCCAGCAACCTCCTCGCCATCAAGCCTGGATGCCACACCGCCTGCCATCTAGCAACACTGTAGAATTCTCTTGCACCCTGCGCTTGTCAAAACTGCAAACTGACCTTCTGTCACATCAGCACACCAGTGCCTCCTACCACCCAGCCGACCAACAGCGCAGCGGACCGGTTCAACTGCATCCTCCTCAACATGCGGTCCCTCCACAAACACGAAAAAGAAATCTGGGACCTCCTCGACGCCACCTCTTCAGACATCACCTTGTTCACGGAAACGTGGACCAACCTCTGCTCCGGACCAGACATCGCCATCACCATCCACGACGGCTACAAATTCACCCACACGGACCACCAGAGCGGCCAGGAGGAGGCATTGCCATTGTCTGAAAAAGCACACTCCAACTGACCACGCACTCTAATGACCCAGCGGTGACCATGGAACACCTCCACTTCCAGATCTGGACCAACCCCAACACCACCCTCTGCGGCACCCTCACCCTCAGGAATGGGGGTTCGTGGCCCCAGGGCCACGAACCCCCATTCACCGATGCCATTGTAGACCTCATCCTACCCCATGCTCTCCCATCCACTGACTACATCCTACTCAGAGACCTCAAGTTCCACCTGGACAACCCAAGTGACCAGAACACCACCCCCCTCCTGGGAAATCTCACCAACATCGGACTCAAGCAGCTAGTCACCGCACCAACCCACATAGCCGGACATGCGCTCATGCCCATCTTCTCCACCAGCGGGAACTTCAAAAACAGCCGCACCACAGGACTCTCCTGTACCAACCATCATTGTTTACATCACGCCTTCACCACACCCACCGTACACCATCGCCATCATTGCCTCCACGTCGCAGCTGAATCAAGGCCACCCAAGAACTTCTCGTCACTCCCTCAGCACCACCACTCTGCCAATGCTTACAGACGCCAACACCGCAGCGCCCAACCTCCACCGATGGATCTCCAACTGCGCCGACACCCTGGCACCCCTAAAGGAAAGGTCAGGCAAACAACACTCCAAGAAGTTCAACTGGTTCACTCCTGCCCTCCACTAGTCCAGCCCCACCTGCAGAAGTCTCGAGAAGAGATGGAGCCACAAATCAATCAACTCCGCAACACAGTCACCCTTGCACCATGGTGCAAGGGTGCCTGTGTTGGCGCATGGCAGCCATTGTGCGCCAACGTACGGGAAAAAGACAGGGGGGCTTATTCATGAGCCCCTTCTGACAGTTTCACCCCACCGGTGCATCATTTTCTTGACGTATTTGCAGTGTGATTCTTGCACCACGTTGAGCCGTATTTGCAAAGTAACGCATCTAGGCATATATGTGACCTTGTGAAGCCCTGTGCCACATTATACCTGCATCAGGTATGATGTATGCAGGGTGGGCGTTCCCAGACAACAAAGCCTCATAGGAGTGGCACAGTGAAAACCATCAGATTTCACTACAACAACCGTAGGATGCCACTGCTTCAGTACCTTACGCCTGCCTCATGGCAGGCGTAAGGGTGACGCATTGCCACAGGGATAGGCCGGCCCCATGCATTGCTGGAGTTGAGTCATGCTTGTGACACAACTGCAGCAATGCGTGACTTTAGCGCAGACAGATACGTCAGGATTCCAGACGTATCTGTCATTAATTGCGGCATGGAGCGCAGTACAGTGAATACAATGTATCCATTGTGTTGCAAGAAGGGCATAGTAAAAAGTGTTGCAACGCTGTTTTGTCACAGCGATTCAACACTTTTCATGAATGAGGCCCAGGAATGCGCCTTATCTCATTGATTTGTGCACATTCCTGCCCTGTAGTTTTGTTGCAGGGCAGCGCAGCAACATTCCGCAGCGCTGTCCAGCACCAAAACCTTCTGAAATTATGCCTCAAGTGTTTGCACCATTTTTAAGACCAGCTATTTTCTGGTCTTAAAAAACTGCCTCTAACTGGAGTTAGAGGCAGTTGTTTTGGTTTTGCACCATACAAGGAATTCCTTGTAAATATCACAAAGTGGGGTTAGCAGCAGTTTTTGCACGGGAACGCCTACCTTGCATCTCATTTTTGTTAAGTCCCGCTAACAGAAGTGGCAATCTTAAAAATTCACGTTTACGCCGGAAAACTGCTGCTAACTGTGGTTAGCGGCAACTTGTAAATAAGGCGATAAAAAAAAGCCACCATAACGTCAAAAAATTGACGCTACAGCGGCGTTAACTCCTTGTACATATGCCACAAAGTTTTACTGAAGTCCTCCTGATATATATTTTTATTCCCCTCACACATATCTATAAGAACCTACAGAAACTTACATATTGATTTAAAAAGGTTTAGTAGCAAACTGTGATTTTGAGAATGTTGTGAACAACACATGTAAGATTGAATAGTGGCGGAGTGTGCAGATAATGAAATTAAGAATTTGCAATTGCAATTTAAGAAACAAAAACCTTTCCTTGTGAGATAGTGATGAGCGTAGAATGATCTGTGTTCTTCCTCAAGACATTAAGTGAAGACAAGCACTTCAACTTAGAAGGGGCAATGATGGGCAGCAAGTCAAGTGCACAAAAACAAACTATAAAATAAAATAAAGGACATGGTCGCATTAATGTTTGGATGATAACCAAATGGTTTAAATGTGGACCAATAGCACTTTCCAATAGCAAGGTTTGATGGGCTGTAGACAAAGAATGGTATAAATGCAACAATGAGGGGCACTTTACTAATATTTATAATAAAAACCAACAGCAGCAGTAGTTTAGAGTAAGACTAAGTCCATCTGTCAATCTGTAAATTTAAACTTGAGTATGCAGTTGGAGAACACAATTATATTGGATGAATCTGAGCAACTATGGTGAAGATGTTGGAGGTGCTAGACGAATCAGGTTCGCCTTTTCAAATTATTTTGGACACTTTTTTTTTTAGCAGCTGGAAAGAGAAGAAACTAGAATAAAATTTCATAAAATCTTTGTAAATGGGGAGGGTATAACTTCTATTAACAGGTATTTTGTGTTGGCAATTTATTTCAAAATTGGAAAATACTGATACGATATACATTTCCTGAAGAGGACAACACGACGGATGGTGCCACCGGGGAAGATTAGTTATTACTTTGGACATAATGGACTACAAAAATACTAGTGCATACTGTTCATGTGAAGTATCAAGGATTAGAAAGTCCTTCAAGCAAGTTTACTTCTCGTAAAGTTTCTACAATGAGATGGGGACTTTCAAAGGGTTTTCTTTTGGTTAAATTGAGGGTAAAGAGTGTCCACTGATTGTGCAGGAAGAATTAATCAAAAGGATAAAGAAAATGTAGAAGGTGGATTGAAGTGAGTGAACCAGTTAATTTAAAGGAGCAGCTTTCTCCAGTTGTTATAGCCCACAAACAATTTGGAAATATAAGATTGTGTGTGGAATCTGTCCGTGTGAAAAAATGGATCTGGTTAATTCTCACTTGTTTCCAAAGATCCAAGAGTTGTTTTCCTTTTTTCGGGGGACCAAATGTTTTTCCACATTGAATCTTCCAGGGACCGAACATCAAATTAATTAAAACCTTAGCATAGACATTTAACCACATTTGTTACCCTGATGGACCCTTCCAATCCCTTTTCAAGTCACTTGATTTTGCACTGTGTGTTTCAGCTGTGAATGTATGCTTCACTGGGAGACAGAGAGAGGAGTTGCTTTGAATGTGCAAGTTACTAAATCTTGAGAGACTTAAAGCTAAGGAATCTCTTCTTATGGTAAGTTAGGAAGCATCAGTACCAATGCACAAAAATAACCTCCTTTCTTAGGTGTCTAATAAAGGGTTCTCTGATATATTTCATTCACTAGACTGATGTTAAATAAACAATAACATTTAAATGCACTAGAAATCATGACCAGGGGTTTAGCAAGTCGAAGACTGTGATAGCTGATTCACCAGGATTAGGATGTTTTCTTATGATACTGGTGGGTTAGTGAAAGTGGATGCAGTTTTACAGGATTGGGTGCTGTTTTTTGGTTTCACCTGCACAGCGCTGTGCTTGTAAAATCTATTGTTAATATAAATCTTAAAAGGGCTTACATCCCGCCCCCTTGCTTTTCATTCATTCCTGTGCTTGCCACTTACTTTTCCTCCATTTCCATTGGCTGTAGCATACTATTTCCTGTTGTTCCTCATGTGTTTCTTTCTTATCAGTCTCCCATTACCCAAGTACTGTTTTCATCCACTTTTGCTTTGCTGGAACTTCTTGTAGCATCTCTGCGTGCTTCGAGCAGCGCACTCACCAGTCCCCCTGAGGCCGAAGCAGGGGCCCACTCTAGTACTCCTTTCTCAGCACCTCTGAAGCCCCATGCAGTAAGCGAAAGCCCCACATCAGAGGCTGGCACTTGCATTGAGCACACTACCAGGTACTCAATTAAATACATTTTGAATAGTTTTTCTTTGCTTGCAATTCTTTAATTCAGCTTGGAGTGGGGCTGTTCTTGCTCACTGCGTCTGCTTTCCCATAGGATCAGTGGTGGCAGAGGCATGCTCATTTAGTTCCAAGGGTTCGGCATGGCTGCTTTCTGTCCCGTTTAACTTTAAGTGGCCCAGTAGTTGCTCAGTGTTGCAATTCTTTCATTTAGCTTTAGTGGTCCCTTCTGAGCAACTTGTGAAGCACCATGCAGCCAGCGGGATCGCTGCATCAGAAGCAGATTGTCACCAGTTCCCACAGTGACACGGAAAGGATTAGCAGAGATATTTACCACTAGAACTGCTCACTCCACTTGTGCCCATAACTTGTTTCAACAAAATATACCATCTTGCTGTTTTCTGGGAACCGGGTCCATGATGTGGGATTTATTTAATATTTGGCACTTATTAGTCCTTCACTAATGTAATCTCCGTCCAAGGGGCATGCTTCATATTCTTTTTTATACATGTTCCACTGGTTACAAAATGTTAACAAAAAGCACTGGTAAGATGTATTTATTTTAATGTATGCACATAGCACTGCTTCTCTTTTATTATCTCGCATATATTTTGCTCCTCTCTCTGATACAATGACCGTTCATTGATCACAAAAGTGACCACATTACACAGTATTATTTATGTGGTGCTACACACACCAAAAGTGTGCAGAGGTAAGCAGCGCTTTATAGCCAGCTTCATGAATGAATGGTCTGTGTGCTATTTCCTTACCTGGGGCACCTCAGAAAAATTAGTTACAAACTAGTACATTTACATTCACTGGTATGCCTCCCTGATGCCTAAACAGCAGTGAAGGGATGTGAGGAAGACAACAGGGCACCATATTTATTGTGCTGGCATCTTCCCAGCTGAGAAGAGAACACAGACATGCACCTGTCTGCTAGACATTCACTGACTTGAGAGCATGGAGCTGTCACAGAGGAGACCTGTTTGGTAGAGCCTGCCTTCATTACTCAGCGTGGCTCACGATTGAAAACAAAAGATACCAGGTTCTGTTCGAATACAGAGAAGCTACACAGAAATCACAAGGAAGGGAGAAAGTCAATCATAATTTGGACATGGACAGCAGCTCATATCAAATATGGGCCTGATGCTGGAGCATAAGATGTGCACAAAAAGAGGCACTTGTCGACAGCCCGTCCTGATGTGAGTCAGGATGAGCTTACAAACCTTCCTGGACTATTCACTGGTAAGTTCTTTTTTTTATTAAATCTGCCTGGTGCGCCCATACACCAAGGTCAGACCTGCCTATTGGGCAGTCTGGCAGTGTCAGAAAGGTTGGTCTTACAGATCAGTGTGTGGGCGTTTTTCTGGCAGTTTGAGGGATTGTTTTGTGGTCTACAGGGCCGTTTTTAGTGCTGATTTCTCTGATATTGCAACACACATTGCCTGCAGTAAGCACAAATGCATGCAGTTTCTCATACCTTGCAAAATACCTACATAACGTGCTATACCTATAAAGCATGGCTGTTGTGTGGCCCAGTAGTTGCTCAGTGTGCGCACTTTTCCTCAGGTACCAGCTGTTGCAGAGGCACTGCTTGATCAGTTCTAAGGGTGTGGCACGGCTGCATATGACATCATGCTTGTTGGAATGCTGTTTTGTATTTAAGAATGCATTGGATTTTAGGGTGCAACAGGTGCCACGTATATTTAGGCTTACGGCTCGTGCTGTTTAGGGATTGGACTCTACCTGCACAGTGTCATTCTTTCTTGAGTCAGGGGGGTATATTTACTAGGAAATGACACAGCGTAGGGCTGCAAGCAATTTAGCAAAAAAGTCTTAAAAAGTGACGCTCCGGTGGCGCAATGCCCTTGCAAATATGCTCCAGGGTTCCTTCCACTGTTCGGGAGCTGGGAACTGCTCACCCAGGTGTGAACAGTATGCTCACTTAAAGCTACTTAAGATACTTAAGGTACTAACTTAAATACCTGTTTTTTCTTTGCTTGCAAATCTTTGAGCTATAACGTTGAGACATTTATTTATTTCGACGTAGTTAACATTTCATTAGATGCTTGTGTTTACACGTCTATGTTTTTCTTGAGGGTCGGGCTATGAAACACATGTTATAGATCATAAGAATAGACAAGCTCCGTTACTACCGAAGCTTCCCTCTCCCACCAGGCACTTTTGTTCCAGCCACCCTGTAAAACGCCACCCTCCACAATTTCTCTCATCTGTTCAGAAACACATGAAAGCAGCGTCCCAACACCCAGCTCCCTGAGACAAAGGCAGAACCTCAGTTAACATAAGTTTTAAAACAAGTGTAAGAGTCAAATTGAACACCCTTAATTTCTACTCAAACCTGTGCAGAATAGATAAAGCACTCCCCTATTTAAATGAAATGTGCGGACACACAGAGCCATAGTTATGACGCACATGCAGGCATTTTCATTTTAGACATTTTATTGCTTCAGTCATTTTTTCTCTGGATGTCTTTTTCCTAGGAAATTAAGGATTTACTAATCCCTCGCAGACTGTCTGCTCTTCCTGATCCATTTAGTACAAAGCTTACAGTTGACCTTGGTGAATGCACGCAAAGGTTTGTGAATAAAGCGTTGTGCTACAATGTGTTCTGTAAGAGAAATAGTGCCAGGTGCCTGTATTGGTCAAACTTTTCATACTGCCACCTGTCCATTGGGTTGCTCTCGCAAGATTCCATTATCATGTGCACCTCTTCAACGTTGATTTTGTCACTGGAAAAATCTTGTGCAGAATCTGATTCAGATCTTGTAGGCTTTGTGGCTTTAGCACTTCTCTCCGGTCCATCATGCACCCTTTTCCGAGCAGTGGCAGGAGTTCCTGTGCTCTAGGACCATGGCTCACACCCTTCAAGCAGCAATTCTGCATACCCCTCAGTAGCATTGCTATGCACAACCAGTGATGTCATTGAGCGGGGTCATTGCCTTCAGGGAATGCAGCACCATGAGACCACTAGGTTATTCCTACACAGAAAGTTCAAGTAAGCATGATTCTGTTTATAATCTTACTGTACTAAACATACTTTTTACTGCTCTTCCTGCAGTTATTTTAGCTTCCTAAATGTGAAAGATGTGGGCACAAAATATTCTAATTATTAATAATCATGTAGGCGAAACCTATTACATTTACCAATGCTTGTTACTTAAGTTGAGAATGGTATGAAAAAGCTAGTAGCATTTGCTTCATCAGCTTTAAAAGATCTGGTCTGAAGATATTTGACAGCTGATATGGAGGCTCTCTTCTGTTCATGGGGCATTGAATATTTAAAGCCTTTTTGCATTCACAGTGATCATAATTCCTTGATGGCCCAGCCATGCTCTCCAACCACAGACTGATCCCCCTCCTACCGTACCAGGGCAAAGTCTTAAAAAACTCATTGACTGGCACCTAACCAGCCACTAGCTCCTTGACACCACACAGTCCAGCTTCAGATCCATTCACAGTAGAGAAACAGCACTCATTGCTGCCACAGATGCCTCTCTGCCTCCTGGACCTCCAGCAGCATTGGACACGCTACAAGAGTGTTGATCACAAGTTAATTTAGGGTTTTCTTGTGCCTTCACACTGACAAGGATTGTGGTCCCTTCCAGAGTAGGTATCTCAACAAGTAACCACATTTCTTACACCTAGTATCTGGAAGAGTAGATATCATTTTGAAACACATATATGGAAAGAATAAGTATTGTTATGGCACTTTAAGCATCCACTGGTCCATGCCCACCTCCTTCACCCAGGGAAAGAACTTCTAAGAAGACATGTTATAATGCTCTATTGACAAATTCTGCAAGCACTTGTATGACATGCAGTCACGCGCCAAAGGAAAGCCAGCAATCAAAAGCAATGATGCAGTTGACTCTGGATGTGCCCCTCCAAGTAAGCCACCACCTGCTCCCAAGTAGGAGTTGATAGAATCAACTTTTCCACCTCAGGCATGGACTGGAGTCAGGACCACAGACATTTCTGCGCAACATCTAACAGCCTCAGGTCAGAACAATACCCTGACACCATACCTTTGCAGCTAAGTGAGCCCACCATGCAGGCATTTGGGGCATGTTTGATAAAACAAATTGTTTTTCAAATCCAGCGTATACCAAGTGCAATAACCAGTAACTTCTGTTATTCATGACATTGGAGAAAAGAATTGAGGGACATGTAGTTGTTTGGTTGGCATAACCAAAGAAAATTACCACAGTACAATGATGGCTTTGAATAGGTGTCCCATGTATAGTCTTACATTTGACAGATATAATACCATCTCCCCTAAACGAGTGTGAAATAGTGCTATGCAGTGGCGGCTGGTGACATTTGAAAGTGGTGTGGCGTAAAGTTTTAGTTGGAGTGTACCGCGGCGAGCGAGTGTAGCGAGCGAGCCCTAACAACCTAAGGAGGGTTCAGGGGGGGTTCTCCCCCCGAGAAATTTTTGAAAAAAGAGTGGGCAAATGGTGCATTCCCAAGCAAATTTTAGAAAGCAAAGTTGTACTGTGCGCCCTTCCTGCCAGTATGAATGTCTATGCATTCTGGGCAAACATTGAAGTGAGCACAAATCGAGTTCTCCTACTCCCATTTTTATTGTTAATTTACTGCTCTTTCAGGCCATTTTCACCACTCCTTATTACATGACATTTTTCCAATTAAAATGTGCCTCAATCTGCTTTGTTCCACCAGTGGAAATTAATCTATTTATTTTCACATGTACTAATGCTGAGCTATCACCCAGCCACTGCTGCCTTCGTTCTTCAGCCCCTGCCGCCTAAAGTCACAACCACACTTTTGTCTCGATTAAACTGTGATTTAGCCGAAAGAAATATAATTATGGCTGCAAATAAAATAATCAGCATTGAAGAGCGATTTCCTTAATGAGATGGAGCGGTTGCACGTCACGGAGTAAAGGGGGTCTCATTAGGCGCTGGTAATGAGGCTTGGGTGGATATTGGAGCTACAAAATATATAAACTGCTGGGAAACCCATGTCTGGCCCAAAGTTGCTGCAGCAGGCTGCGCAAACTCAGCGAGACAGGGACAATGCAACACGGTCATCAAAACAGGACGTTTTTACACATGAGCGTTTTCCCTCTGGAAATAAAGAAACGTCAAATACACATTGCATCCATCCTGCGCACATCGAAGCCACTGACTGTGAGGACGCTATTTTATCACACATATGCATGCGATGAGAGACTCGTCTCTAACTCTACAATCTTTACACAGAACATACAATGCTGAACAGCTCTGTAGTACAGAGTGTCCATCTGTAACGCAACTGGTGCTCATGTAAAGCGCTCTGATACCTTCAGATCTAGTTCGCGCTACATAAAACTCCAAACAAGAACAAAAACTAAAATGTCGTCGGTTTTTTAATACTGCCTCACACTTTCACTTCACATCATTCATCCTAAGCCCGAGGTACTGACTCTTCCAGTCTGCCCTCTGTCCTGCCTTCTACGTCCCCGTACGTCCTTCTCCCATACCCCCACCCTGCCTCTAACCAGCCCAGAGCCCTGCTATATCGAACTGTTACAGATCGCTGCCTGCAGACGCATCCTTTCAAAAAAATGATAGTAGCGCCCAGAGGCCCAGTGCAAGAAGTTGTTAACCCTTAAGCTGCTGGTTATTGATGTTTTTTCCCCGTTATATCCATGAATCGTACAAAACAGCAGATCTACTAAACTTCACCACCTTCAAAGCATGCTTTTACTGCCTGCCAGCAAGATTCTATCCCCTTGATCTTAAAGATGAGTTTTAGTAGCAATTGACATTCAAATTGCAGCTTTCCACAGATGCGCAATAAGTGGAGCACATTCTCTTTTGCTTTCCCACATAGACGGCAGATAGTAGATGTCTGTATTTGTTTCCAGGGTGGCAGGTGCAGCAGGGTCGTAAGAATGTCCATATCGATAATGAAGATATTTTTCCTTTATTATCTTTGTGAATCCTGCACCTAGGTAAGTTTGAGGGAAGGGCTTGATGTAGCTCTGCAGGGCGTACCATTCTTGGGCCCTTTCTTTAAGTGCTGCCTTATCTCCCACCAGGGAAATTCTTTTCACTGTCTTATTAACAAGGTGTTTGAAGCTGTTGTGTGTCCCCTGGGCCTCCCAAAGGTTTCCCTAGGCCCAAGCGATCAATCGAGACTAGCAAGTTGGTCATGGCTGCACTTTCTTTTTTTGACTGTATTTCCTTCCATAAGTGTGCGTTCAATGACCCCGGCGTCAGCACTTTTAATTTTATGCCAGCATTTGAAGTAGGCACCTTTGCGGGCAATTTCTTGCAGACCGAATTCCAATCTGATTTGGGCTGGCGAAGTATATTTAAGTAGCTTGAATATCATTCTTATTGCTCTTGAAACTACTGTCCAACGTGACCGCCTCCCTTTCCCTCAAACACTCCCTCCCATAAGGGATGGTTGGGATGAGTTTTGCTTGGAGCACCTGGAGCAGTGGCATGAGGCTCGGGCCGACAGTTTTATGTTTGATGTTTTTTAATGCTCCCGCTATTGAGTTTTCTCTTCTCCCAATGGCTTCTTTTTGTGCCACGAGCGTGCCTTTATTGTCTGATATGACCCCCAAGTACAAGTGTGTGTTTGTGCAAAGCCATATACGAGGCTTTTTGGGTTCATTGGAGATACTGCCCTGTGAGATTAAGTTGAACAGGTCGTTTTGGGGGTTAGGCTTGTGCTTGGCAAGATTATGATTGTTGATTCAAGTGAAACACCTGAACCCCTGGCAATCTCCATCAAAGCAAGGGGTGTGTTAGCTTTGCAGTTATTGCTTGATATTATCAAGTTTGCCTTGGATGCTTCTGTTGTGGAATGAGCAGAGCAAAGTGCATCAGTATTTTCGTTGCTAAATCAAGACTTCCCCCTTTTGGGGCTATTATTCCTTGATAGCCACCTGTGCCTAATGGTTCTTTGGCCATGCTTGTGTTCTCTTCAGATGTTAGCTCTAACTTGTCAGCTACGGAGATTAATTGATCTGCAACCGCTGGAATCAGTTTGGTGGGGAGAATGTTAAGGCTTTCGTTACTTGAGCATAATACCGCCCCACATCCCTCACAAATTAAAATTGTGTGTAGATCTTTGGCTAGTAGCCGGTGTTTATTGCTTTGGTGGATGAGGTAGAGTCTACATCTACCAGAGTCAAGCGATGGGGTTTGTCGTTTTCTTCCGTTGTCCGACTTTTCTTGTCAATTTCATTAAGTCCTTTGCTCTTCCTTTTCCTTTTGTTGATTATCGAAGTAGCTGTCTTCCTTTCCCTCCTGGATCTCATATTGTCTCTCCCCTGGAGTTCCTCCCTTCCTCATGTACTTGTGCAGTTTGTCCCTTTTGCTTGGACCTTACGCTGGTTCGGCTGGTATGCACCTCTGTTTGTGAGTTGAGTTGTTAGTTGAGTCAGACTGATTGATCCACTGTTATTAGCGCTGGTTTTGATGCTCAGTGATTCCTCTTCAGCCCCTAGGTTGTCTGCCTTAGGCCCTTTCTTTTTAACACATTTGAGTGATAGGGTTGGGTAAATGCTGCTTGGATGTTGTCTTGCGACCTCTCCGCAGAGCACACCTAGGCATGCAGGCAGGCACTGGAGCTGATGGGTGATAGCACGCACCTAGAGCTGATGGGTGAGCCCAGGAGAAATAATCAGTGGTTGGCGGCAGTGACTGACAGCAGCACACTCCAAGGGCTGCTGGCTGAACCCGGGTACCACGGTGGGAGAGGCAGTGATGAGGGGCAGAAGTTAGCAGGTAGCCACACATTCCAAGGGCTGATGGCTAGACCCAAGAGGGAGAGGCGGTGATGAAAGGCAGCAATTATCAGCTGGCAGTGGGGAAAGCAAAATCAGGACAAAGCAAAACAGATGCAAGCAGAGCAAAGCAAATGCAAGTAGTACTGCGAGCTGAGCAGGATCTGCAGACTGAGCGAGAGCTCATCAGGCTACCCTGCAAGCCGCACCCAGTCCTAGCTGGGCTGCCTCCGAAGGGGGCCTGGGCTCACTCTCTGCAGCAGCCCGCTGTGGCGGCTGTGCTCAGTAACGCTCCCGCTCAACACTGCGCTTCGCTTGCTCACCCTAGCCGCTGTTCGTGTCATTGTCCGGCAGTTCCCGCAGTCTCAGCCCTCTGCCCAACGCCGTTTGCTCCTCCGATCCTACCCCGTTGCACTCGGTAGCCTCAGCACCGGTAGTCACCATGGCGCTCCTCGTAGCACGGCCAGTAGTTCGCCGTCCTGCAGTTCTGCGGCTTTGCGTGCAGCTCCGCCCTCCAGTAGCGTCCAGGTCACAGGTCACCTGTAGCCAAGGCACTGTTACCGGTGACCTTAGCACTGGAAGAGTTGCAGACAACTCATGTAGCTGCTGGGGAGCAAGTAGCTGCTCCTGAAAGTGAGAAGGCATCCAGCCTAAACAATGCCAGTGCACCTGAGCAGGGAAGTGCACAGCACATACTGAGCTGTGATTGAGAGAGAGATGGTTCTAGGGCAGGTATATAGAGAACCACTGTTGGCAGAGGGAGTTGCAGGTATGAAGAATGAGACTTACGCACCAAATTGGAAACCTACATGTGCCATAAATATGTTCTGTTTGTTCACTCTCAGTGTACTTCATCATTGAGCATTTCCCAGAACTAACTAATGTCATGTTTGATGTATCAAGTTCAGCCTGTAATGATACAGGATGTTCATGCTATAAAATTACACTTTGTTCATGCACTTTTCCTGCAGTGCACAACATCCACAGAGAGCATGCTGATCAGCTGTAATGCAGAAGGTTAGCGTGCATGATTTCACATTACACCGTGCACCTAAAGAGACTGTCTACACAATAAACGGACCACGAGAAAACTTGCTAAAAAGGGCAATTCAGGTGATCACTATTGGTGATTTAAAGGAATACATATTTTTTTTTTTTTAGTTCTCAATAAGGAACAATGAAAATTAAAAATGTTATGTACAGCTGTATACGAAACACGTAGTTGCCTAAACATCAGTGCTAAACTAGAATCAAGCTTTGATACTAAGGTGATCATGAATAAGCAACTACAATTTATGCTACTTCATTTAAAAAAAAAAAAAAAAGCTAGAAAGAATCAAACAAATAATCAACTCTTAGTTGCAGAAAAATGAAGTAAGAGCTCTTTAAAACCATGTCATTTTATGAAAAAAAGAGACTCTAAGGTGCAATGTTTTAAAAAATGTGTTACTGCTTTTCAGAAAAACTAAAGATCTCAACAGAGGAACTGTGCATAAAAGAATCACTATGATCTAGAGAGAAAATATTTGAAGTATATTATACAAAGTGGGATACCTCAATGCTTCTTTTCAGGTGGGGACTCATAACTAGATGGAGGGACAAGCAGCTGTAGCATAAAGCAATAATCAGTAGTGGGCGCAACTTGGAATTCTCAATTGAGTCTCCTTTAGTAATACCCACTTGCATCAAGGCAGAGAGGACTCCGATCTGCCAGTACCCTTTCCTCCACATCTAAAAATTATTGAAAGATACTAAAGAGTGCTCTTTGTGATAACCAAGCTGCTATGCCATGGTAGCTATGTGACACTAGGATGCATAAGGAGCAATGAACCTGCACATGAGTGGGTATGGCTTGTCTGGCAGGGGTGTATCTTCCTAACACTATGTTAAGCTAACCATATGCTGTTTTTCTTGTTTAATGGAAATGAGGGCGATTAATAATACTTGGAGAGATCATAATATCGTATCACTCATTATTGATGGTAGACCAGAGATTATACCTTGCTGGGGGATAAGTGAAGTGGATGAGGTACACCTCAATTTCGTCAGTGGAAGGGTAACCTGGAACACGCAAAACAGCAGCAGTGTTAAGAAAAGTTACAGAGACAAATTCCAAGCAGGGCTGGAAATCAGTAGATACTTTTGTAGAAGACATGGGCAAATTTGTAAGGAAAACCTCGATTTTTCCAGAAAACATTAAGGAAGCAAGCTAAACATTTCAATACAGCCTTCACTTTTAATAAACCGATAAAGAAATTGCAGACTGCAATTTATACACTATTCAAGAGAATGGAAACAGTTGATAATCCTACTAAAAAGAAGGAGAGCTAGGTGGAAGTTAGCACAAAAGAAAGGCAGATAGAATCTGGGTTAGAATTACAGAAGTAGTGAAACAAAAAATTGTAGCTCCTTTTGGAAGATCATTGGGGAATGTAGTGTTAGCACTTCTAAACCTAAAGTTATAATATTCCTTATTCTGAATAATGCGCCTACATTTCCTCCCCCCATGTCCCAAATAATATGGAAAGCAATTGTATTGGTATTGTTTCCTCTGATACTGACCTGTGGATTCGGAAGATATACCACCTTTTGGCCAACAAGGTCACAGGTAAAAGAATTTCTTAGTAACACAAAGAGCTGATTACCATCATAAAGTTAGAGCTAGACTTAAGGCCTATCTATTTGACAGCATTATTTAAATACTGCTTCTTAACTGGAGCGACACCTGACTCTTGGTGAGGGAGTATCATTCTTCCAACACATAAAAAATGCTCCATCACTGCTCCTAGTAATCATAGGCAAATTACTCTGCTGGAAGCCACTGGGAAAATCTTTGCTAAGTGTGTCTTAAATAACTTACTATGTTGGGTAGAGAAAAAGAAAATGGTGCCCTTGGAACAACCTGGATTTAGTCCTAACTGCTCCACATTAGACAATATAACTGCATTGCAATTAATCCTAAAAAAGTATGTTCAGTGGGCGTGTCTACGCGGCCTATATTGATCTTTCTAGCTCTTTCGACCATGTGGACAGGCCCACCCTGTGAAGAAAACGTAGCGCTATGGGCAGCCTGGAGGGTTTATTGAAGCTTATTGTTGCTCTATAAACTTCTACATGGTGCATGGAAGCAAGTGTGGCATTACAACAAAAATAGACACCAGGAATGGCTTAAAACATGGATGCCTATTAGTTCCTCTTCTGTTTCATTATATATTGTTGATCTGCCAGAATTGATGGGGCGGGTAGGAGGAGATGCTCCCATATTGGGGCCACATCCTTTGGGTAATCTATTATATGCGGACGATATTGTCTTATTAAATCTAACACCAAAAGGATTACAGAACCGCCTTGTTTATTTATCGTCCTATGCTAAAACTCAGGGAGATACTTACAAGGAAATGTCGCAGCACAGCGCTGCATGCAACTTAGCAGTGCCACGCTGCGTCTTTTAAAAAACTCAGGGATGCACCGTATTTACAAGAATATGGTGCATCCCTGTGTTTTCCCCTGCGCTGGCACAAAAAAAAGCTGCCTAGTGCCAACACAGACACCGGTGTGCCTTAGTGCAAGGATCTACCTTGACGGAGGAGGTTGGTGGAGGCAGCGTGGATACCTCGACGGAGGAGGTCGGCGGAGGCAGCGTGGAGCGGTTGGCCTGGGTTTTCATGCCAGGAGGTATTGCGGGTTCAGCTGAGGCAAAGCGATGTTCCTTGAAACGCAGGGGCCTGTCTGCGGGTCACGTTGTGTGACGCGTTGGTTGGTCGTGCACTATTTCCTAAAGAAACTAGACCAAAGGCTGTTTCTCTCCACCGCCGGAAAACAAGCTCTATCAAGTGTAGAAAGAGGGCCTAAGGTTTATGTGAGGACGTCTGGGCCATTTTGAGGCTCCAGATCTTTCGGAGAATTCTCGTTTTTTTAAATGAAAATTTGAAGAAGGAAGGTTTGTTCTTCGTTATATTGAAAACTCAAGCTTGTCATCACGGTGACAAGCACACCTTGTGTCCTGTGTTTTAAGGTATACCTGCATTACTTACTCGATGTGACAGGCTTGTCAACACGGTGACAAGCACACCTCTATTGGAACATTTGAAGGAGATTTAAAGTATTTGGTTACAAGACATAGTGGGAACCTTCATTATTTTACGCATATTTTTCATTTAGGTGGTTACAAGTGTGATGTTAAAAAATAGGAAAAGGAAGGGAAAGGTGTTGTTTGAAATTTCGTATTAAATTTATTGTTTATTCCTTTTGAAGGGTTGTTGAGATGCAAAATGTAACTGCACCTCTGTTTTTTCTGTCTAATCCAGGGGAACCTCCGGTGAAGTGGAAAAAATGGAGGAAAATATTCGAAAATTATGCAAGAGTTTGTGGCACTAATTTGAGTGCAGAGAGGAAACAAGCATTATTACTTCACTGTTTAGGTGGGGAGGGGCAAGAAGTGTTAGAGAACTTGCCACAGTTGAGCCCTGCAGTTCAAAGCGGGTTGAATGAATATGAAATATGCATAAAACAATTCGATTTGCATTATCTGCCTAAGGTGAGCACCATTATGGAGCGATATTACTTTGGGTTAAGAGAACAAGGAAAAGAGGAAACTGTGGAGGAATTTGTGACCTCACTACGGAAGTTAGCTTCAAGTTGTAAATTTGGGGAGCTTGTGGAAGAGAGAATACGGGATCAATTTGTTTTAAGATGCTGCAGTGATAAAATAAGGGAAGAGCTTTGGTTAAAGGATGAGCCGCCATTAGACAAAGTAATGATTATTGCTAAACGTGTGGAACACATGCTCAAATGTGTAGGTGAGTTGAGTAAGGTGGGTAAACCACCTAGTCATGTAGAGAAAGTAGAAGAGGTTGTATGTCAGGCGGTACAAAAATCTGACACTCTACAAAAATCTGACACTGCCAACTACAAGAGTAGAGAGGAAGAAAATAAGGCGGCTAATATGCATTATGAAAGGATAAGTTTAATGATGTTTCAGGGAACCTGTTATTGCTGTGGTAAATTTGGTCACAAAGCTAATGCAAGAGAATGCCCTGCTCTCAAGGTGGTTTGCAGCACTTGTGGGAAAAGGGGTCATTTCACAAAGAACTGTCGTTTTCGTAACAAAACCGACAGCAGGAATGAAGTGAGAGAAGTTACTTTTCAAGTGAATGAGTGTGGTGTGGAACATCCTTCTGAGTGGGTCAAGGTGGGTGATTAAAATGAAATTTGACTCATGCTCTCACCTCACCTTCATATCTAAAGAGGAGTTTGGGAGGAATTTTTCAAGTAAGGTCAAATTAATAAAATGTGACGTTAGACCTACAGGTTATGGTGGAACTCCAATTAAAATGTTGGGATACTTTATGAGTTGTGTAGAATGCAATGGAAGATTTACTGATGGCAAAATTTATGTGGCAGAGAAAGGAGACAATTTGCTGAGTTGGACTCACCATGCACCTTTGGGTATCATTCTCAATCCCAATGGTAACCCCCCTGTGCAAGTACAGTCGATTGAGAATGTTGAAAACAAGTTTGTAAAGAAGTTTGAGGGTTTGTTCAGTGACACTTTAGGTTGTTTAAAAGGGTATAGTCACCGGATTAAACTCAAGCTTGGTGCAAAACCCATTGCAGCCAAGGTGAGGAGGATTCCCATCAGTGTGCAAGAGGCAGTTCAAAAAGAGATTGACAGGTTACTAGTTACTGGTGTGATAGAGCCTGTGGAGGCTACAGAGTGGTTGGCTCCCATAGTTGTAGCGCGAAAGGCCAACAATGAGATTCGTCTATGTGTGGATCTTCGCGCTCTCAATAAGGAGGTTGTGGTGGACAAGTTTCCACTCCCTAATATTGACGAAATGGTTTCGACCTTAGAAGGTGCTTGTTATTTTAGTACCTTAGACCTGGCATCGGCATACCACCAGGTGCCTCTCAATAAGGATTCACAAGAGCTGACTGCGTTCATAACTCCCATGGGGGCATTTAAGTTCTTAAGGATGCCTTTCGGGTTAGTGTCAGCAGCCTCTGTTTTCCAGAGCATCATGAATGATGTCATCAAGGGCATTGCAGGTGTCAGGTGTTACCAAGATGATGTTTTGATTTATGGGAAAACTATTGAAGAACATGATTGCAGGGTAACTAAGGTGCTAGAGAGATTGCTTAAAGCAGGTCTGTCTTTAAGTCGTGACAAGTGTAAATTTGGGGTAACTGAGGTTGATTATCTTGGACATCATATATCTGGTAGTGGCGTAAGACCAAAAAAAGAGTTGGTAGACACCATAGAGAATTTGAAGGAACCGTGTTCAAAGGAGGAGCTTTCCTCCTTCTTGGGCATGGCTGAGTTTTATAGCAAATTCATTAGAAGTTTCGCTGATAAAACGGTCCATCTCAGACGCTTACTGTGCAAGAACGCTGAGTTTGTGTGGGATGAAGCGTGTAAGGAGGAGTTTTCAGGTGTTAAGAGGGATCTCAAGAATGCCCCTGATTTACAGGCATTTAAACCAGGTGACGTCACATACATCATAACTGATGCAAGCAAAAAAGGTTTGGGTGCTCTGCTGATCCAGTTCAGAAATGGTCATGAGCATTTGGTTGCGTGTGCTTCCAGATGTCTTAAGGTGCTGAGCTAAACTACTCAGTAATCGAAAAAGAGGCTCTTGCCATTTTTTGGGCGCTCAACAAATTAAAAAAATTTGTTTGGGGTACCCCCTTTATTGTCAGGTCAGATCATAAGCCTCTTAAGGAAATTTTTGAAAAGAAAGGCCTTGACTCAATCTCTTCTAGGATCAGGAGGTGGGTTATATCTTTGCAGGAGTATAATTTTGATTTGGAATATATTCCTGGGAGTTCAAATGTGTCTGCTGACTGCCTCTCGCGTTTAGTGGACATTGTAGACTCAACGGATCTGTCTTGTGAGGAAGGACTGGATGAGGAGTTTGATGTAAGAGTGTGTGATATCACTTTAGGTGTGATAAAAGAAGTTGAGTGGAAGGAAGAATTGAAGAAAGATCCAGAATTGTTGGGTGTGATGGAATTGTTGTCACAAGACAAGGAAAACAGACTTGATAAGCCCTGATCGTTAGTGTCTAATGAGTTAGCCATTGTTGAGGGCGTCTTAACTAGAGGCACAAGGCTAGTTCCACCCGAGAGTTTAAGGAGCAACATTATCCAGATGGCACACGAAGGACACATGGGTATTTCAAAAACCAAAGAACGCATTGGACAAGATTTTTGGTGGTCTGGTTTGGATCTCATGGTGGAACGTGCGGTGTGTGATTGTGTTCCCTGCTCTTTGAGCAACAAAGTTCTTAAGCCCAGACAACCACTTATGGTTTGTAGGAGATTACCCATGTGTCCTTGGGATGAAGTTGCCATTGATATTGTTGATCCTCTTCATGGTGAACATCAAACTCCTTATTTGATTGTTTTGTTGGATTTATACTCTCGGTGGATTGAAGTGAGTTCTGTGAGAGACATCATGACACAATGCATAATTAAGTTTTTGGATTCTATCTTCAAGCGTGAAAGTTTTCCGTGTTCGTTACTATCGGACAATGGGCCACAATTTTGTTCACGTGAAATGGAGGATTATTTAGTGAAGTGTGGCATTGAACACAAGAACATTTCTCTTTATCATCCCGAGTCAAATGGTGCTATTGAGAGATTGAACAAAACTTTGAAAGAAAGCATACAACTGGCGAGAGTCAACTGTTTTAACTGGAGGGATGAGTTACAAAATCGCATTTCTGCTTATAGATTTACACCTCATTCTTCAACTGGGAAGACTCCTTTTGAATTATTCAAAGGAAGATCTCCTAATACCGTTTTGTGTCCAGGGTGGATGATTCTGGATAAAGGACCCAAGGACAATGGCATTGGTGAATGGAGAGACAAGGAATTAGCCCTTCAACAAAAAAGGAAGATCTATCTTGATGCTCGCAGGTCTAGTAAGGTTGTTAAGTTCAATGTTGGTGACCAAGTCAAAGTTAAAGCTCCTGTAGGCTGTCAAAACTGGTCCAAATTCACTTCTGTAAAGAGTGTGGTTAAACTGTTCAAAAACGCTGTCAAAACCGATGATGGTCGCCTCTGGAACCACATTCGCGTTGTTCATGTTAGGCCAAACAACGAGAACATTTGTGAGTCTGAGTCTTCTGATGGGGCTTCATCTCGTTTGGAATCTGAGCCTACTCGTAAGAGTGTTAGAGCCTGCAAAAGCCCAAGTTATCTTAATGATTTTGTGAGAAGTTAATTTTGCATTTGTTGTGTATTACTGACGTACTGTTTTCCCCCTTCTTTTGTGTATTTTAAGGAAAAGTAGGACTATGTTTAGTTTCTTGCTTATATCTTTTTGTAAAAAATGTATTTCAAATGTAAGAAGGAAGAAGTGTGATATGGCCTGGCTCCACGTTCTATGTTCTAGCGTGGAACCAGGACTTCAGAGTGTTCCGAGTTGGTCAGTTGGCCAGCTCGTCGATGGATGGGGTTGCATATTAAAGCCTCTCTTGAACTTTCCCTGAGTTGTCCCTCTTACTTTCTTACAGCAGGCACCCTTGCACCATGGTGCAAGTGTGTCTGTGTTACAGGGATGATTGTTTATGTGCAGGAACGGACACCTTCCTGCACATAAACAATCTTTAAAGGTGATTTGCTCTTTCTATGTGTGCTGCGGAATGCAGCACACATAGAAAGAGCAAAAATGAGGAGAATTAAAAGTATTTCTCCTCATTGCGCCACTCTAACGTCTGCTATTTAGTCGCATTCGTTTTTGTTGCTGCCTCAGATTTACAGATCCTTGTAAATCTGGGGCAACGTCAAAAAGCAGTGAGTGTTGCGATGGAACGCCCACAGCAAGACCCATTGCATGCCCCTTTCACGCAGATACCTGCATGAAAGGAGACGATATTTACAAAGCGGCGTTAAGCCACGCAAAGTGACTTAACGCTGCTTTGTAAATATGGACCAGGGCATTGCACCACCTAAACGTCGGAAAAAGTGATGTTCCAGTGGCGCAATGCCCTTGTAAATATGTCCTTCATATTTTAAAGGGGAATATAAATACAAATAAGATTAGAAAGTTTTGCACAAGGGGTTGTTGTGCTCCTTAGAAATATAACTGGCATCCAGGTAGTATAGCCCTGTAAGTAGTTAAATCTTACTCCTAACTAGGGACAATCTTCACAGCCAGTGTAACTGATAGGGAGCATACTTCACATTTGATGAATAGGGCCACTGCCCATGCAAATGCACTTAAAGCACTATATGGAGCAATGGGTCGAAGGCACTTTAGCCACCTGTTATCTGTCTATAAAATGAAACTTCACCTGACCCTGCTATATGCTATAGAGACAGTAAAACTAGATCATTGGCACTTTATACATAGGGCTGAGGGGAGGATTCTCTGTTCTATCTGTGCCTTAAACACAATGGCGCCAATCGAGGCACTACGAATAGAAATGAGCTTGATAAGCACATTTATAAGGGGATTGGCAGCCATAATACAGTGGAGCTATCGACTTCCACATTCAAAAGAGGATACCCTCCGGAACTTATTAGCCTTAGAATGTTTTACACTTCCAAGAGGAGTTGGTACATTAATAATGAATTTTTGGTTTGCATTTAAGCATTTTGTCCTAAAAAGGGTAGACTTACAAAATATGACCTAATACCAGGGCCACTGGAATTATGCAGCAGGGGAGGGCCAAATTATGTGGCTAAATAATGCAGCAAGAAAAGCCAAATTATGCTGCATAATGCGGCACGTTTTGTGATAGTATTATTTCTTTATTTTGACTTTTTATCGTAGTTAACAATGTCTGGGAATAGGTTGAACCTCATTAATACCGGTTTAACACCTAAATATAGCAATAGGCAACAGAAGGTGACCAGTCAACCTCTGCAAAGATCCTTGCACTGCGCAGCAACACGTATCGCTGTGTTTTTAGTAAAGTTTGAACCGTTTGAGCTAGAAACAACATTTTTTTCCAAATCTTCAAATTATGCAACAGATGGTGAATTCTGTGGCAAATGCGGCAAATCCACTGGAATTATGCAGCAGGGGAGGGCCAAATTATGTGGCTAAATAATGCAGCAAGAAAAGCCAAATTATGCTGCATAATGCGGCACGTTTTGTGATAGTATTATTTCTTTATTTTGACTTTTTTATCGTAGCTAACAATGTCTGTGAATAGGTTGAACCTCATTAATACCGGTTTAACACCTAAATATAGCAATAGGCAACAGAAGGTGACAAGTCAACCTCTGCAAAGATCCTTGCACTGCGCAGCGACACGTATCGCTGTGTTTTTAGTAAAGTTTGAACCGTTTGAGCTAGAAACAACATTTTTTTCCAAATCTTCAAATTATGCAACAGATGGTGAATTATGTGGCAAATGCGGCAAATCCACTGTTATGCAAAAAAACTGCGTGTCCACACAGTTGCATAATTCCAATGGACCTGCCTATTATCAACTTAAAAGTCATTTGAAAATATCTATGGAAAAAAGTTCTATGGAAAATTACATTAGACTCTTTGGTAAGAAACAGCTTATGTGAAATAGTACGGTCCTGTCAAGTTGCGGTACCACAACCTTATTTGAGGTAGAATTTAGATCACAGAGTTTGTAGATGCATTTTTTTTATGCAGGCTAAATTTTTTAACGTTAAACAGTGTGACTGGTGCTTGACTGCACATAAACAGGAGGTCAGATTATGCAATTTATGTAAGGATACCATACATACTACAATCCCCAACCTCCCTTGCGCCTGGAGGGCGTATAAAACACCAACGCAGGCCCGCGGCGAGTGTAGCCGCACTTCACCTTGCCTCTTTTACCTGCGGGGGTAATTACTCCCAATTGGAAGCCGAATCTCACCTTGCCTCTCGGCTGAATCTGGATGCTGGACGCTGGGTAGTTCCATTCTGCCGCTGCTGGGAGAAGCCGAGAAACATGCCGCTGGGGGACTAAAATCCCCAACCTCCCTTGCGCCTAGAGGGTGTATAAAACACCAATGCCGGCCCGCGGTGCGGGATGCGCGCGGGGACGCGCCCGGGCCAGCCAAGGCGAAGCCCAAGCCAAGAGCGGGCCAGTCCACGCCCGTCGGAGCCCCCTCTAACTCCTAATACAAGAACCTTCAGGAGACAGCAAGGGGAAGAAAAAGGAAAATACAACAACAACTGAGGGGGGAATATCTCTACATTGGATTCCTTTTTGATGAAAGCTACTATAGCTATTACTAATCAAATCGTACTGACTGAGAAGAGAATGTCCCTGGGAGGGGGGGGTAACCCATTAGAGCCTATTGTTGGTCAGAATGATGTACTGGAAAACAGTGACCTACTGGCAGGGGCTGTTGGGCCAGACCATTTGGAACTATTAGTAACATCTTTGCCGTCACCATGCCCTAGTCCTGTACCCCCAGCTACAGCAAAGGGAAAAATACTATCAAAAAGGAAAAGAGAGCCTCAAAAACTTAGCTCACCCAAAAATAAAAAAAAACAAGGAAATCAACTCCAAGCCTAATTGTCACAGAGCATATACCCCAGCCAAATGTGCCAGCTGTAATGATGCAGCGATCTCTCGAGAAACTAACAGCCTTGCTACAGCCCAATATATTACGCCTAACTGCAATAGAAGGAATGTTAAAAACTCTAATGATTGATAAAACAGCGAATAGTGGGACGCTTATAAACAGAGACAAAACTCTTGTGCACTTATTGAGTAATCGTCAGCTTAATGCTCTGCACCCTATAGGAGAACATAATATAGGTCTAACTAAATCTATCAAGGAAATCAGGAAACCAACGGGCCGAAATCTAAGACAGTGCCCGACTCCCATGGATGAGAGAAGAGGGGGCAGAGAGCAGGGAATTCGACAACTTGGGGTCGGATAAGAGCTGTCTAATGGGCCCATTTAGGGAGAGGATACTATCCCCAGTTGACCTTAATAGCTCCCACGTAAGACACAAAACACGGAATCTGAATAAGGGGGGGCATGCTAGTCAAGGAGTTCTAAGTTTACCACCTGCAGTATTTCCATATGTGATAATATTGGTAAATGTACCGACCCTTACACCAGAACAACAAGAAACAACTACCCAATTGATGGACAAATCGAGATACTGGCTAACAAAGACTGTAAGACTTCCACCTTTTGTCTATGATCATTTAATTATGTCAAAAATCATTTCTTGGGTAGGCAACCCTAAAAAAGTAATTGAGGGATACTGCGTAGTACTGAATTTTAATAACACATATGTAGTAGGGGAAATATTAGCCCTACTCCCCATAGCAGGACCATCAAGCTCACAGGTCTATGCCATCCCACTGGACTTTTTTTATAAGCCACTGCTCTCACATAGACCCCTCATGTTTAGAGCTTCATCACAGGGGAGCAATGAAAGGATTTGCCCATTAAGGGGGGATAACCGCTCTTCATTTACTGTCAATAGATCTGCAGCTTTAACAGATCTAAATAGCTGCGATTGACTACCCTTAATTGTGACACCCGAAACTGGCTATGATAAGGAAGAAAGCAAAAGGCCTGAAGACTCTTCACAAACTCAGGTAATGGTAAACCCAATTGCAACTAGGGAAAGGGCTGATGTGATTGCCCAACCAGCCACTGTAGATAATTCTCCCTCGATAGCAATACGCTGCAGCCCCCAAGATTTGACATCTAGTACAGAGTTAGCAAGAGGTATCCCAAAAATTTACATTTATCATACCTTGCTTTCTTGGAATATAGCTGGGTACAAAAATAAAAAAGACAATAAGGAGTGGTATAACGTAGTTGCATCCCATCAAATCCTTTGCCTACAAGAGACGTGGGAAGTGGACCTCATTTTCGTTAATGGTTATCGATGTTTTAGTACACCGGCCATCCCATCGGCCAAAGGGAGAGCTAAAGGGGGATTGTTGACATGTATATCTAACACTATCTCATTCAAAGTGGCATGCTTTATTAATGAATCGCCATTTTTTCACATCATTATATTAGTTAGCATTAGCAACCATACTTTAAATTGGCTGATAATAAATTATTACAACAACAATTTTGTGACCCCACAAGAGGTGGTTAAGGACCTCGAAGAAACTTTAGAGGATATAATACTTACACAAGTGAAACCACTTTACTGTATATGGGCAGGGGGCTTTAATATAGCAAAATGCACGAATGGAGATTATCGTATGTGCCAACAAATCTTGCAAAATGAGGGCCTAAATGATCGTTTCACGCACACCACCTATGGAAATGCTCTGAATAACCTTTTAATGGTATGGCAGTTGGAGATTAGAACACAGAGAATCCAAAACAGTGGTCAAATAATCCCGACTTTTTACAGGGGTGAGATCACCTCGGTGATGGATTATATAATAACATCTACTAGTAGTAAGAATAATCAAGAGGAGGTAAATACAAGGATGACAGAATTCAGTGACCATGCTAATATCTCCCTAATGCTACCTTGGAAAGGCCAATGATTAACGAAAAAGAGCACCATAATCCCTAAACCTGTCCTAGCCAGACGTAATGGCTACTCCCTAAAATGGAGTAAGATTGATACAGTCGAATTATAATGAGGTCAGTCTCTGTTTAAACCATCTAACAAATAAATCCCAAGTAGTTACAGTATTTATGAAGATCTTAGAGGGCATTTAGCAACATCTAATTCACCCATTGGGTGCCAGTAACCAGCCACAAAATCGCTAGTTTGGTAATACCTGCTCAAAAGCCTCTGAAAACCTTTTCCATGTCTTAAAAGCCAAACCAAGGGATAAATTACAAATTAAAAATTTGAGAGAGATTTACAAAAGCTCAATAAAAAACCAGAAACAACAACTTCGGGCCCGATTCACAGAACTAACTTAAGACAAAATCCTAAACTTACTACCATTTTGGTATTCACAGAAGGCACTTACTCATTTTGGTATTCACAGAAGGCACTTACTTACTCACTTTGAGAACTTACTCATTTTGAGTAACTTACTCATTTTGGTATTCACAGAAGGCACTTACTCATCAATGAGTAAGTGCCTTCTGTGAATACCAAAATGAGTAACTTACTCATTTTGTGTAATTTACTCATTTTGTGTAACTTACTCATTTTGGTATTCATAGAAGGCACTTACTCATCAATGAGTAAGTGCCTTCTGTGAATACCAAAATGAGTAAGTTACACAAAATGAGTAAGTTACTCAAAATGAGTAAGTAAGTGCCTTCTGTGAATACCAAAATGAGTAAGTGCCTTCTGTGAATACCAAAATGGTAGTAAGTTTAGGATTTTGTCTTAAGTTAGTTCTGTGAATCGGGCCCTAAGATCTGAAGCATGGGAGAAATTAAGGGCAGCAGCCAATGATAATAATACTAAGGGGCAGATTTACAAGAAAGTGACGCATCTGTAGAGATGCGTCACTTTCACTGTGCCACCCTGAGAAACCCTTGCCCCACCATGGATGCGCCATATTTACAATACGGCGCACCATGGCGCAAGGATTGAGAAATGCGTCAGAAATTCTGACACATCTGTTGGGGCAAAAGTCATGCATTGCGGGAGTCGTGTCGCAAGCACAACGCAACTTCAGCAATGTATTTTGAGGCCTATACCCACTACACTGCGTCACTCCTTACGCCTGCTTCAAGAAGGCGTAAGGTTTTGACGCAATGGCGTCCTAGAAGTGACGCAGTGAAATGTTGTAGATTTCACTGTGTCACTTTTACGAGGCTTTCCTGCGTGGGAAGGCCCACCCTGCATACATTATACCTGACACAGGTATAATGTGACGCAGGGCTTTACAATGTGACGCATCTCCCTAAATGCGTCATGTTGTAAATTGGACGCATTTTTTATGCCGCCGCTGCGTCACAAAAGTGACGCAACGGTGGCGCAAAAGTGTCGCAAGGGGCTTGTAAATCTGCCCCTAAATCTTTTTGGGAAGTTGTCAGTGCACCATTTCTACAAGAAGCAGGTGGCCCATCCACAGATGTATGTATAGACGAAAATACGTGGATAGATCACTTTCAAAAAATCTTCCAAAGGCCGAATACAAGTATTACTGCAGAACGGCCGGACAGGACAAGATATACTTCCCCCATAGTTTTTGATATGGATGAGGTAGAGTGTGCATTGTTGCAAGCATCATCATTAAAGGCAGCAGGCCCAGATGGGGTACCTGTTGATATATTTCTGAACAACAGAACCTTTTGGGTTCCTTTACTTACTCTAGTATTTAATGCCGTTGGCATCATGGGCCCCCTCCCGTCCTGGAAACAATCCATTATCCTACTGATATACAAAAAAGGAGATGGCTCCGATCCTGCAAACTACCGCCCAATCGCGTTAATTGATAGCACGGCAAAGGTAATGGGCCGAATATTCTTAAACAGAATGGAAGATTGGACACGTGAGAAAGGGATCTTGGCAGAGGTGCAATATGGATTCAGGAAAGGCAGAGGGACCGTGGACCAAAGTCTGAACTTGGCACTTTTAGCAGTAAAGTACACACAGGCCAAGCATGAGAATCTGTATATAGCATTTATGGATCTCTTCGCCGCATTCAACTGTGTCAACCATAACAAGCTGTGGCACGTTATGGAGCAAATGGTGGTGGAGGCGGCAATAATCTGCTTTATAAGACAACTGTACGCAGGTGCCACAGCGAAGGTTCGCCATGGCTTGCTGGGTGAATGCACCAGACCCTTTAATATAACAAGTGGTGTAAGGCAGGGCTGCATACTCGCGCCCTTCCTGTTTTCATTGTACACCAAAAAACTAAATAAGCACCTGGTTGAAAAGGTAACAGACACCCCGATAGCAAGTACAACGCGATTCCCCATCCTGCTGCATGCAGACGACGTGGTCCTGTTGGCACGAACTCCTTTAGCCCTACAAAACTGCATCACTAATTATGTATCTTTTATGAAAAACCTGGATCTACATGTGAATAAAGCAAAGTCTTTTATTATGTGAATTGGAAAAAGTAAAAAGAAAGGAAATTATGCCATTGAAGAGAGAAAATTGACATCGTAGCTAATTTCTCATACTTAGGCATTATCTTTGATAATAACTTAGACTGGAAAATGATGGTGTCTTCAAGGGCTACACAGATGAACAAAAGCATAGCCGCGATCTTTAGGTTTGCATCGAATCTGGGTAATAGACCAATACCAGAGATGGTCAAAATCTACCTGGCAAAAACTGTATCTGTGGCTACATATGGGGCAGCGATTTGGGGTATGACCAATGTGGGCACCCTCCAAAAAATAGAGGATGGGTTTACCAAGAGGTTACTGTCCGCCCCTAAGGCATGTACCAATGTAATTACACACAAAGAACTAGGTTTACCCTATATTTCTGATACAATCAAACTGGCCCCTCTGTTACTTTGGGTGTCAATTTGGAAAAGGGAGGTAGCACAGATAAATCAATGTATTATAAAAGACGTCATGAAATTGGCTTATGGGTCTAAAATTATGTGGCTAAATTATATAAGGTGCACTCTGGAATCTCTAGGATTGGGGTCCTTTATGATGATCCTGTGCAGTGTGAAATCTTTTCACAGGCGAAAGTAATAAAAACTTTCTTAGAGAAATGTGCACAAGAAAGAGAGCATAGAAATAAATATAAAGTCACAATACTGCATATTCTGGAGCACGGCCCATCTTCGTACCTTGCTTGTGTGACCAATAATAGCCATCGTTTCATGTTAATAAGGTTTCGGTTGGGTTATGTAACTTTAATGCTGGGTTATCCATTGAATGTGTTTTCCGAGAACCAACTGGGACGATGCCCACGTGACTCCCGATCAAAACAATCAATTACACATACACTGCATGTTTGCCACTTTTATGAAACAGAGAGGAAAAGATTTATTATTCCAGTTTTGAAGAAATTTTGTTTATGTAATTGCATTACTGCACTGCATGTCATGTTACAATTAGAGACTCCATATGTTCTCCTGGCGGTGGCTTTGTTTTTGTGTGCCGCATTAAAAACTCGTAGATTAGCAAACAAGTGATCAAATGTTAAAACCTTGCATAATAAGCACACTACGAACACATTTAAATGCATTAAGATACAGATGAATTAGTGAGGTGTTATATATGCTGTTTTAAGGGAGAACTTTTTTCGACATACTTTCTTTATGATAATTTATTTTCACGTTTGTATATTTTTATCTGAACTTTTTATGCATTTATTTCTAAATGCGAAATGAAGTATTAATTGATTGATTGATTGATTGTTTGTCCTACCCTAAAATTTACCCAATATAATTATTTAAAACCGCTTATTGTAGAAAATTTCATCAAAACATCAAAAGCAGCAATTCAGCTATTGTAATGTCCAGCAAATGAACTGATGTGTTGCAATTTTTAAAATGTTTTAATTTTGTTTTCTTAAAAATGAATTAAGTGATAAAATGAACTGATGTGCTTCAATATTTTTACATTTTCTTATCTTTTTAAAAATGTTTTAAATCATGAAATGCTTATGTAGCTATATTGTTAATCTTATTATAGATCTAAATCTTTAATAACTTGAACTTGTTAAGCTAATCAATTAATCCTTGTTAAGCTCCTCATCAAGCTCTCTCAGCCTCTGCTCACAAGCCAGAAGCCATTCATCTTTCTCTGTTTCTCCCTCACTTTCAGAGAAGGCCTCCTTCTCAGACTCATCTGGTAGTGTTAGCCTCCAGCGGGGTACCTCATAACGAAATAGGGCTGTCTCTAGATCCTCCCTGGACCTTCTCTTCAAAGGCAGCCCCCTTTCCTTGCAGAACACACGTAGCTCCCTCATCGTATAGATGAACATGTGCCAGAAGTCTAATTCCATTTTGTCAAGACTTCACAGGTGCAAGAACTAACCAGAGTCTCAGTATCAAAAATACTTTCAGGAGGACACGAGAAAACAGAAAAAGACAGTATGTGGTCACATAATGGTCTGCACTATACTAGTAGTGTACACCAATCACTGTATGTAAGGCACAAATGCAAGTCCAGATCCTCACCGCTGACCACCAATGTTAGAAATGGGGGTCTCTAGTTGGTAATGGTTTGCACCATTGTCCAAGTAGGGACCCTTCTTCCTAGTCAGGGTAAGGGGGATATACTTCTAAAATAACCCCTGCATACCTCCTTGGTAGCTTGGCATGAGCAGACAGGTTTATCTCAGAGGCAGTATGTAAAGCATTTGTGCATGCACACAGTAATACAGTGAAAATACTACAAATGGACACCATGCCAGTTTAGAAAAATAGGTCATCTTTATCTGAACCAAACAAGATCAAAACGAAAAAAATCCACAATCCAGTAATCAAAATCTGACTTTTAAAAGGTAGAAACAGTTCTGTCCATAGCAAACTATAGATGCGACACTTTCAACACAAAGTACCTTGGATGCGTCAAAATCATAAACAAAAACAGCCGCAGAGAAGGTGATGCGTCGGTTCCTTACGTGCAGGAAAGGGAATGCGTCGGTTCTTTACTCCAGGTGAGGTGATGCCTCGGTTCTTTACTGCCATGCAGGGGAGGTGATGCGTCAGTTCCTTACTGAAGGGGAGGTGATGCGTCAGTTTCTTACTGTGCAGGGAGGTGATGCGTCAGTTTCTTTCTGCGGCCCCAGTGTTGATGTAACTTGGCGCCCCGGTGCGATGCATGAGAATCGGGGATGCGTTGGTTCTTGATGCGGCGGTGGTAACGGCATTGCATTGGTTTCTCCAGCCGCAGTCCCACGATGCGTTGTTTCTGGCAGCCGCACAGCAGAGCCTGCGTCAGAATCGGTGTGGTGATCTCGGACTTCGTAGATCGGTGCACTTGATGCGTTGTGCAGCGGGCAGGCGATGCGTCGGTTTCTTCGGCAATGCGTCGGAAATAGATGCAGATGCGTTGCACTTCTCGTCGTTGCGTTACTTTTCTAGCTCCCAGCAGCAGGAACAACCTCCAGAGCCCAAGAACAGCAACAGGCACCTCTTGGCAGGTCAGAACTCCCAGCAAGGAAGTTCAGGGGAGCTGGGGGATGAAGTCTTTGTATCCCCGAGACTTCAAAACAGGAGGCAAGCTCTACTTCAAGTAAGTAGGCTCTACTTCAAGCCCTTGGAGATCTTCCTCAAGCAGGGGACACAGCACACAGCAAAGTCCTTGTCCTTTCCTTGGCAGAAACAGCCACTGCAGGCCAACCCCAGACAGCACACAGCAAAGGGGCAGTACTTCTCCTTCAGTTTCTCCAGCTCTTCTTCTTGGCAAAGGTTCCTCTTGAATTCCAGAAGTAATCTAAAGTTCAGGGGTCTGGGTCCCAACATTTATAGTGCAAAATCCTTTGTTCTCTGGAGGCAGAGAGTGTCTGTCCTCAGAAAAAACCAGTTATGTCCTCTCTGGCTCCACCTTCCTGACAGGAGGTGGAGACAGCATTGTTCGAAGCAGACCAGGCCCATTCCAGTGTGAAAGAAATCTCCTCCCCCTACTCTGAATGCAGCCCAGGTCTATTCAGCCCAGCCCTGACTCATTCAGGAATGGCAGGACACACATCAACCACCCCCCCAGTGGCTGTCTGAGAGAATCACATCCCCGGCCCTGTCACTCCTAAGCCAAACAGTCAATCCACAAACCAGCAGAGGCACACAGAATGCCTAAGCATGAAAATACCCACTCTATAAAAGTGCTATTTTCAAACACACAATATAAAAATCATCTTTACTAAAAGATGCATTTTTATATTCTGAGTTCAGGCATACCAAACTCCATCTTTCTATCTTTACCCAATAGGAAGTTATATTTATAAGATGTTACAAATAAACTCCCATTCTGTCCTATGGGACAGATAGCCTTTCAATAGTGGAAAACGAAATACACTGTATTTCACTATCAGGACATGTCACACACCTCAGTACATGCCCTACCTTTCACATACACTGCACTCTGCCCCTGGGGCTACCTTTAGCCTACCTTAGGGGTGTCTCACATGTAAGAAAAGGGAAGGTTAGGGCCTGGCAAGTGCATGGCAGTCCCAAATTGTGCACAGAAAATGCAGTGTCAGGTCTGAGTTACATTTACAGGCTGTTCATGTGGGTGGCACAATCAGTGCTGCAGGCCCACTAGCAGCATTCGATTTACAGGCCCTGGGCACACGTAGTGCACTGTACTAGGGACTTACCAGTAAATCAAATATGCCAGTCATGGAATCACCAATCCATAAACACAATTTACAGGGAGAGCATATGCGCTTTAGCACTTACCAGCAGTGGTAAAGTGCTCAGAGTCATAAAACCAAAAAAAACAGGAGGACAAAGAGCAAAAAGTCTGGGGATAAACCCACTGGAAAAGCCAGGCCTAACAATATCGTTCATGAGACAGAATTTATGAACTGCATTTTGCAAGTTTCTAATCCCATTAGGATTCACTGTACATTTGGCTAGCTGGGCTCTTTTAGAAAATCCCTATGTTGGCGTCATTTGTTTAAAACACGGAGCACATTTTGCAATCGCTAACCCCTTTGCGATTGGTCTGAGACTCTCAGAACTGTCATACATTGGGCCCATTGTCCATTATAGTGTACAGCACAATGAAAACATAGTCAAACAATGTGCAAACACAGAGTTCTCAAGGCAGATTTTAAAAAGTGAGTCTGTTAAAGTGGATTATGTGGCCAAATAATGGCCAAATCCTTATTGATACCTGAAACAGGAACTAGGTGGAGCTTCGCCAGAGTTGTGAAGTGTGGGGAAGGGCAGGAGGGAAGAGTACTTTTGTATGATTAAGAGCTACCAACATTGAAGGTTGGTAGGGTACTAGGTTCACTTTAGAAGAGGACCCAGATGAGAGTGTTCCTTCGACAAGTTTGGAAGTTCTCTGATGCTAGAGTTATCTGAAACAAATGTTGCAGATTCCACAGTGGTTTTGGCAAAAATGGTTAAATATACAGTGGAGCCAATCATTTCTCCTTGTCCACTCCCAACAAACAATGCAATCATATCCTTCCTTATAAGAGTTCTGTTGAGTTTCAAAGACTGTGCACATGAGTTATGCTTTATTCTTACTTTTGAAGATGATTGGGAAATAAGGACCCCTTCCAGAAGCCACGCTGCCACTGCACAGACAACAAGATGTGACCCAGCAGGCGTTCCCAAGAATTGAATTGCTGACATCTCATGGAAAAAGCTGAAATGGCCTACATTCACATCTGCAAGTATGGAACAATACATTTTTCTATGAACAGGGATAAGTCATGATGAGTATAAATGAGCTCTGATATAAAGAAGTGTTATACAGTTCCTACTAACATAGCAGCAATGTGTCTTAGACCAACAATAACTTCATAGTATAGAGACTTAGTCCACATATACCATCAGTGAGTGTTGGTGGATTTCTGACTAGCTCACAGTACTACATCTAACCCCTAAACCAACCAGGGCAACAGATGTTGTTGGGAACCTCGAATATGGCATTCTGATTCTCAATGAATCCGTGAAGATAGATCTAACCCTTTTGTTTGGTCACTCTGGCACACCCAAGGTAAACATAAGAAAGACACGATACTGCATTTTCAAACATTTATTGAAATTATCATAATCTTGCATAAAAACATGAGCTGCGATTATTAGAAAGATCAAACATGTTACTGTAATCCACCATGATAATTGTTACAAATTTTTGCCTACTTACTCCTATCTGTATCTAATATATACTAAAGAGATCATAGCGGGAGTGCCCTCTGCCAGATCAGGTGCAAAGCCTAACCCCCATACCTTGGTCTTAGGTGTCAGGAAGCTGGTTGCAGTGCACGGGTTATCTTCTTTAGCAGGATGGAGGTTTGAGTCAGCGGGGCTGCATCTTAAGCACAGTTTGCAGCTCTTCCATGATAATCTCAGCATCGAAATGCTCCTGTCAAAGAACTCTAGCATGGAAGCTGTTTATTTAAGAAAAGTACTGCTCTTAGCAACTGTGGCCTAAGGCACAGAGCAGCTCGTTCGGTTTCATCTAGCTAAAATTAAGTGTCTCCAAATGAGCACAGAAAGATATGAAAACAATGACATCATGTTCTACATGTGCTACCCTGGAACTAACTGTACAGACTACAGAGAGTCAGTGCCTATCAAAGATGCACATAAAGCACATACACGCATTAGCAGAAAGTATGGCAAAGGGCACCACGAGGAAGAGAGAGATGTCAACCTAAGGAGTTGAATCAGAAATGTAGAATACATGTGAGCCACACCCCAGTAGAAAGGTGGGATTGAGTAAGAAGAAAAAGAATGTTTGCAAGCAACCATAGTCTGAGTAGGTAGGTAGGCAAATGTTTATTAAATAATTTATATTATAAATCAAAACGATACTGTGAGAAATTGGGTTACTATTGGACAGGGATGTGAACCTCTGTCAAGCAGCAACCACAATCCTTGTCAGGGAAACCCCAAATTAACCTGTGCTCAACCCCCTGGTAGCTTGGCACAGAGCATTCAGGGTTAACTTGGAGGCAATGTGTAAAGTATTTGTCCAAAGAATTTTTAAAGACTAATGTGTAAAATAGCACCTAAAACATAAAGCGCCAACCATGGCTATCAGGTCGCGCTAGACCGGGTCTAAGTCAACAGGCCGACCGCTATAGAGCAGGGGTTGGATATGGTCCCAGATTCGTCCCGCTGAAGTGTTACCTTCTCGTGTTTTGTGCCAAGAGTCCCATTGAGGTTGGAGAGGGTTAAGGGGAGCAAGGATAGTGTCGCGGGTGGTGGTCGGTGTGGCACAATGAACAAGCCAGGTGTCGTTGACGGGTGGACTGCAATTTTGCGGTGGCGGTCCCCCACGGGTGATCGATGCTTGCTGTGCAAAGAGGTGGGCTGGTAGCGGCTCGGTCTGATTTTTGGTGCAAGAGGCATGATCCCAGTGCAAACGGACCCATTCATGGTCGGGAAGAGCCCAAAAGCTTGATTTCAAGAGCGCTGAACCACACCAAGGCTCTAGGACCTGAGGAACACCAATTGGGGGCCAGGAACTCACTGCAGCTGGGTCCAGAAGCTGGTTGGGGAGCCTTTTATGTCCCTGAGACTCAGATCAGAAGGCCAACGGACTAGCCCTTTGAGTCTCTCTGAGGTCCTGGGTTCAAGATGAAGTTGCAGGTAGAGTTCTTGTTCCCCAGGCAAGAAGGCAGCAGGTCAGCGCAGCAGGGCAGTAGTTCCTTTAGAGCAGCAGTCCAGCAGAGTGGCAGTCCTTTCAGTAGCACATCAGCATTTCTTCCTGGCAGAGTATCCCCAGGTCCAGAGGTGTACTGAAGAGATGGTGTCTGAGGACATTCTTTCAAACACAGTTTCGTCTTTGAAGTAGGGAGAACCTTCTGGAGGCATGCCTTTGAAGTGCACAGATGCCCTGCATTCCTGGCTCCAGACTAACTACAGGGGGCATGCAGCCCTTTGTGTGGAGGCAACACACAGCCTATTCGGGTGTACATGTGGCTGTGTCTAGCTCCTCATTCCCATCCTGCCTGTGATGGCCCATCCAGTCACACTAAGCTCCTCATAGTGTGTGGCTGTCTAGGAGGAATACACAAAGTACAACTGTCAGCTACACCCAGTCATGTGACCTAGAGACAAGGTGCAGTCACCGAATGGCTAAGGCAAGAAAACGCCAACTTTCTAACAGTGGCATTTTCAGAACTGCAATTTAAAATCCGACTTCACCATAAGTTAGGATTTTAAATTGTAATTCCAAAGACAACAAACATGAACTGGTTATCTCTTTCTATTTGGAAATTACGCTTATAAAATGTAATACATCAACTCCAAAGTTATCCTATGGGAGAAATAGGCCTTGCAGTAGTAGTCAAAAATAAATTTAAGAGTTTTTCATTATCAGGACATGTAAAACTTAAAAGTACATGTCCTGCTTTTTAAATCCTTTGCACCCTGTCCTCTGGGCTGTCCAGGGTCTAGCCTAGGGGTGACTTATATGTATTAAAAAGGAAGGTTTGGGCCTGGCAAAAGGTTTATTTTGGCAGATCAACATTGCAGGTTAAAACTGCACACACAGGTGGCAATGGCAGGACTGAGACATGTTTAAAGTGCGTCTTCAGTGGGTGGCACAACCAGTGCTGCAGGCCCACTAGTAGCACAGGCTCTGGGCACATGTAGTGTCACTTTGCTAGGGACATACAAGTAAATAAATATGCCAATAGAGTATAAATCAATGTTACCATGATTTAGGGAAAGAGCACAAGCACTTTAGCACTGGTTAGCAGTTGTAAAGTGTGCAGAGTCCTAAGGCCAGCAAAAACAGGAGGTCTGAAGGCACAAAATTAAGGGAAAACCACACCAAGAATGCCAGGTGTAACAAATATAATAAAAAATAAAGCCAGTTGGACACTACTGGTAGTAAAATACAATCATCAGCGGTTAAAAGTTCATGAGTGCAACTTTAAAATATGACATGAACAAGGAAAATTATTTCTTCTGGTCCTTAGGATGCAGCCCCATCAAAGAAATAAATTTGGTTGTACACTCAATTAGTTTGTTAGTAATCCCAGCAAAACAGTACACTGTTGGTTCTTTGAGTGTTCTGATGCTCGCTTCTTAAGTTCTGTAGAGAAGGGCATAGGCAGAGGATATGGTCTATAGTTTCGGGGGATGGATTGCAAAAACAACATTGTCTGTTTTTATCCCCAGACTTAACCCATGATTCCTCAAATTGCAACAGTGGGATGTATAAGACCCTAAAGAGTAAAAAAGCCTTTTTTACCCACTGATTTAGGTTGGAGTCAATACACGATTGCCTATTTCTTGAGAATGTTCCATCAGTATAATGAGAGTTCTTATACTTTGTTGCAGTAGCTAAATCTTTCTCATACGATACAGTTCTAAGTAATCTGAGTACTTAGTCGATGGCCAAAGCAACTCTTATGGACCGATATATTCTGATGCCTATCCATGACAAGGGTCACAATCCCACAACAAGTAGCACACTTTAATTCTGAGATTAGAGAGTTCATGCAGTGGTTTGTTGGACTACTGCCTACACTTCCCAACTTCTGTATAATTCACAGGCAGAGAGTAAGCTATCAATCTTTGCGGGACGATGCTAGCATATATTATCAAGGAGGAAGATTGGAGTGGGTATTCAATGGTGGGAAGTAGGATGTTGCTGGGAAGAGCATCCTGCTGAGGATGTTGTGGTGCCAGGTTCAAAATCAGGGAGCGATAGAAAGGCCAATGGTCAGGATGTATCTGTCTCCCAGTTTTGAAGCTTAGGGCATATCCACCTCCACCTCTGTGAGGTGGCCAATTTTTCTGCTCATGAGTGACTATGGGAGGGAGGTGCTACAGTATAGCATGTGTCAAGCACAAATCTGTTCTAATAATACCTAAATATTAAGCCATGCTAATCATTGTTTTGCATGGGCTCTCCTGAAGCAGCTCTTGACTTTGTAGGGATGGATAAAAGTGTACAAATCTCATGCAGTGATGAAGAGCTAAATAAATAAGGGACAGACCACAGATGCTTTTCTGCAATGAGATGACCAGGTATTGGCCAAAGTAGGTTAACTGTGGGCTGATTCTGGGTGACCATAACACGTTTGTCATCCCTACCGATTTAGGGAGTAAACCATTTTTTTTCCTGACAGCACTACCAGCCACCAGTCGATGAGGGAAATGCTACTACTTTTAAGGAAGCTGACAGCCAAGGCTTTAGTTTTTTTGTTAACTTGCTGTTCTCCTTATGCAGAGATGGACCTTGTTTTGGACTTCTTTTCAGGGCTCATTGTACTCTCTTTCGACTCCAGTCTGGCAGCTACTTGCTGAATTAGTAAAGTCAGCTGGTGTGCTGAAATCATCATGCCAGGGGTACAAGGAGTCACAATAAATGCTTGTTTTCTGAGGTGAAATCTGCCTTCACGAACCTTGAAAGGTTGTATGGAGTATGTTAGTACAAAATATTGGATTTGTTGCCTGACGATGTCCACCAGGAGCAGGTGCTCAGGACACATAATACTTACTTACACATGTGATGTGTTATGATGCCATGGCTGTAGTCATAGCAGGCCTGGCAGAGCCCAGCACTCCCATATTATTGCTTGGCCCCCTTAAATGCAACAGATAACAGGCAGGGCTGGAAGGTGAACAGATTGCATTCAAAACAAAAGCTTAGATCTTATTAGCACTACCCTCACCTCGGAACTGGTTCAACATTAAACGCTAAAATTAAAGACTTTCACTGTGCTGATAAACAAACTTCAGATCATTTGGTAAATTTTCAGAAGATCAGTGAAACCACTCCCCCATATTCATCTAGAAAAATTTGCATCATACATGGATAGCCATAATGATGCACGAGTCACTATAGATATGCATTAGTGAAATGCATATTAATACTTTGTCAACTCTCCTTTTATTGAAGAGGATTTCCAACAAAAATTTAAATTTCCAACGTTTTTTTCAAGTTGTTTTTCCTAAAACACTCATCACGCATGGGTCATTGTTTAGACCATATAGGGCTTTATTATACAAAGTCCCCCCGGGCAGATAAGTGTTTTGTTTGTGCCCACTGAACACTTAGATATTACAGAAGGGGTCGTAGACACTTGTGTGGCCCCTTTATAATATGGATCTTTGCAGACAAAAGACATTCACCAGTGAAATGACACAGGGGCATTCCCTGATTTGCATTGGGAGTGTTTCCATGCAAATGAAGAAACCCTTTACCATTGTGTCCATATTGCATTACAGATGTAGGTGCAAAGGAAAAACTCTATCAAGGATTGCACTGTCTGCATGCCACATAGAAGGTGTCACACAGTCAAAGTGCTGACTCCCCTCCGGAGTGAGGAATGAGGGCCCTAAAGACCCCCAGGCATTCACTGGCCCCCTGAAACTGAGGCTGGGTCTCCGTCTTCATTGAAAGGCAGACCGGCAGCTGGTCCACTTTTCACTAATGCTCTATTCACAGTGCAGGAACATGCTCATACCTGCACAGTGAACAGTAAATTTGCTGTAAAAGGATGCACTTTCCCAGTCTGCATCCAGTGCACCCAGTTAAGGGTAAGGTGTGCTGTGGACAATGGGCCATCTCTGTATTAAAGCCCCAGATTTATTGTCCATCTTTACCGTCTGCCATCTGGGCTCTTCCTTCTTTTTAGTGCTTTGAAGTGGAGCTAGGATCATATAAATAGTTTATAAGCAAACAATGACATCATGTGGGACACTAAGGCTAGTACACTAACTTTGCTGGCTCACACAGACAATATTTTAGAAAGCAGTGGTTCGGAATTGGCCAGCACGGTCCAAGGTAGGTAGTCACCGTTAAGGTGACAAAGTACCACAGTTGTACTTGATAATCAATATCTCAGGGAGCGATAAGTAATATGCACAGGGACATGAAGATCAGAATAACGTGAGTTATTTATTTTTAGACAGATTATTAAAAAAATCAGGTGCTCACATACGTAAGTGACAAAAAGCGTGACGTGAAAAAATGACGGTGACTTTAAAACAAACATCGCATTGACAACATATAGGAGAACTCCTCAAGAATTTTATACAAAGTGTAAGGAGTTCTTGTTGTAGGGGGTCGACGGCGTTTTGATCTCCGTTAATCGAGATCATCTTCAGGACATAGAAGTAGTGAGCAAGCTGAATTAAGAGCCGGGTGGAGGCCGAAGAAAATTACAAGGATGAATAGAGATCCGCCGCAAGGGACATGGAAATAAGGCACACAGTGCTAGAGCTGTATCCAAATAAAGTCGTCCGCCAAGGGGGAGACCGTATGAAAAAGCTGGGCAAGTAAATTTAGGAGAGCCATGCGAGTGGGGGCCACTTGGTCTTAGCGCGCTCTGAGCAGTGCAGCGAGTAGTATCCGGTCAGCGATCAGCCTAACGCAGCCATTGTATGTTCAAGGGGCTAAATTAATGTGCCACAGAATGAAGGGCAGCTTGTCCAGTTAATGGAGAGGAAGCGCTGAGCCGGTAATTTGTGAGTAAGGCTACATGAATGAGCCTGATTTGGGAGAACGGAGCTGCGTGTCCTGCTGCTTCCGAAACTCTCTCACTGTGGGAGACACAGACAATAGGCATCTGACACAGGGGCACCAAACAACGATGGTTGTATGATGGAACAATGCATTCTATTGTAGCCCATGCCTTTACCATGCATGCGTTACAACGTGAATGCATTTACCACGTATATCCTTTACCATGCCTGCTTATACAGCATATTTTGTTGTAAAGCATGTAAGGCAAATGCCTGTGCGTGTTAAACATTTTCCCTAACCCCTGCCCTCAGTCCTTAAGCTGGTTCCCTAAACCCTAATTCTAGACCCCAGCGCGACCCCCTTCCTGTTAAAAATTGCCTGACCCTTTCCTAAGCCCTAAATCTAGATCCCAGCCCGACCCCTGCCCTGTTAACAATTACCCAGCCCTTCCCTAAGCCCTAAATCAAGACCCCCAGTGCGACCCCATCCCTGTTTAAAAATTCCTGACTGTTCCCTAAACCCTAAATCTAGACCCCCAGCGCGACGTCCTCCCGATTAAAAAATACCCGACCCTTCCCTAAACCCTAAATCTAGAACCCTGCATGACCCCCTCCTAGTCTCCAGCCCTTTTAAAAAATACCCGGCCCCCACCCTAAATCTGTCCCCTGGCCCCCAGATCCTTTAAAATAAAATCAACAATCCCCCTTACCTTTTCAGGACGAGGCAACTCTTGTGAGGCACTACACACACTTTGTCAAGAGGAAGCGGAAGGATCTCTTCGCTCCTCTAACGACCCTGATAGCCTTTACCGCGCAGGTGCCGTTGCCAGCATATGCCCTCACCACCTACATTGTAAATAAATGCGTGGTGAAGGCTATGCGTGGTAACAGTGTATACGTGGCAATGCCTGCATGATAAAGGTCCTGCGTGGAAACAACTGTGTTGTGATGGCTGTTTCCCAACAACGACATGGTGATATTCACATGGTTACAGTGACAAAGGTGCACTGTGACTAGGACACTAGAAAGGTAATACTGACACAGGGACACTGGTAAATGGACACTGTCACTATGATACTGACACAGGCAAATCAACACAGAGACAAGGTCACTGGAATAAGGGACACTGAAACAGGGGCCTCAATACTAATATGGGATTAGTGACTCTGGAATACTGACAGAGGGCACATAGGCTAATGCTGGAACACTGGCACAGGGAAGTTTAATTTGGATACTGACACAGGATGGTAGAACACAAAAATACTGACACTGAGATAGTGACACTAAGACATAGTACCAGATGAGTAAGACAATAGCAGAACACTGAAACAGGGACACAGACTAGGTGGACGCAAGACTAGTGTACTAAGAGGAGGTTACTGTAATTATTTATTGTTTGATTAATTAAAATCATTACAATCACATAAATAAAAAAGAATCATTTAAATCAGCTTAAATACAAAGCCCATATAAGCCACATTACTATAAACAAATTTGAAGTGCAAAATGCATTTCTTTAGTGTTCCAACCCAACAATTAAATCGGACAAATGTAAATCACGAAAGTGCAAATGCATATAATTGAACAGATAAACTAGACCTTACTTAGCAGCAGAATTAAAATCAGTAACCTTAGAAACTGTACAAATATGCTGCAGGTCATATAAATGAATGATTTCATAAGTCCAAAGTTCTAAGTCCACTAAATTATAACCAGACGTTAGTTGGCAGCAAAAACATGTGCAACACATTCACAAAACATGTGTAAATGTGCTGAGGTACATAATATTTAATGATTTTCCCATTTCAACCCTAAAATAACACAAACATTAAACTAAAAATGCAGTGACCTAATGGATCTGTAAAATAATTCATTAAGCTAGTCGGCTATTAATGAGTAAACAACAAAGTCCTCAGTTAGGAAGCAAGTTAAATTATAAAGCAAAACACTTACTGCTGTGGCTCTGAAACAGACAGTTTTTTTCTCAGCCAACAAGTTGACAAACTGGCAGATGAATGGAATAGAAGTGCCAAATAAACATAAATTCAGAGCTTGATTACAAGTTTTTACCCTGCTTCTAAGAAAAAGGGTCTCAGCAAAATTCGACGGGAGGTTAATAGATTTTAACATATACACACTATATGCTTTTACTGTTTGGCTAACCATAGCGGAGTCCCCTCCTTAGATGGAGAAACACCAGGTATTAGCTTCAGGAATGAATCTCGCATGTATGGAGAAAAATGAGAGATAAGGTAAGGCTGGATGCCCAGTGCTTCACAAGAGTTGAGAATTGACCAGGTGTGCTTTTTTGCTACAGTAGCTCCTTTATCCAACTGGAATGAAAAAAATGTGCTGATTGATTCACGGAGTGCTTGAAGTAAACTGCAGTTCTTTGAGTAGGTTTATGATCCCTTAGGCCTAAGGCTTGGTGGGAATCCATCATATACGCCCTCCATGGGCCAGTATGAGCAGAGTTGGTGATGCTAATCTGCGCATGTTAACAAGAGATCCTGGGGCATATTAGCAAGACTGGCGATAAAATTATCGCAGTTTTAGCGGCAGGAAACTGCCGCTAAAACGGCGATAATTGGCTTGCTAATAAGCGTTATAGAATTCCAATAGAAGCCCAGGTTAGATGTGCAGGACATCTAACCTGGGCTTCTATTGGAATTCTATAACGCATATTAGCAAGCCAATTATCGCCGTTTTAGCGGCAGTTTCCTGCCGCTAAAACGGCGATAATTTTATCGCCAGTCTTGCTAATATGCCCCCCTGTTTCCAATGAGGCCAGGGAATGAGAGTGTTTCAAGAATGCTACTTGGTGCACTAGATCCTGTCATCCTGCCTTTGAATGGCAAACTCTAGTCGAATTTGGGGCTGGCCAATGTACGTCGGAATTCTAAAGACCGATTTACCATCTTGACCTATAGCAAGTCCAATAATTTGGCATCTTTATCTCGAAAAATAAATGAGCTGTAAGTTAGGGCTGGAATTAATTTAGCTGATATTATATTCAAAAGATGGGCATAAGATGGACATGCCAGTTTGTCACAAAGAGCCTTAAAGAAGAAGATGTTAGTAGCAGCTTCAGCCCTGAGTAAATCAAAGTGGCTTCCGAAGGAAATTTTGTTATCAAACAAGATGCCAAGGTACCTATAGTTTTTAACTGTTTCAATTGGTTTCCCTCTTGAGCGCCATGGTCTAAATGGTGAAACTCCAATTGTCATGATCTTAGTTTTTTATATTAAGCTCAAGATAGTTGTCTAATGTATAAATGTCAAAGGAGTTGATTAAATGCTGCAGACCTGTAGGCGTTTGATTAAGTAAAACAAGATCATCAACATATTGAAGGTATTTTAAGGGAATGTTAGACATCTTAGGGGGGGGTGAGAATTAGGTGCTTCCTCATGTTGATTGATGTCTGCTATTAACAGATTCAATAAACAGGGGGCAAGAACCCATCTCTGTTTTAAGCTGTTTGATGTTTCTATTCTCCGAGTGAGAAATGTTCCCCTCCGTTTTAATCTGGATCCAAGTGCTCCTTTAAAAACGTATTACTAGGTTTTGGTGGTGCACCCCATGTGGCTAGCTTTTGCCATAGAAAATCCCTGGGGATGGTGTCAAAGGCCACATTTAAATAAATGAAAGATATGTAAAGCTTGTGTTTCATTGATATTGCAGACTCGGCCAGTAGCATCACGGCGAGCAAGTTGGTAATAGTCGACAGGCCCTTGCTAAATCGAGTTAGATTCAGTGGAATGAGATGTGCTGCAGCTTCCCAGGCTTCTAGCTCCTCTAGCAAGCACAAGGCAAAAACCTTTGCCCCTACGTCTGTTAGAGCAAATAAACAACCATTTGTGGGATATTCCAGTGGGCCTCTCTTATAGATGGGTTGCAAATACTTCCTTGCCATGACTCTATGATGGTCTCTGTGAAAGATGACTTCATTATAGAGGGGAGTCAACACCAGTGGCCACAGGTCAGGGTCGGCCCGAAAGATTTAGTTTGGCAAGCAGTTTAGACCCAGTGCCAGGTTACTTCTAATTCATGGTTACCAATAGACAGGATAACAAGGACACTGACATGGAGATAATACCACTACCGCTAGGATATGGATAATAAAAAATGACACAAGGGCATAAACACTGACATGGAAGTGTTGACTGAGGATTGTAGAATGTCACATGTCACTTTTTGCGGTATTTGGAGTGGCACCATCTGCATCCATTCAACTACTAGCTTGAGTTCTTTGTTCCAGTAAATGTCTATGAACAACTCTGTCTTTCCTTATAGGGCAGATTTATTTTAAAACACTCCACTGACTCGTGTATAATCGAGCAGGCTTTGTCTGTCTCATTGACGGACACAGTCCTCTTTTTATAACCATGAATTTAGACTGTGCATGGGTGCCCGATGAATGAAGTCTTTTGGATTGCGTTTATGCCAGCAGCCTCCGGTTATATTTGAAGCAGGCTAGTGTGTGGTTGTACACTGCGGATTACCCAAAACAAACAAACTCATTGCTTGATTGTCTGGGCTGCTCTCCTTTGATGCCCCCATTGGCAGAGCCTGGCAGGGGTTGTAAAAAACTACACAATGGCTTGCCCTAAGAGTAGTAGTCTACAAGCCCCCTCCACATCAGAACTACATTGATAATCCTGATGTGGGGTCATCCCCCCCTTATTTGTGTGTACATACACTACTGAGTGGAGGTACTTGGCTTCCACAGACAGGCATCCATATTTCCCGGGTGAGGAGGTATATTTTTGTTATCAGGAAGAACCGGAGCTGGAACCAGACAACAGATTGGTGGATGCACTTAATAATAGAGTGGAACAGTCTGTCAACAAAGCGTGAGCCCTAGCTTTACAGCCTTTTACAAAAAGGCTACAAAAATACGCCCTGGATATGGTGCTCACTGAGCCAGCACAGATCCCTCCTTCTCAAGAAACCAGTGCATCAAACTCTTCCTAGGGCAAAACAAAAGCGCACAATAGTCCACAGTCTGAGGCATTTCAGAGGTTGTCCAGTACATACCTCGGAGTCCATGCATATGTGTTGACATGTCACCATCTAACACTAAGACCCCAGATGACAATGACGACCTGGATATAGATGATTCGGCTTCCTCCACCTCATTCAACCAGGATGATAAGACCTTAATAAGTGAAAGGTGCTGGTGTTTGATCTTGATGAGATCGTTCAGCGAGAACGTTCACCCCCAATCTTCGGAGTGGATTCCCTCTCTGAGGTGGCAAACTATAGGGGTCATTACGATGTCGGTTGGTCCAACCATCCAACCACCGTGGCCGCGATCTGATTCCGACTGACTAGGCAGGGCATGTTCCCCCTGCCGTATTACAATGCAACCGTTGCTACCGCAGCGGTCTCATCTCCGGCGGTGCACATATCCCCGAATATGTCACTGCAAGTGTGTACAAAATCACAGAAAACATGTGAATTGTACACAAATGCATGACATAAGTGGGGATATGACTTGTGCTCCATGTACCGTATTGCTGGGGTATGGCGGAATGTGCACAGTCCAGTCAATGGGGATCCATACCGTAGAAGGACTTACCTGGATTCCTGCTCCCACAGGGTCATAGACATCGGGCTTCAGCTGCTCAGGTGTAGAGGGGACCTGGGGAATGGGATCCAGGGTGGAGACTGCTGGGGAGAAGCGGAATTAGGTAAGTATGCAAACCAAAACTGTTGTTTCCCACAACTCGAGGCAGTCAGTCGGAATGCCACAGTTGGGTTGCTGGAAACCCACATCATAATCTGGAAGGCAGTCAGAGATCCCTGCACTGCCCTATGGCTGCTGTTTTTCTCAGACCGCCATCTTGGCAGTCAGAGAAAGGCTGTCGGAGTCAGCGATCTGTCAGCAGTCGGTCGGAGTACACAATGCAGCATCGTAATCCACCTGTTGGATCGACCACTTCTGACTAGATCACGGCGGTCCGTCTGCCTCCGAAATGACCCCAGAAGCTGGTTTGACCAGCAGCGTGATGACTTCCCTATGTTCAGGAACAGATTCGGAAAAGGTTTGAGAGGGAATTTTGGTCCCTTTTGTGAACCAAATGCCTCGGATCATCCCTGGCAGGCAAGGTGGCAGAGACGCCAAAGGTGGACCTTATTATGTTCATTTTTATGAGAAAGCATGCCGGGGACTCAGAAGGGACTGGACTGTGGCTGGAGTAACTGCCAGGACAAACTTTTGGACATGGTGGGTCCTCCCACTAAAATCCTGGAAACAGCCTATACAGCCAAGGATACTTCTGAACATATTGATCCAGACATCCTTGCAGGCTGGGCGCAGAGAGCAATTTGTCAACTCGTAAACACGAATTGTGCGATTTTCACAGAAAGGCTCTAATATATCCTGATCAAGAGTGCCTCCAAATTGTATGGGAAACAACCTTTATCACACGGTCTTTACCACGCAATAAACTTATCACGCAGTCTTTACCACACACATGTAGATACTGTGCACACTTTTACCACGCATGTGCCTTTACCACGAATGGCTTTAACACACATGTACCTTTGCCACTCATGTTTGGTAAGTATATTGGTAAGTATATGTAAGTATGGGCAAATATTTTTGCAATTAATTTTATGTAATTATGTATATTTTTTTAAATACATATATATTTGCATAAATATGTATTCGATATATATATATTGATATATATATAGATATATATATATATTCACTGAAAAAACCATAGGTTTCAGGGACGTTATAGTTAGAAATTAGCATTTAAAACACCTTAGAAATTCACTGCACAGGTTTCAGGGACGTTATAGTTCGTTAGACATTTCACTTGTACAAAACCAGAGAAATTCGGCCGTTATAGTTAGTTCAGCTAACTATAACTCACGCCCCCGCAATGCACTGCTGATGACGTCACATATTACATCATTCATGACATGGTCAGTGACATCACTGATGACATCATCCAGTGACTGTGTGTTTCTGTAAAGTTTAAATATGTTTTATATATATGCGAAGGTGTATTGAAGAATGAGTGGGTGTATAGGTGTCTGAATGGATGATTTAGTAGGTGCGTGACTGTGTATAAGTGAGTGATTAAACGTGTTTTACTGAATGCATGGGTTAGTGACTAAACTGTGTAAATGTCTGTATCAGTCTGTCAGTTGGTGTGTAAGCGGTTGCATGGGTTGGTGAGTGTCTATATGGGTTATTGATTGGTTGTCTGAGTATCTGTATGGGTGCCTGAGTGTCTGTGTGCGTGGGTGGGGGGTGTGTGACTCTGTGCATAGATGTGTGAGTGGGTGATTCACTGGGTGAATGGCTTCAAGAGTGCATCTGTGATGGACTGTATGGGTGGGTGAGTGTGTGTATGGGTGCGTTGGTGAGTGAATGGATGTCTCCGTGGTACATGTGTGAGTAACTTCATATGTAAAAGGCAGTATATGTGAGTGTTGGAGTATATAAATGACTATACGTGAGAGTGAGTGATTGTGAGAGTGGCTGTATGGATGAGTGTGTGCTTGTATTAGTGATTGTATAAGAGTGTAAGTATGTGTTAGTATATGTATGAATAAGTGAGGTGGTGTGTGTATAACTGTATAGGTGAGTAAATGGGAGTGTGATTGATTCTTTGTATGACTGACTAGGTGTGTGAGTAACTCTATGGATGAGTGGCGGTGTGTGCATGTCTGTATAGGTGTATGAGTGCATATGATAGTACCGTATTGATGAGTGACTGCATGTTTGAGTGACTGTATGGGTGAAGGAGTGGATGTGTGTGTAGACCTAGGAATCAGTGAGTGGGTATGTAGTAACTGGTATTGGTGAGTCTATGGTTTCGAAAATGGTAGTCTGTATTTTAGAGTGGGTGTATCAAAGGTTATATTAGGGTATGAGGAGGTGCATCAGATTATCACGTCGATGATGTCATCAGTGATGTCATTTGAGATGTCATCAGTGATGTCATCAGTGATGTCACTGACCATGTCATGAATGATGTAATATGTGACGTCATCAGCAGTACATTGCAGGGGCGCGAGTTATAGTCAGCTGAACTAACTATAACGGCCGAATTTCTCTGGTTTTGTATGAGTGAAATGTCTAACTAACTATAACATCCCTGAAACCTGTGGTTTTTTCAGTGAATTTCAAAGGTTTTTTAAATGATAATTTCTAACTATAACGTCCCTGAAACCTATGGTTTTTTCAGTGAATTTCGAAGGTTTTTTAAATGCTAATTTCTAACTATTCCTACAGAGGTAGGACATGTGCAGAAAGAGGAAGAAAAGCGCAGAAAGAAGCAAGAGAAATGCAGAAAGAGGCAACAGAAGTCCAGAAAGACAAAGAAAGTTACAGAAAGAAGCAAGAGATATGCAGAAAGAACCAACAGAGGTGCAGAAAGAGGCCTTGTTGCAAAGTCATCCTGTGCCCCAAACTTTTTCCTGACTGTTACTGATGGTAACTTACTCTGACTAACCAGGCCCAGAGCTAGTGCTATGCTGAAAGACACTTAGAATACAGTGAAAACACCTACATACACTAGGGTACACTATGGGTTGGGGTACTCTGTGATTGGCATGAACTCCCCTTAAGGCCCTAGTACATAATAGGGCAGGGGGATTAAAACTACCTTTAAGTCAGAGGTGCACAAAGAGGCAAGAGAAGTGCAGAAAGAAGCAACAGAGGTGCCGAAAGAGGCAAGAGAGATACAGAAAGAAGCAAGAGCAGTGCAGAATGAACTAACAGAGGTGCAAAAAGAGGCAAGAGGGGTGCAGAAAAAGGTAGGAGGGGTGCACAAAGAGACAAGAGAGGTACAGAAAGAGGCAGGAGGAGTGCAGAAAGAAGGAAGAGAATTGCAGAAAGAAGTAACAGAGGTGCTGAAAGAGGCGCAAAGGGTGTAGAAAGAGGCAAGAGAAGTACAGAAAAAAGCAAGAGAGGTGCCGAAAGAGGCAAGAGAGGTGCAGAAAGAAGCAAGTGAAGTGCAGAAAGAGGCAACAGAGGTGCAGAAAGAAGCAAGAGAGGTGCAGAAAGAGGCAAGAGAATTGCTGAAAGAAGCAACAGAGGTGTAGAAAGAAGCAAGGGAAGTGCAGAAAGAAGCAACAGAGGTGCAAAAAGAGGCAAGAGGGGTACAGTAAGAGGAGAGAGGTGTGCAGAAAGAACCAAGAGGTGTGCAGAATAAGGCAAGAGATGTGCAGAAAGAGGCAAGAAATGTGCAAGAAAAGGAAAAAGTGTGCAGAAAGAAGCAAGAGAGGTGCAGAAAGAGGCAAGAGAAGTGCAGAAAGAAGCAAGAAAGGTGCAGAAAGGGGGAAGACGAGTGCAGAAAGAGACAACAGGGGTGCAGAAAGAGACAACAGGGGTGCAGAAAGAAGCAAGAGAGGTGCAGAAAGAGGCAATACAAGTGCAGAAAGAAGCAACAGAGGTGCAGAAAGTCAAGAGGGGTGCAGAAAGAGGAGAGAGAAGTACAGAAAGAAGCAAAAGAGGTGCACAAAGAGGCAAGAGGGGTGCAGAAAGAGGCAAGAGCAGTGCAGAAAGAACCAAGAGATGTGCAGAATGAGGCAAGAGACGTGCAGAAAGAGGCAAGAGATGTGCAGAAAAAGGAAGAAGGGTGCAGAAAGAAACAAGTGCAGAAAGAGGCAAGTGAGGTGCAGAAAGAGGCAAGAGAACTGCAGAAAGAGGCAAAAGAGTTGCAGAAACAGGTAAAAGTGGTGCAGAAAGAGGGAACAAGTGTGCAGACAGAGGCAAGAGAGGTGCAGAAAGAAGGAAGAGGGGTACAGAAAGAAGCAAGAGGGATGCAGAAATTTGCAATTGAGGTGCAAAAAGAAGCAAGAGCAGTGCAGAAAGAACCAACAGAGGTGCAGAAAGAGGCAAAAGAACTACAGAAAAAGGCAAGAGAGGTGCATAAAGAGTCAAGAGAGGTGCACAAAGAGGCAAAAGGGGTACAGAAAGAGGCAAGAGGGGTACAGAAAGAGGCAAGAGAAGTGCAGAAAGAAGCAACAGAGGTGCCGAAAAAGGCAAGAGAGGTGCACAAACAGGCAAGAACGGTACAGAAAGAGGGAACAGGGGTGCAGAAAGAGGTAAGAGGGATACAGAAATTTGCACAAGAGGTGCAGAAAGAAGCAAGAGCAGTGCAGAAAGAAGCATGAAAAGTGCAGAAAGAAGGAAGAGAGGTTTAGAAATAGGGAAGAGGGGTGCAGAAAGAGGCATGAGGGATGCAGAAATGTGCAAAATATGGTGCAGAAAGAAGCAAGAGAAGTGCCGAAAGAACCAACAGAGGTGCAAAAAGAGGCAAGGGGGTGCAGAAATAGGTAGGAGAGGTGCAGAAAGAGGCAAGAGGGATACAGAAAGAAGCAGGAGGGGTGCAGAAAGAAGGAAGAGAAGTGCAGAAAGAAGCAACAGAGGTGCTAAAAGAGGCGCGAAGGGTGCAGAAAGAGTCAAGAGAAGTGCAGAAAGAAGCAACAGAGGTACAGAAAGAGGCAAGAGAAGTACAGAAAGAGGGAAGAGAGGTGTAGAAAGAGGCTAGAGAGTTGCACAAAGAGGGAAGACGGGTGCAGAAAGAGGGGTGCAGAAACAGGCAAGAGAACTGCAGAAAGAGGCAAGAGAATTGCTGAAAGAAGCAACAGAGGTGTAGAAAGAAGCAAGAAAAGTGCAGAAAGAGGCAAGTGAGATGCAGAAACAGGCAAGAAAGGTAGAGAAAGAGGGAAGAAAGACAACAGAGGTGTAGAAAGAAGCATGGAAAGTGCAGAATGAAGCAACAGGGGTGCAGAAAGAGGAAAGAGAAGTGCATAAAGAAGCAACAGAGGTGCAGAAAGAGTAAGAAATGTGCAGAAAGAGGCAAGAGAAGTGAAGAAACATGCAAGAGAAGTGGAGAGTGAAGCAAAAGAAATGCAGAAACAGGCAAGAGATGCGCACAAAAAGGCAAGAGATGTGCAGAAAAAAGCAAGACTTGTGCAGAAAGTGGCAAGAGAAGTGCAGAAAGAGGCAATAGAAGTGCAAAAAGAGGCAAGAGAAGTGCAGAAAGAGGCACGAGAAATGCATAAAGGGGCAAGAGAAGTGCATAAAGAGGGAAGTGAGGTGCAGAAAGAGGCACGAGTGGTACAGAAAGAGGCAAGTAAGGTGCAGAAATAGGCAAGAGAGATGCAGAAAGAAACAAGAGAAGTGAAAAAAGAGGTAAGTGAGGTACAGAAAGAGGCAGGAGAGGTACAGAAAGAGACAAGAGAACTGCAGAAAGAGGCAAGAGAAGTGCAGAAAGAGGAAAGAGAAGTGCAGAAAGAGGCAAGTGAGGTGCAGAAAGGCAAGAGAGGTACAGAAAGAGGCAAGTGAGGTGCAGAAAGAAGCAAGAGAGGTGCAGAAAGAAGCAAGAGAAGTGCAGAAAGAGGCAAAAGAAGTGCAGAAAGAGGCAAGTGAGTTGCAGAGAGAGGCAAGAGAGATACAGAAAGAGGCAAGTAAGGTGCACAAATAGGCACATTAAGTGCAGAAAGACGGAAGAGAAGTGCAGAAAGAGGCAAGAGAAATCCAGAAAGAGGCAATAGAAGTGCAGAAAGAGGCAAGTGAGGGGCAGAAAGGGGCAACAGTAGTACAGAAAGAGGCAAGAGAAGTGCAGAAAGAAGGAAGAGAAGTGCAGAAAGAGGCAATAGAAGTGCAGAAAGAGAAAAGAAGTGCAGAAAGAGGGAAGAGAAGCGCAAAAAGAGGGAAGAGAAGTGCAGAAAGAGGCAAGAGATGTGCAGAAAGAAGCATGAGAAGTGCAGACAGAGAAAATAGAAGTACAGAAAGAGCCAAGAGAAGTGCAGAAAGAGGCAAATGAAGTGCAGAAAGAGGCAAGTGAGATGCAGAAAGAGGCAAGAGAGGTACAGAAAGAGGCAAGTAAGGTGCAGAAAGATGCAAGAGAGTTGCAGAAAGAAGCAAGAGAACTGCAAAGAGAGGAAATAGAAGTGCAGAAAGAAGCAACAGAGGTGCAGAAAGAGTAAGAAATGTGCAGAACGAGGTAAGAGAAGTGCAGAAACATGCAAGAGAAGTGCAGAAAGAGGCACGAGAAATGCATAAAGGGGCAAGAGAAGTGCAGAAAGAGGAAAGTGTGGTGCAGAAAGAGGCACGAGTGGTATAGAAAGAGGCAAGTAAGGTGCAGAAATAGTCAAGCGAGGTGCAGAAAGAAATAAGAGAAGTGCAAAAAGAGGCAAGTGAGGTACAGTAAGAGGCAGGAGAGGTACAGAAAGAGACAAGAGAACTGCAGAAAGAGGCAAGAGAAGTGCAGAAAGAGGTAAGAGAAGTGCAGAAAGAGGCAAGAGAAGTGCAGGAAGAGGCAAGTGAGGTGCAGAAAGAGGCAAAAGAAGTACAGAAAGAGGCAAGTGAGGTGCAGAAAGAGGCAAGAGAGGTACAGAAAGAGGCAAGTAAGGTGCACAAATAGGCAAGTGAAGTGCAGAAAGAGGGAAGAGAAGTGCAGAAAGAGGCAAGAGAAGTGCAGAAAGAGGCAAGTGAGGGGCAGAAACGGGCAACAGTAGTACAGAAAGAGGCAAGAGAAGTGCAGAAAGAAGGAAGAGAAGTGCAGAAAGAGGCAATAGAAGTGCAGAAAGAGGAAAGAGAAGTGCAGAAAGAGGGAAGAGAAGCACAAAAAGAGGGAAGAGAAGTGCAGAAAGAGGCAAGAGATGTGCAGAAAGAAGCAAGAGAAGTGCAGAAAGAGCCAAGAGAAGTACAGAAAGAGCCAAGAGAAGTGCAGAAAGAAGCAAGAGAAGTGCAGAAAGAGGCAAATGAAGTGCAGAAAGAGGCAAATGAAGTGCAGAAAGAGGCAAGAGCGGTACAGAAAGAGGCAAGTAAGGTGCAGAAAGAGGCAAGAGAGTTGCAGAAAGAAGCAATAGAACTGCAAATAGAGCCAAGAAAAGTGCAGAAAGAGCCAAGAGAAGTGCAGAAAGAAGCAAGAGAAGTGCAGAAAGAGGCAAAAGAAGTGCAGAAAGAGGCAATTGTGGTACAGAAAGAGGAAAGAGAAGTGCAGAAAGAGGGAAGAGAAGCGCAAAAAGAGGAAAGAGAAGTACAGAAAGAGGCAAGAGAAATGCAGAAAGAAGAAAGATGTGCAGAAAGCGGAAATAGAAGTACAGAAAGAGGCAAGAGAAGTGCAGAAAGAGGCAGGAGAAGTGCAGAAAGAGGCAAAAGAAGTGCAGAAAGAGGCAAGTGAAGTGCAGAAAGAGGCAAGAGAGGTACAGAAAGAGGCAAGTAAGGTGCAGAAATAGGCAAGAGAGGTGCAGAAAGAAGCAAGAGAAGTGCAAAAAGAGGCAAGAGATGTGCCGAAAGAAGGAAGAGAAGTGCAGAAAGAGGCATGAGAAGTGCAGAAAGAGGCAAGGGATGTGCAGAAAGAAGAGAGTGAGGTGCAGAAAAGAGAAAGAGAAGTGCAGAAAGAGGCAAGAGAGGTGCAAAAAGAAGAGAGTGAGGTGCAGATAGAGGCAAGAGAACTGCAGAAAGAGGCAAGTGAGGTGCAGAAAGAGGCAAAAGAGTTACAGGAAGAGGCAAGAGAAGTGCAGAAAGAGGCAAGAGAAGTGCAGAGAGAGGCAAGTGAGGTGCAGAAACAGGCAAAAGGGATGCAGAAAGAGGCAAGAGAGTTGCAGAAACAGGCAAAAGGGGTGCAGAAAGAGTAAGAAATGTGCAGAACGAGGTAAGAGAAGTGCAGAAACATGCAAGAGAAGTGCAGAAAGAGGCAAGAGAGGTACACAAAGAGGCAAGAGAAGTGCAGAAAGAGGGACGTGAGGTGCAGAAAGAGGCATGAGAGGTACAGACAGAGGGAAGTGAGGTGCAGACAGAGGCAAGAGAAGCGCAGAAAGAGGCAAGAGAAGAAAAGAAAGAAGCAAGAGTGGTTTGCGCACCATTAGTACCAATTTAGCACCCACATTTAGCAATAAGTAACAGTTGACCATTCCAGCTTTGCAAAGAACCTTCCACCACGCTGTAACACTTGTCACTGCATTTTTGGTAACGTTTGAGCTCTTTGAGCTAGAAACAAGATTTTTTTGTTCAAGTCTGCAGATTATACAGCAGATGATGGATTATGCGGCAAATGCGGAAAATGGATAATTATGCAAAAATCAGTGCAGCCAAACAGTCGCATAATTCCAGTGGCCATGCTCATACCTCTGACTAGGTCCAGAAGTGCTCCTCAGTCGTTCCTTCTTTTTTTGTCTCATTGAGTTTATAGTTTAACTTCTATAGAGACATGGAAGACTAAACCTGAGGTTACCACTCCACAACACAGACTACCATACCACATAATTACTCACTTTAACACATAATCCCACTCTACACAATTCCTATACACTAAATACCACATACTTTCTATCCACATAATTTCACTGCACAACATACCACATATTTCTACTCCACACAACGTACATTCCCTCCACTGCAAAAAAGATTAGTAATAATCTTTTACATTTACAACGCCAATAGCTGTAACTCTTGCAAATGCGAAACCTATTACATTACAAATGCTTCTTCAACTTGTAGTCGCGTTTGCAGAGTGGTGGAGAAAGGGGGCTGGGCCTCCGACCAGCGCTCAGGAATTCCGCTGCGAAGGACTTACAGGAGGTACCAGGAGGGCTTCTTGGCCCCTAAAGTCCCTCAGGAGTAAAGTGGACTTCATACCCCAACCCATAGTGTGCCAGGAGGTGCATTTGCAGAGTGCTGGGGAAAGGGGGCGTGGCCTCCGAAGACCTCTTAGCAATACCACTGTGTGGGACTTACTGGAGATAATAGGAGGGGTAGTTGGACCCCAAGGACAACCTTAGGGGCCAACTACCCCTCCTATTACCTCCAGTAAGTCCCATACAGCAGCAATGGTAAGTTCTCAAAGCATGCCACGCCCCTTTTGCCCACCAGTCTGCAAACACGCTCCCTGGTGCGCTCTTAGATGGGGATTGAAGTCCCCTTCGCTGCTGGGGGTTTTTAGGGGCTGGCTAGCCTACCTGACACCTCCAGTAAGCCCCAGATAGTGGGATTGCTGAGAGTGGACACAGGCCACGCCCCCTTTCTCCACCACTCAGCAAACGCGCCTCCTGGTGTGCTCTTCGTTGGAGGATGAAGTCCCCTTGCCTCCTGAGTGTCCCTGGGGCAACTAGCCCACCAGGTACCTCCAATAAGCACCACACAGCTGGATTGCAGAGAGGTGGTCTGAGGCCACGCCCCTTTGACACCACTCTGCAAACGTGCCTCCTGGGGCACTGCTGCTCGGGGGATGAAGTCCACTTGTGTCCTGAGGTCCTCAGGACACAAGAGGACCTCATCGCCCCACCAGCAGTGCGCCAAGAGGCGTGTTTGCAGAGTGGTGTAAAAAGGGGCATGGCCTCGGACCACCTCTCTGCAATCTAGCTGTGTGGTGCTTATTTGAGGTACCTGGTGGGCTAGTTGGCCCCCAGGGACCCTCAGGAGGCAAGGGGACTTCATCCTCCAACCAAGAGCACGCCAGGAGGCGTGTTTGCTGAGTTTTGCTCGTTTTCTTTTTTTTAAATGCTTTTTTTGGGCCTGGGGCTCTCTGTGGGACCCCCTGAGCAGGCCTAGGGGGTCAGGGTGTTTTTACCCTGCCCCCTTTTCTTGTTTCTTGTTTTTATCTTTTTTCCCCTCTTTTCTTGTGACTCGGTTACCGAGTCACAAGATGGCTGCCAACACTTCCTGGTTTGGAGTGCTGACAGCCAATCAGATCTCACGATGAGATGTGTGGTTAGGCTCCGCCCAGATATCGATATTTTTTTATTTTTGAATTTCTTAGAAACTACTGAACGGATATACACCATTTAAAAAAAAGCACACTTTCTAGACCAACACCTACCTTTTTGCCAAATTTGGTGTAATTCCGTTTGGCAGTTCGGGCTGTAACCCGTTTCAAAATTCCTATGGAAATTAACATGGGGAAAACACGTTTTGGGACCCCCCTTTTTTCCTTGCCCCCGCTTGACGAATCACCCTGAAACTCTCAAGACAGGAGCTGACCGGTCCGCCCCATTAGTTTTGAAAATTTCACGAAGATTCGTCAAACGGCGCCAAAGATATTGGCAAATCAAAAACCGCTTTTCCTATGGAAACTAGGTCCTAACTATAACTACCTACTGGTGACCGCCAGTAGGTAATATATATAAAATATATATATATTGCATTATCATATATAATATGCACTATGAATTTCTAAAAAAAATCTATACCTTTTGGTATTCTCAGGCATCAATTGTGATACTTGAGTATTAATGTTGTAAACCATATTAATGCAAATACTTTTAAATAATTATTCCAAATTAATCAAAAATATCATAATATAGTTTTAGCAGCGGTATGCAAGGGATATAGGGGTAATAGGTAGGGAAGTGTATCTATGCTTTGGTATCAATTTTGACACTTGAGTATTAATATTGCAAACCATTTCTAATGATGCAAATACTTTAAATCAAATATTGCAAATTAATTTAAAAATATCATGATAAAGTGATAGGAGTGGGATGTAAGGGATATAGTGGTAATGGGTGGAGAAGTGTATGAATACACAGGTATCAATTTTGGTACTTGAGCATTAAAATTGTAAACCATTTAATAATAATGGAAATATTTATAAAATAATTATGGCAAATTAATTTAAAAATAACATGATAACGTTTCAGGTGCACGATGCTAGGGATATAGGGGTAATGGGTGTGGGGAAGTGTATTACTACTCAGGTATCAATTTTGATACTTGAGCATTGCTTTAATTAAAAATAATATAACATATTTAGAGGCATACATTTTGAATATAAGAGTAAAAGACACATGTAGAAAGTGATAGATTTAGAAAATAGTACATCATAAATATTTATTTTCAAAAATAAAACAATAGTTTTAATAATTTTATTTCAAAGGTAAAAAATCACACCAATTTCATTTAAAAAAATGTATTAATGTAACTTTTTAAATTTTAAAATATAAATAATAATAATAAAAATATATATATATATATATATATATATATATACACACACACATGCATGCACGCACACTCACATTTAAAAGAAATTCCCAATGTTTTTCAACTGACTTCACTGGATGAAATTGTCTTTTTTTCCCTTTTATTTTTCAAGCTGTACGTAAATGATTTAGCGTTTGTTTCTACAGTCAGTGGAGCATTGCTGTCAAGATCAGAAGCAAGGAGGAGCTGCGGTCAGATAAGAACAATTTAAATTACTATTTTATAAGTACTGCTGCACAGATTTATTTTAAGGAGAGATGGAGGGAGGGAGATAGATGTTAGATATTAACGAAATGTATGTTTGTGTTTTAACCAGTTTTACATGTGCAATATTGTCAAGGTAGTTTGAAGCTTCCATTAATGGAAATTGATGAAGCTTTGCCAATATTCTTACTTTTTTGGGAAATGCAGGCATTCAGACTACTTGACAATGAAGGTGCATCCTCATTTCCAGAAAACTTTGCTGTTTTTTAAAAACAATTCTAGGAAGTTATAAATGTTGGGGTGAGGCTCGCCAATTGCATTGTTGAATGAATTAAGGCAACCCTCAATGGAATTTATGTTTTTTTACCTCCTTCTAAGCAGGTAGAGTAACAGTTCCACCATTCCACAGGAAATATTGGTTTCATTCTGTGACACAAACTGCCTAGATGGCCATGCCATGTATCTTCGAAATAATTTTGAAGTGGAGCCAATTTTTGCTCATTTTGGAAAAAGCATTTAGATTGTATATTTGTAGTGTAGAAGTCACCCACACACTCAGGAGGTACAAAACACAAAGCTGTTAATTTCTTTAATTCATACTGCAGTTTGCTAGTTGACATAATCCTCAGATAAGATTTTTTTTAATTTTTTGCCAATATGCCTAGGAAAAGTGAAAAAATCCTTGAATTTGTGTGTTAGGATATGCTTTAGTATTAATCATTTGTAATTCAAAGTCAATAATTTTTTACTAGGACTTTTATTACTTGTTTTAGATTTTACTACTGATAAAAATTCAGTTTAAGTTGTCGAGTGTTTGTCAGGTAGTAAACTATAAACTAATGAGATGTTTGTGTTATTAATGTTAGCATGAATAGTATAAATTTGGGGAAAGGATGGGGAGTAGGTTTAAAAGTTTCATCCATTATCCAAATTTTACTGCTCTGCTAGGTAATGATGTTATGTGCTGTACTAAAGATTAGTATTTGTTTCAGAGGGTTTTCATTATCATGACGTAGAAAAGGTTCATTAGAGAAAGGATCAGAAAATTGAGGGGAAATGTTGATCTCAGAATAGGTTTGTGGAGTATTTCACCTTTTTTGTGTTTGAACCATTCTCCTTAAATTTGGGATGGTGAGAACACTACTTGCAACATGCATGGGAATGTTCTGGGCTACCTCCCTCAAAACTGAGCTGCCAGGTGTATTGGAGGTGGCTGCAAGTGTCTTAACCTGTTGAATACTTTCACTAACTTCACTCAACATTGCAGAGGCAGAGTGGTTATGCTCTGTGGGTCATCCCACTGTATCACCAAGAGTAACCGCTCTGCCTTTGCAATGGGATGAGAAATAGTCAACACACCTACAACGACTACTGGGCTCAGTTAATCTCTCCTTACAATAAATGTAGCCACCATACTTTAATAATCAATTGGCACGTTTGGAGTTGATGTAGCTGGCTTGCATTGCGTTTTCGATTTTTCTATGATCTGTAGAAAAAAACTGAAAATAAAATACGAGTTGATTGCAATAATGTTGTGGTTTATTTTTATTGTTTCAATTGGTCCTGCGAAGATAAAAAAAAAAATCTTAAGGTTAACTGATGAGAAAAACATATTTAATTACCCTGGTGAGATTTGATTTGATTTGATACTTATATAGCGCAACACTCCCCCGAAGGCATCAAGGCACTAGAGAAAGGCCATACATAGCATGGAGTCTAGAAAAAAAAGCAAAAGAACTCCAGCTCATCGTTTGACTGTGAACAGCCAGGTTTTAAGGGCTTTTCTAAACGGGAGCAGAAGAGGGATAGATCTAAGAGCAAGGGGTAGGGAATTCCAGAGTTTACTCGCTGCCACTGAGAATGCCCTATCCCCCCACTTCCTCTTCTTGGTACCAGTAGTTGCTTTTGAAGTGAGGAGCGTAGTAGTCTGCTGGGAGAATGCCATTTGAACATAGTCTTCAGCCTTAAGGGGTAGGGAGCGTGCAATGATTTATGGACCATACAAAGAGATTTAAAAATGATGCGTTGTTCAATGGGGAGCCAATGCAGGTGTTCTAGACCCTTCTTGGCAGATTGTTTTTTGGGAATGTCCAGAATGAGTCTTGCCAACGCGTTCTTCCTCTGAGAGAGAGGAAATGAAATTTTGGTTATTTTTGTCTTCTGTGAAAAGAAAGTTATTGTTATTGTACATTTATGTTTCTTGGGAAATTATTACCTGGTTATTTATATCTTGTTCCTTTGCCTTTGGAAATGTGTTGATGGAATTTGTTTGATTGCCAGAGGTTTTAGGTCCTGTTGGTTGTGTTTTTAATTTGTTGTCTATGTAAGAGTACAAAGAAAATGTTAAAATACTTACTGGTTGTTATGCCTTTCTGAATTATTGGTGTCTAGCATTGACGTTTGGTATACTTACTTTTGATTTGGTGATTTTCTTTTACCTATGTTTGTTGATTTTGCACCAGTCCTTTTGGATTGTAGTAAGTTTTCAATAGTTTGAATCCTTGTAGTTTTTTTTTTGGTCTAAAAAAATAATAAGGTAAGCACTTAGCGGCGTTAGAATAGTTATTATGCCCCCAGACTCTGTCCAGCGCCTTCCCTGTGGTAAGTACTTGGCGTAGTTAGATTAGTAATTTTGCCCCCCAGTCACTGTCTAGCAACTTCCCTGAGGTAAGTACTTGGCGTAGTTAGACTAGTAATTTTGCCCCGAGTCACTGTCTACCACCTTCCCTGAGGTAAGTACTTGGCAGAGTTAAAATAGTAATTTCCCCCCCCCAGTCACTGTCCAGCACCTTCCCTGAGGTAAGTTCTTGGCTGGATGAGAATAGTAATTACACCCACCAGGCACCGTCCAGCACCTTCCCTGAGGTAAGTTCTGGGCTGAGTTAGAATGGTAATTTTGTCCCCCAATCACTGTCCAGCACCTTCCCTGACTTAAGTTGTTGGCAGAGTTAGAATAGTAATTTTGCCCCCCAGTCACTGTCCAGCACCATCCCTGAGGTAAGCACTTGGCAGAGTTAGAATAGTAATTTTGACAACCAGTCACTGTCCAGCTCCTTCCTTGAAACTACACTATACAATATGTTTTCCTATTTAAGGCAATAGATTTAAATATTCTGCATGTTGGGGAAGTTGAACAAAACTGTTTCCAAAATTGACTTACATTCTAGGCTAATAAGTAAACTTTCATAGCGCTAATCTTCCGTGGACTATCCAGAGAAAATATTCCTGAAAATGTAATTTAAAATTATGAAGTATTATCTGCACATTATGTCTTGGTGTTTGTTTATATATTAATTGTGACAAGTTGTACTTCCTTTCAAAGATAGATGGCAGTCTTTCACAGTATGCATGACTCTCCTGTATTCTGGTGTGTGGGGTCACGTCAGCTGGCAGAGTACCACTGACTACAAAATGGTGGACGCCTGTTTTTGTGTGTTTTACATGTGTACCATAATTTTCAGTAAATTAATGGGTCAAAACTACGTTTTCAGGCTAACAAAACGTGACTAAACTTATAATTATAGTTGTGTTGAAATGTAAGTTGAATTTGACCTTCACAGTGTTTTTCCACTATCTTGCTTGGAGACAGGGTGTTCACTTATTTAGAAATGAAAGAAAGTTGGGACTTTTACATGTCAATGGTGTTTTACTATTCAAAGACATATTTGCTGATTTGTGAAGCGTTGCATTGATATATAATGATGTTTACATTTTTTGCTTAGTGTTCTCTGATTTAGTGTTAGGTTGAGTGGTAGTGTCATGTGTAAAAAAAACTTGTAGGTTTGCAATTTTGCGTTTACTTACGATGACTTGCGTAGCGCTGTGTGGAGATGTGATTCCCAAAAGTCATTTTATATAAAAAATATTTCCTTTTTTTTTTAATTATACCGTTATTTTAAATTTTATTTTAAATTATTCAACCATATATATTAACATGTGTTTTTAGTAAGAAATTGCATTGTAAAGATTTGCATGGTAAAAGTGTGCCTCGTAATGGTATGCGTGATATTAGTTCATATAATGTATGTCTATGTATGTGCGTTGTGACGACTGCGTGGTAAAGGCATGAGTGATAAAGGCATGCTTTGTAATGTCATACAACCACTTGTATCTCTCACCACCTGCTGGACAGCAGCCATTGGAAATTGCATCCATTGGTGTTTGAGACTCTCAATCAGACTTGGGGCCCTTGTCTAGTGGATCTGTTTGCATCCTGGCTAAAGGTTTGCATGGTAAAAGTGTGCCTCTAATGGTATGCCTGATAATAGTTTGTATAATGTATGTCTATGTATGTGCGTTGTAAAGACTGCATGGTAAAGGCATGCATTGTAATGTCATACAACCAATTGTATCTCTCACCACCTGCTGGACTGCAGCCATTGGAAAGTGCATCCACTCGTGTTTGAGACTCTCAATCAGACTTGGGGCCCTTGTCTAAAGGATCGGTTTGCATGCTGGCTCAACACACAATTTCCAGTTTTCTTCAGCTGGTGACCAAATCCCCCTGGCCAAGCCACTGATTCCTTCCATCAGTATTGGTCACTGGGGCGGGATTATGCCTTTCCCCCATTTGTGATAATGGCCTGGGTCTTGGGTCAGGTGAGAAGGCAGAAAGCAGAGATAATTTTAGTGACTCCGATCTGGAAAGCCAAGCCATGGTTCCTAGCCCTTTCAGACATGTTGTGTGACTTTCGATCAGATTGCCAGTGATCCAGGACCTTTTCCCTGACCTGGTAGATCAATTGCACTCGTTGATTTTCACAGGACACCTCACCCTCATGGCCTGCTTGGTTTCAGTTGTAGTTTGCTAGGACTTTCTCAGTAGGCTAACTGCTATATCCAGCAGGCTTGGCCATCCAATATTCATAAACGATAAGCCTCAGCATAGAGAAGATGGGTTGGTTGGTGTATCAAGCAGGGTGTTAATATCGTGGAAGCAGAACTGAACATGGTCCTTAACTTTTTGTCACAGGTGGTAGATTCAGGACTTATAGGTCAGTAAACAATTTGCGCTCGGCCAATCGGCAGGTCAAACCCCACTGAATGTTTATTCACTTGCTAATATGTAAAATGAGAGGTATTAGACTCTCTCTGCCTTTCAGATTATTCAGTGCTGTGGGATGTGAATATAGCCCTTAGATTTCAGGATTTCAGGATTTCAGGAAAACTAGCCTGAGTGACGATGGGGATTTTTCTTGAAAGAAGCTGTTCGCAAAACTAAAAGTGCTTCTATACTTGTCATGTAGAAGAGTTTCTGATGTCTGAGCGCTCAACTTAGCTTGTAGACTGTGTTCTCCACACGGAGTTTCCTTTTCTATCTCAATTTGTACAAAAACTAATTCTCAGAGTATGTCATACCCTGCTTTTTCCAAATAATAATAAATTATGTGTTGCGTGATTTTTGAACAAATATGAATCTTGTACAAGGGATTCACAACAAAACCAAGGTGTTCAATTATTGATTGCATGCAGACTGCATTTGGACTGGTGTCTGCCACCATGTTGAACAGTCAGGTACATTGGTTGTTGACAGAAGCAGAAATTGATGTTACAAAGTTTTGTGCACATTCTGCGAGAGGAGCAATGACTGCAAAGGCCTATGAGTTGGGTTTCGAGTAGAGGATATCATTACGGCAGCTGACTGGTTGTCAGAATCTACGTTCAAGACTTTCTATGATAAACCTATTGTTGATGTGACTTTTACTGTTGGAAGACAGCTTTGAATAGGCATAATCTGAGCCTCCAGTCCTTACATAGAATAAAAAAAATGTTCTAGCTGATGCGTCAAGAATTTTCAAATTTATTAAGGCCATAGAGATGAGGACTATCCCATCCTAGGACATTTGACACCAAGTTTTACTCAATGTAATTGCATAGAAAACTGTGCATTGATGTTTTACCATTATGTTATTTTAGATTTATTCTTCCCATTTACTAAGTTATTGCATTTGGTTGGTGTGATGGTATTTTAGCCATGTTTTTCTTTATTTCAGGCACTGATACCAAACAGGTGTAAAGGTCAGTAGTTCCTACTGCCGGCTTGATGGACATACAACAGTGGTTTATCCTTTTTAGGATATGGTGACCATTGGAAGGACCCACACGACTGAAGCACAAGCAGTGAAGTTGCCCTGTTGGCGATTTGGTTAAAGACTGTTTGCACCGGACAGTCACATTGGATGGACTGTTCTTTGCTGTTCAGTTTGCAGTTGATGGCATGGCTTTCCTTTGAGCAAAGAAACAGGAGGCAAAATGGTGTCTCTGATATCTATGGGACTAGTAAATATGTGATTGGTGCATGAGACCTATGACAATGTTCTAATACTCATGGGAAATGTAGCTTGGAATATAGTGCGTTTTCATTGGCTGAGGCTTATTTTGTAATAAAGATTGTGAAGCATAATCCTTGCCTACATGTCCTTAATAGAACTGAAAATTCTTGAAGCGTCAGCTAGAATTTTTTTATTATTATTACTATAATACAAAGCGTTTGTCCCACGTGCAATTTTTTAATGTTTCGTATTGGTAATCAATTATGTTGCTGCAAACATTCCTCCAATTGCCATCTTGTGTCATTGTGTGTGAGCTAAACTAGGATTGTCTTATACATCTATGAGACCATTCTTGGCACTCTCTATGAATCAAGTCCCAGCTTTGATTGGCCCTGTAAGTGCAGTATGTGCTTTGGACATTTAAGGCTCATTTTGCACATCTTTTTAATTCTTTGTACATTTTCAGTTGCTACCCGGTCTCTCTGATGAAATGTCTTCCAAGGCGTTAGGTCTTTCTGACTGTCGCTTCCACATCTCCACTCCCTTCCCCATTAATTCCTTATTTGCATTTTTGCTTCCTGACAGGTGTACTACAACCCTTGTGGTTCTGGGCGGACTCAATAAAGGAAGTATGAAACTTGCTGGGAGGTGTTAAGGTGTGGTTATTAACGGTTATGACGCAATCAGAGAACAGAGTGAGATTGTATTCGGAGGAATAAAGACGTACAATCCAGAGCTCTGTGTGTGTCATATTAAGTTACGTGCTCCCGGGCTGAGGAGGACACTACAATTGGTGACGAGTGTGGGATCTGTGCCCTGAAAAAAACAAAAATGCTCTCCTTGGAAGTTTACAACACTACTGCAAACTCCTCATGTGTACCACATGCACACAATTCGATGAGAAGCAGTTTGAAGTTGGTGTGAGTGGAATTGAAGCTCCGCTCCAGCCCACCTACAGCTCTTGAAGAAGTTGAAGGTCCTGCAAAGGAACATATTAGAAAGCCCACCAGAAACCCACTGGTAAGGCCAAAAGAAGAGATATTGTGCCACAGCCTAACACAGAGCCATCATCCATGCAAAGCAACCACAAAAGGCACAAACAACCACGTACAAGAAATGAAAATGTACTCACTGGTAATAACAGATAAAATGCCTTACAACCTCAAAGCCGGGCAAGACTACTTGAGCGAAAGCACAGGGTTTGTGCTCACAAAATTGCAGGCCTTAGAAACAACTGAAGAGCCTTCAGAATCGTGACATTTTTCAATGGCTGCCAAAAGAAGCACAAAGTATGACGCAGCTGCTTTTCTGAAACCACCAACACCATTCGACACCACCAAAAAGCAGAATATTGGTGCCAGATGAACTGCATGGATCTAGGCATTCGATGATTTCATAGATGCCCTAGAAGAGGTAGATGACAAGAAAATATTTAAGTACCTTTCTGGTGACAGAGTAAAAGAGGTGCTGAAGAAAATATTGCAAGCTGAAAAAGTATCATTCCATCAAATCAAGGAAGCCTTGGAATCCAAATTCAATCCGATGCAGAACGTCGGCAATGAAAGGTACATTTTCAATCAAACACAACAGCTAGCTAGTGAAGCGATAGAAGAGTATGTTGAAAGACTTCCTTGCTTGTTAAACACTGCAAGTTTAGTAAATTTAATGATGAAGAAGCAATACGTCTTTGACTTATCGATGGCTTTCAGACTCCTTCAGAAGACGAACGTTGAGAGAGACGCTCAGTCTAGAGAAAGCACTAATGGCTGCCAGGCATGAAAAAAGAGCGCACTGACAAGCCACTGACAATTTCTTGCATGTTCACTGCTCTTCTGTTGGTATTTTCGCTTACAACCTATTCCTGGTACATACACAATAATGGCCGCCACTGTGGAGGAGCGACAGAACACTTGTTTTTTGTCCTTTGTTTCTTTCCTGGACTCGCCAAATGGGTATCATAAAACTGACGTCCATGTGGAGAAGTTTGCACTAGATACAGGTTAGTTTACATGGCTCAGGTTTGGCACAATATTTGCCGACTATATGGCGACTATAATAATGGGTACAATTAGGTTTATAACCAGCATATTGGGAACTGTAGAGCACATTACACGCCGAACATTCAGAGTGTGTGCACTGGGATTTTTAACTCGCGGGCATGACGGCTATAACGTCTTTCTCTTTATTCCTGATAGGGACTTATCAAGGTCCCAGTTTTTGCCTTTTATCAGAACCACATCCCAAACATTGACTTGTGGACGCCCTACTATAACCTTGTCTGGTAAGAGTTTGACTGTTTTAGCTTTATATATTTTGTACCAAAAATGCAAGCTTACGCGCTTTTAGCCCATGCAACATGTACTTCTAGTCCATGGTGACTTTGTCTCGGTTTTCTTTATATAAATTTTTCTCAATTGCATCCAGAGCCCAATTCTGAGTTTATTAACCTGCCACTAGGTCTTGTGCTACACCCTGTGACCTTATTAGCAGTTATCCCCTTTTTGGAATGATATTCATGCATACGTATGTGCTCTCTCTCTATTTACCAATTTCATAGAAGATATAGGAGCCGTCCTTGGAGTCACATAAAAGGACTTACTATTTATCATAGAACATGCACCTTCTCACCTCGTTTTGACTATTTGGTTGTTCACATGTAACACTTACATCATATGCCAAAAGCTATACAGGCAGCATGGGGCTTTACCCGCCCCCCCCCCCACATCCCGCGCTGTTGCGCAAATTACCCCAAAGCCCTTCCACTGCCTCAACCTTACCCCGACCCCGTCAGCCCTAAAAACTACCCCATCTACCCATTCCCCTCCCACTGCCCTAAGGCCCAAAACCCTGCCCCTTTACGTACACCATGATGCCCTCGCCCGTGATGTTCCTTAAAGTACCCCAACTCCTTCCACTGCCCTAAACCTACCCTACCCCCACCCTAAACACTACCCCATCTACCCATTCCCTCCCACTGCCCTAAGGCCTAAAACCCTGCATCTGTATGTACCCTACCCCCGCATCGTCACTTAAACTACCCCAACCCTTCCACTGCCCTAAAACCTACACAACCCGTCCGCCCTAAAAACTACCCCATCTACCCATTCCCCTCCCACCTTCCTCAGGCCTAAAACCCTGCCCCTTTACGTACACTACCCCGACTCCCAACCCCCGTGCTGTCCCTTAATCTACCCCAACACCTTCCATTGACCTAAAACCTACCCCGACCCACCACCCGCCCTAAAAACTAACTCAACTACCCATTACCCTCCACTGCCCTAGGGCCTAAAACCCTGCCCAGTAAGTTATACTACCCTGCCCCCCTCACTGTCCCTTAAACTACCCCAACCCCTTCTACTGCTCTAAAACCTACCCCAACCCCCTCCCAGCCCTAAAAACTATCCCCCAGCCCCACTCACCTCACTGCGGCGTCTTCCTGCTTCCGTCTTCCAGGAACGAGACTGCGCACTGCCTTAACTACGCATATGTGTGGTTACAGCATATGCATGGTTAAGACAGGCATAGTCGAGCTTGCGTAGTAGGAACAAGCGTGGTTCAGACCATGGTGTTCCGACTGTTTCCCGTTTCTAGCCACCTTCGATACAACACTTAATTTTTTACTAACAATTCTGAAATGGTAACTTTCCTTTAGAGGCTTGTCTCTACCTTTATCTTTTACATTGAGTAATTTGGAAAAAAAAGAATGTTTCTAAAACTCTATCAATGTTACACAGCCTTGAAAAAGTCACTGCATGACGAAACATGTGCCGGTTGTCATCAATGTATTGAAAACTGGAGAAAATTGATTTGTGGAATAAGACTATACTGAGAAATACTCCAATGGCCTTTTTCTACATTAAAGAAAACCTTTTTGTGTAACATAAGTCCTCACTGTTTGGACCTCATTTGTTTCTTGAACATTTTGTATGGAGTGCTTTAGTAGTTCTTGCTGTTATATTGGCATATTGGGTCTTTGGTCCAATGTGAACTCACACCTTTGGTAGTAGGGTGTGGGATTACCTTTAAAGCACCATTTGAATAATATTTATAATATACATTCAGTGTTTATTATATGCCCATTGTAGTGACTATAGTGTGTACTTTGAATACGAGATGCGATTTCCATCCACTACAACCCCTTTCTTTTGTTATATATATTATTTGTGGTAATCTGCACTCGTCTTTTTCTGATTGTGGGAGATACTATTTATTTACTTACACACAACTATATTAGACAATGGCATCCTTTGATGATGATAGAGATAAGCTTCTAAAATAACTTTTTCTGGCGCAAAAGACAGCACTAGGATTGACATACCCAACACAAGTCAGGAGGGTCTAAGGCAGAAATTTACTAAACTGGAACTGCTCGGAAGGCAAGAGCTTTTGAAATGGTGGGGCCTCACCATACTCAAAAGGTACATTGCTATAAAACAAGTACCTTGAGGCTTGCGAGTTACAATATTTCCTTCCTTTGAGGACTTGGACCCGGACTTACTGGGTGAATGGGAATACCTGATCCCATACTCCTCTTTCAGGATGATGGATATCCTAATTAGACTTGCAGAACGTAAAAGAGCCAGTCTCTTGTTAGAAATCGAGAAATTATAAGCAGAAATTAAGAGCCTGAATCTACAAGAGGCTACTGAGAAAAATTACGAAATTCTCAAAGACATACTAAATGCACATCAGTTGTACATAAAAGATATAAAAAATGAGAAAACTAAGGAGAGGCGACAACGACTATAGAAATGTCAGAGTATTTACTCTTGCTCGCAAATTCTACCATGTTAAACCACGCTCTAATGTTGCTAGTGGTGTAACTGAGACACCAGCGACCATTACATCAGCTAGCGAATCACGTGTTGAGTATTAATAGTGATATAAGTGAATCATGTGATACCAACTTTGTTACTGCAGGCCCCTCAAACAACATGACTTCTTCCTCTTTTTTAGAGGAACTGGTATGCCTCAGGAAAGGGGCAGGACAAAATTTAAGCAAGTCAAACACAACAAAAAAAAGGAGGGGCAGACACACAGGCTAATGCAAGTACAAGAGAGGGAGTCACCACAAAATCGTTATTCCACAATCAGAAGAGCTGAGTGTCAGTTCTTTTTCGACATCTTATGTTGAATGTACTAAATGTGTTGCAACCACTGACAATGCAACAATAGTTAATATGTCTAATTATGATTTTTCCAAATCTGAAATTGATGTACTCAGTAGGGGTCTGGGTTTCTGCCCTACTGCCAGTCCTGACTTTACACAGATGCACATAAATTTGCTCAAATTTGTACGCCGTTTGAAATGAAAAATGTTTTTGGGTGAGAAACCTTCGTACTCTCCATCCTTTATCCCAATAACGCCGGCATGCAATAAAACGATTAAAGAGATACAAGAGATACAAGATTTACATATACTGTTGTCTTTAGATGACAACACAGGCACTACACCAACCATTTTAGATGTACTAATTGACTTGGATATAACACTGAATTTGAACATTGACAGTGGTTTAAAACCTAAGTCCACATTTGTACCCACCTTACCTCATGATAATATGATAAGACTCATTTAGTAAGGCTATGACCAACGATCTACACACTCTAGAAGACAAATCTTTTGGCAAACACAAACATTTTAGACACAATCTAGACAAGGAGGAACATTCTGCCCTCAATTCACTCGCCAAAGCACCCAATATTATCATCAAAGAAGCAGATAAGGGAGGCAGTATAGTGGTAATGCAAGGCAAGGACTGTACTCAAGAAATAGACAGGCAGCCTATGGATGGTGAAGCATACATAAGAATTACTAGCAATCCACTTAATGACATTACTGAGACTATTGAAACAAAACGTAAACACTGGCATGACCAGTGTCTCATTACTGATGTGGAATTCAAATATACGTTCATCCCATCCCCAGGGCACCATGTATGAATACATTCTCCAAAATCCACTAGCAGGGTATATTTCCCTCTGGAAGACCCATAATCTCAGGCATAGGCTCCCCTACAGAGCACATTTCGGAGTACATCAATGTCTTTTTACAGCCTCTGGTTCGTAACCTTCCCTCATACCTAAGGAATACCAAGGTCCTCCTCAACAAACTAGAGGACATAGAATGGGTGGAGGATTTTAAATTTGTTACTCTAGATGTCTGCTCTCTATACACAAGCATTCCTTTGGAAAAAGGCATACAATCCCTAGCATCCTCCTAATCCAAGAGAGATGCCACACTGTTTGAACACACGGAGATGATACTGGACTTGACACGTCGGTTTTGGAAAACAATGATTTCCTACACAATGGTAATTGGTTCAAAAAAGCTCTGGGCGTTGCCATGGGTTCGAAATTTTCCCCTTCCTATGCGAATTTGTACATGGGAATATTTGAACAACAACACTTATGGGCAGCCGGCCCACCAGAAGTTACTGAATACATTATTTACTGGGGACGCTACATAGATGATATTTTTGTCATCTGGGCCGGCAGTGATGTACAACTAGGCACACTTCTACACCATCTTAAAAATTATCCATTCAATCTACAGTTCACATCACCAGATACATGAGAAATAAATAGACTTTCTTTATGTAGCGAACTATGTTGAAAACAAAAGGATAGTGTCAAGACTCTTCAGGAAACCAACAGTGTGCTATTCTATTTTGCACAAGACTAGTGCACATCCGCATGCCCAAATCAATTCAATCCCTCTAGGAGACATTACACAACTTAGATGGAATTGTAGTGATGACTCAATTTTCTTAGAGGAACTAAAATTACTAGAGGACCATTTCCTTAACAGGGGCTACTCGCCCAAGATACACAACCAAGCCAGAAACAGGATTGTAACTACACCACGTCAGTCATTACTAAAAGACATAAAGGATAAAAGAAATAAACAGAAGGATAATGGACTTGTATTTATAACCAGATATAGTGCACAGAGTCATGACTTGTAGAAAATTTTGAATAAACATTGGTACCTACTGAAATTGCACCAACGGTCACCAAACACATTGTTACAACACCTAGGATGGTTCACAGTAGGGGGACTACTCTGAGAAACATATTATGTCCCAGCTACTTACCACCAAATAGACACCAGCAAGGCACATCCTGTTGCCAGACAAACCGAACGGCTTTTACAAATGTACACATTGCAATGTCTGCCAGTTTGCCACTAACAAACTAACATGGTTTCAATAAAACACTCCAGCTATACATCATATTCATCAATTCATGAATTGTAATACGAAATGTGTTGAATATTGCATTTTATGCCAGTGTGGCCTTATATACGTAGGAAGCACGATCAGGCCACTGAAAGAACAAATCCAAGAACACATCAGGGCCATAAAAAATAGAAATTCCAACTATCCATTTGCCATACATTACAATACAGCACAGTCCACCTTGGAAGTAACCAACATCAAGTTTCATGTGAATGCACAAGCAACCACTAATTCAAGCAGAGGGGATAGAGTTTTAGGCCTGAGAAGAATGTAAACTAAATGTATTCTTAAACTGCGTGCAGTAGAAAGGGGTCTAAACAGCGATAGAGAATTACATGTATTTTTGACAGAGTACTGTACTAACAATCTATGTCCTCCACATTACCACAGCACAACATGTCATGTTCAATTATGTACAACACATGGCCATGTTCTAATGAGTACTGTATAATATGTGCACTAGGCATTACGCTTGTGTATCTCTTTAGTGCAATCATGTATATCGTCTTATCTCCTTATGTGCATTTGTTCAGTTTCTTTACTTGTTACTATACAGCAACCATTATGTTATAAAATATCTGCAATGCAGCGTTTGATGCTATTATCTTCAACCAATTACTAGGAGGAAAGGTGGTTGACTTTCCGAAAATGTCAGACGCTTGATATCACACACAATGAAATTTAGTATGTAACATTATGATTTCTCGAAATATTTCTAGATGGATCAGGTATGTCGACTTATCATATTGTTACATGTGATAAGGCTGAAAAGCTAGAATCCATACTTTTCTGTGACAATCTGTTTTTACTTTGGCCTTATGACTCGGTGAAGCACAATTTCTTGCATGTTCACTCCTCTTCTGTTGGTATTTTTGCTTACAACCTCTTCCTGGTACACACACAATAATTGCTGCCACCGTGCAGGATTGACAGAACACTTTTTTTGGATGTCATAAAACTTGCGTCCGTTTGGCGAATCTGCTGTTTCACATACAGGAGGAGTTTGTGCTGCTTACAGGTTAGTTTACAGGGCTCCTGTTTGGCACAATATTTGCCGACTATAATAATGGGTATGGTTAGCTTTCTAACCAGCATATTGGGAACTGGAGAGCGCATTACACGCCGAACATTGGGAGTAATGTAATGAAATTATTTATAGAGCGCTATCTGCCACTCCGAAAGGAGCATCCTGGCGCTGGTTAGAGGTGAGAGGTGATTCCCATGGAGACTAGATGAGGGAAAGGCATAGTTCGTCTGTGGAGCTGAATATCCATGTTTTCAACAATTTCCTGAATTGGGTTTCATTTTTTTGCAGTCTCAGATGGGTTGGCAACTTGTTCCATGCTTTGGTTCCCAGAACGGCCACTGTCTTTCCCCTTTGGTTTTGCACCTAAATGTAGGTGGTTTGAGGAGGTTAGCTGACGAGGACCTGAGGGTTCTTGATGTAATATAGGGAGTGAATCTCTCCGAGAGATACTTGGGTCCTAGTTTGAGCGAGGCTCTGAAAGTGATTAAGAGGATTTTAAAGAGTATTCTTTTGTGGAGTGGGAGCCAATGAAGAGCTTTCAAAGCTGCCGATGCCGAGGACCTACGAGGCAGCTTTAGCACTAAGCGCGCTGCCGCATGTTGGACTATTTGTAGTCTTTTCAAGGTTGATTTTTTTGTTCCTGCTAGGAGGCTGTTGCAGTCATCCAAGCGTGAGAGGATTAAGGCCACTGTCACTGATTTCCTGGCCGAGAGTGGTATCAAATCAAAAAAAAAATTCTGAGATTTAATAAGGCTGAAGCAGGTCCCTGCTACTGCCGTTACATGTGGATGAAAGGATAGAGCAGTATCAAAATGCACTCCTAAATTTTTAGCTACCTTCACCTGTCAGGTGGCGGTGTCGTCCCCTCTGGCCACCACTCATGTGGCTGGAATGTCACATCTTTTCCTACTGGCAAAATCTCCGTTTTGTCAGTATTACATCTGAGGTGATTATCCTTCATCCACTGGATGACCTCGGATAGGCAATGTTTAAAATTGAGTTCAGCGTTTGTGGAATTATTGTCCAACGAAAGAATCATTTGGGTATCATCCGTGTAAGAAGTAACTTTGATCCCAAAAGATGATACCAAAGAGATGAGTGGGGTCATATAAATGTTGAACAATAACGGGCTCAGCGACGAGCCCTGTGGTACTCCTGTTGTGATGTGCCGTTCAACAGAAAGAAAAGATCCCAGGGTCACTACTTGTCTACGATTGGTGAGGAAAGACTTTATCCATTGAATCACAGTGCCTGAGATACCGCAAGATTCCAGCCTTTGCATAAGGATGGAGTGTGAGATGGTATCGAAGGCGGCCGACAGATCGAGTAAGATCAGGACCGCCTTTTTTCCTTTATCAGCTAACATTTTTAAAGTGTCTGTTAATTCTAGGAGTGCGGATTCTGTGGAATGCTTTGGGCGAAAACCAGATTGTTGGGGGTGAAGAATGTTAGCGGCCTCAATGAATTTAGTAAGTTCTTTGTGAACTAACTTTTCTGTAATTTTGCCCAATAGTGGGAGTAAAGATATAGGCCGGAGATTTGAGAGCACCGAAGGGTCAATGTTTTGCTTCTTTTGTAGAGGTTTTACCAATGCTAACTTCCATTCGTCAGGCACTGGTCCTGAACTTAGTGAGGAGTTGACTATGTGATTTATGATTGGGTTAACTATATCTATGATTTTGTGGAGAATTCTAGGAGGGCAGGCATCTAAGGGGGAACCTGATTTGCATGCTATGATAGCTTCACGAGTTTGTTCTATTGGTACTGGTTCGAAAGTTCGTAAGGAAAAGGCAGTGGTAACAAAATCATGCTTCTGGGCAGCATCTAGGACAGGGGAGGTACTAAAATCCTTTTGAATTTTTTGAATTTTGTCTTCAAAGAAGACTGAAATTTGATCACACAATTCTTGGGAGGGTGGGATCTCTTTCTGTAGTACTTTCGGGTTAGTAAAGGACTTTACAACTAAAAAGATGGCTTTTTGGTCTTGGTTTGCTTCCTGAATTTTATTAGCGTAGTACTCTTTTTTAGCTAATTTAATCTGGGCATGATAGAGTTTCCTACTGATTTTAAAATCTAGTCTATCTCCTGTATCGTAAGATCTTCTCCACTTGCGCTCGTGTTGCTTACATTGGAGATGTGTTTGTGCCAGAGCGGGCGTGAACCAAGGTGTTTTTTGCGTTTTAGATTTAGTAGTCTCGTCAGGTTTGTCTGATGGTATAATTTCATTACTTGTAGTAGTTAACCAAGTGTGAAAGAGATGCGAATCAATTACAGTATTCCCTGTTAGTACAGGGAGATGGGCCTGGGCAGTGTTTGCCAACCTAGGGTCGGCAGCTAATTGTGCCCATTTGCGCCTGGGCTGGGAGTGAACGGGTGTCTTATCTTGTTGAATCCTAGGATGGAGTTTAAGTGACAGAGGGATAAAATAATGATCTGACCATATCTGTGGGATGGGGGTGTCTGCAGAAAGCAAAGTGAAGCTGGAGCAGACCCCATCTAAAGTGTGGCCTGCCCGATGAGTTGGGGCATCTACCAACTGGCACAGTTTGAATAATTCAATTATTTGAAGAAAGTTGTCCACTCCTAGTTCAGTTCCGCCTTCCAAGTGGAGATTAAAATCTCCCAGCAAGGTAAAATTGGCATATCTGAGTAGGAGGTGGCTTAGGGTATCACCTAATGATTCTATGAAGGCTGCGCTCGGACCCGGCGGCCGATAAATCAAAGCACCTGTAAAAGACAGAGGCATTTAGGGAGATGCAGAAGCCTAGGCTTTCAGCTCCCCTAAGTGTGTCCAACTCAAAATTAGCACAATGCAAAGTGTCATGAAGGATAATAGCCAGCCCCCCCCCTCTACCACCCATTCTATCTTTCCTATGGATAGTGTAGTTGGGCGGGAGTGCAATAGCAATGTCAGGGTTACACTAGTCTTTCAGCCATGTTTCAGTAATGAATACAAAGTCTAGCTGTAGATCAATGATTAGGTCTCTGACATCTTGGCAGTGCTTGCTTAGGGATCTGGCATTTATTAAACCTCCTTTTAGATGGGTGGTATGGATTTCTGTGATAGTCCTAGGGCCGTTATCTTTGGGGAGTTCTAATCTGCAATATGCGCAGCTGACTACCCCCATTAAGTTGTTTGGGGATATTGGACATCTGCAGGCTTGTTTGGCATTAAGCTGAGTTAAAGCCTCGGAAGTATATACTATAGGTGAATACAGTTGGGCAGAATCTCCCGTCCTTGTCGCAATCTTGGCGCGGACGGGCGCAGACAGGCTTGCCTTTGGCGCGCCAGCGGCATGCCCGCTGCGCGCGTCCGGCCCAGCATGGAACTAAATAGCTGGCCTGGCGCGGGAAATCACTGTGTTCTGCCTTCACCGCCGGAAGTCAGGCGGGCCAGGCAGAGGGGAGTGTCCGATTCCCTCCAATCAATCGGCGGAACGCCGTGTCGGACCGGGGAATCGGAGACCGGACAAACAGTGAGTACAAATATGCAAAGTGCAAGATAAAATATTCTAAAAGTGTCTTAAGCGTCTAGATGCTAAGATTACTAAAACTCCGGTTAAAAAACATACAAATGCGGAAGCACGTACGAAACAGCTGAAGTATTTAAAATATTTAAAATGCCAATTCCAATTGCCAACATTAAAATAACAGAATAACAGCTTAGAGCTTGAGGTGCTCAAAGGGCTGCTCACCCCTCACGCTCCGTTGCGCGTCCGGCCCAGCATGGAACTAAATAGCTGGCTGGGCGTGGGAAATCACTGTGTTCTGCCTTCACCGCCGGAAGTCAGGTGGGCCAGGCAGAGGAGTGTCCGATTCCCTCAATCAATCGGGCGGAACGCCGTGTCGGACCGGGAATCGGAGACCGGACAAACAGTGAGTACAAATATGCAAAGTGCAAGATAAAATATTCTAAAAGTGTCTTAAGCGTCTAGATGCTAAGATTACTAAAACTCCGGTTAAAAAACATACAAATGGGGAAGCACGTACGAAACAGCTGAAGTATTTAAAATATTTAAAATGCCAATTCCAATTGCCAACATTAAAATAACAGAATAACAGCTTAGAGCTTGAGGTGCTCAAAAGGGCTGCTCACCCCTCACGCTCCGTTGCGCGTCCGGCCCAGCATGGAACTAAATAGCTGGCTGGGCGTGGGAAATCACTGTGTTCTGCCTTCACCGCCGGAAGTCAGGTGGGCCAGGCAGAGGGAAGTGTCCGATTCCCTCCAATCAATCGGCGGAACGCCGTGTCGGACCGGGGAATCGGAGACCGGACAAACAGTGAGTACAAATATGCAAAGTGCAAGATAAAATATTCTAAAAGTGTCTTAAGCGTCTAGATGCTAAGATTACTAAAACTCCGGTTAAAAAACATACAAATGGGGAAGCACGTACGAAACAGCTGAAGTATTTAAAATATTTAAAATGCCAATTCCAATTGCCAACATTAAAATAACAGAATAACAGCTTAAAGCTTGAGGTGCTCAAAAGGGCTGCTCACCCCTCACACAGGAGTGTGTGTACCGGTATTTTTAACTCGCCGGGACGATGGCTATAACGTCTTTCTCTTTGTTCCAGTCAGGGACTTATCAAGTGCCCAGATTTAGCCTTTTATCACAACCACATCCCCAACATTGACTTATGGTCGCCCTACTATAAGCTTGCCTGGTAAGAGTTTGACTGTTTTAGCGTTATATATTTTGTACCGAGAATACATTACAGGCTCCCACGCTTTTAGGCCATGCGACATGTACTTTTAGTCCATGGTGACTTTGCCTCTGTTTGCTGTATATAAATTCTTCTCAATTGTATCCAGAGCCAATTTGGAGTTTATTAACCTGCCACCAGGTCTTGTGCTACACACTGTGACCTTATTAGCACTTATCCCCTTTTTGGAATGATATTTTAAGCATACGCATTTGATCTCTCTCTATGTATTTCACAGAATACATAGGAGCCGTCCTTGGACTCACACAAAAGGACTTACTATTCATCATAGAACACGCACCTTCTCACCTCGTTTTGACTAGTTGTTGTTCACATGTGAGTGACACTTACATCATATGCCAAAAGCTATACAGGCAACATGGGGCTTAGTCAGTTGGCATCGGTTCATACTTATCAGACCTGCCTTTCTCTTCTCTTACGAAACCAGCTATTGGTATTTTGAGCAGCATGAGGCCGCCATTGAAAGTACCACTTTGAAACGGAACATAATTTTTTCAGCATTCCCTCCCAGCACCAAGAAGTTTAAAACATCTCCGGTTAGACACCCAAGTCTATAATTTTGATACAGATGGGCACCGAGTCGGTGCGTAATTTTCTCATCTTTTCACTTCCCTTTTGAAAATCGCGCACGGTGGCTCTTATTTCTCTACATCACGCTTCTTTTAACGTACTATGCACAAACTTATTATATTCGCTGTACTTTTCACACCTCAACCCACTGAACTTAGGGGCATATTAGCAAGACCGGCGATAAAATTATCGCCGTTTTAGCGGCAGGAAACTGCCGCTAAAACGGCGATAATGGGCTTGCTAATATGCGTTATAGAATTCAATAGAAGCCCAGGTTAGATGTGCAGGACATCTAACCTGGGCTTCTATTGAATTCTATAACGCATATTAGCAAGCCCATTATCGCAGTTTTAGCGGCAGTTTCCTGCTGCTAAAACGGCGATAATTTTATCGCCGGTCTTGCTAATATGCCCCTTAATTTTTTATTTTTTATTTTTTTACTAACAATTCTGAAATGGTAACTTTCCTTTAGAAGGCTTGTCTCTACCTTTATCTTCTACATTGAGTAATTTCATAAAAAATAATGTTCCTAAAACTCTATTTATCAATGTTATACAGCCTTGAAAAAGGCACTGCGTGACGAAACAAGTGTCGGCTTTCATCAAGGTATTGAAAACTGGAGAAAGTGATTTGTGGAACAAGACTATACTGAGAAATACTCAAACCACGTTTTTCTACATTAAAGAAAACCCTTTTGTCTAACATGAGTCCTTACTGTTTGGACCTCATTTGTTTCTTGAAAATTTCGTATGGAGTGCTTTGGTATTCCTTTCTGTTATATTGGCACATTGGGTCTTTTGGTCCAATGTGAACTCACAACTTTGGTAGTAGGGTGTGGGTTTATCTTAAAGCACCATTTCAAGAGTATTTATCCTATACATTCAGTGTTTATTATATGCCCACTATAGTGTGTACTTTGAATGCGAGGTGCGATTTCTATCCACTACTACCCCTTCCTTTAGCTCTCAAAAGAATAATTAATCGAAATGGCAGCCCATAATGCAAAACATCTGCACTGTTGTGCAGTGGCACAAAGTTTGCCTCCAAATACACTGCCGGGGGAACATCCTCAGGAACAGTTCATCTAGTGGGCAGACCATGCACCTCCAATATCTTACATGGAAGGGGGTGTTTGGGAAGGGCGCCCTTGGGTTTGGGAGGGGGTGGTTTTGGGAAGGGCAGGAGTGGGTTGGGGTGTGGAAGGGGTGGATTTGCAATTGGGAGGGGTGGCTTGGGATGTGGAAAGGGTGGGTTGTGGTGTGGAAGGGGTTGATTGGCATTTGGTAGGGGTGGATGGGGTGGGTTGGGGTGTGGAAGGGGTAGATTGGCATTTGCTAGGAGTGGGTTGGGGTGTGGAAGGGGTGGATTTGCAATTGGGAGGGGTGGCTTGGGATGTGGAAAGGGTGGGTTGGGGTGTGGAAGGGGTAGATTGGCGTTTGGTAGGGGTGGATTGGAATGTGGAAGGGGTGGGTTGGGGTTGGGGTGTGGAAGGGGTAGATTGGTGTTTGCTAGGGGTTGGTTGGGGTTTGACAGGGGTTAAGGCAAGGGTAAAAAAGGACATCTTCAATGGGAAAATGGGTAGGGTGTTTAGGAGGGAGTTGGGTTTGGGAGGTAGAGGGAGTGGCAGCGTCTGATGTGTATGTGTCTGTTGAGGGTGCAGGTGCCTGTAGGTCTGGTGTAAGTCATGCATGTTTGGGTTTGTCTTTGTGGCTGTGAATTTTGATGTGTGTATGGTTGTGGATGGGAGTGCTGAGGAGGTGATGGGTGTGGTTGTAGCCACAGTGTCTGTGTAGGTGCCAGGTGTGGTGCTTTTGGGTGTTCTGGTGGTGAATTCAGTGTATGTGGGGGTGCTGGTGATAGAGGTGGTGCATGTGGGTGTGGTGGTAGCTGTGGTGTCTGTGGAGGTGCTGGATGCAGGTATGGTGCATGCAGATATGGTGGTGGCTGCGGTGTCTGTGGGTGTACTGGTAGTAGCGGTGATGCATGTGTGTCGTGGTGGTGGGGGTGGTGTCTGTCTGTTTGAATGCACATCTCTGTTTTTGTGGTGCTTGTGTTTCTGTGTGGGTGTGCTGCTTGTGGCTGTGTGAGTGGGTGTGTGCAAAGGTGTGAGTGTGATTGGGACATGTATGGTATTAGGGAATTTGGAAGGGGAGGGAGTTGGGGCCAAGTTTGTGATAGTTGGGAGACTGAGGACAGTGAGGAGGCTAGACCTTGAAAAGACCTCTGTAGGCTAGACATAGCACTGTGAATGCCTTCCAGGTAGGGTACCTTTTGTTGCAATTGGCAGCCAAACCCCTGGATGGCATTCAGTAGTGCAGTCTGGCCTACAGAGATGTTCCCAAGAAGGTCAATAGCCTCCTCACTCAGCACAGCTGGGGAGACATGGGCAGGGGGTGAGATGAGGTATGAGGTGAGGTACCTGAAGCAAAAGAGATGGTACCTCTTTTAGGGGGGTGGGTTTGGCCACCTGGGAGGAACAAGAACGAGGTGGGGATGGTACTGTGGGTGGCAGAAAAGTATGCAGGTGTAACAGGAGCAGTAGGGTCTGCCACCACTAGGAAGTGCTGGCTGGAAGAGGCCTCGGAAGAAGATGTTGAGTTGCTGGCTGCATCGGTTGCACTCCCCTCACCCACCGTGCCACTGGGTCCCTCAGTGTCTGTGGTGTCCCCACCTGAAACACAGGGGCCCACTGCTTCCCTACCTAAGTTGGCAACTTCTCCTTCGCCTGCCCCGGATGATGCTGAAATGACATATATAATAGTGTTATTGTATATGTGTAAACAGAACTGATCATGAACTTTGATCCCAAAACAGTTCCCAAGTTTTCAGATTTCACCTGGTTCAAGGCTCTCAAACGTTGGTTCTACATTAGCATAAGCTCATGCACGTAGGTAACATTTTCAGAAAACATTTGGTCACATTTATGTCATTCCCCATCATAGCTCCTATATCATATATGATCTTGTCTCTTATCCATTATTATGTCTCTCCCGGAACTCTTTCACACCTCTGAATGGTTGACCGTTGTTGTTTAGAATAGTGAACTGATGTCACCAAAATGGATATCAACCAAAAATACCTTTGTACAATGTGTTTGCTAAGCCCTAAAATCTGCATTCTCAATAAGTAAAATCTGAATGAATGTGTCTCAACAAATACTGCAATGTTGTGCCAATATTAGAATAAACTGAAAGCAGGTTACCTTTGTTTGGGCATTTCACAATGATAACACTAACTTCAAGTCACTAAAGTATATGTCAATTGTCAAAAATTATAAATGAATTCTGCACCAAAGTACCTCAGCAATGTATCACATACTATGTAAATACCTATGCTGTTGAACACAGTAAGAAACAAAGATTTGGGTGGATGGACAAATGACTTCTATAGCATAAGTAAATACATAGCCCTTGAAACATTTCTCATACACTTCAGTACAGAGCAAAAACATCTTCACAGTTGACTCCTAAATATCTCTAGTTATTTGAACTTTGCTGTATCTTTGTGAAATTGTTTCACTAAATATGCTGGCTTTCACTGTGGTCAAAAAGTTGCAGAACCTCACAGTAATCATTGCATGCAATGATACATATATAATAATGACTTCAAAGACTGAAATGTAAATCACAATATGCAACATATTACACCTTGATGCATTTCAACCTTAGCCTAATGAGTCATGATTTCGGCCTGATTCTGAGTTCTCCTTATGGGATACTTCTACATATATGTGATGGAAAATTCCATCTTCCGAAATCCCTGTAAGTTTCTCATTTTTTTCCATCATTGATTTTTCATCTGGACATGACAAAGGACATTGAGAAATGATTTTGGATATGTGATACTCCATCACGAATGTTTACACATTACTGTCTGTGTTTCATTAAAAATTGATCAAAATAATTTGTCTAACAACAAACTGGCTTACACACAAATTTGTGAAGGAGTAAGACATTATGCCACTCTGTCACTTTAAAATTGTATGAAGTAGTATTTCTGATGCTAAACACAATTTGGATATGTTTTGATTCCAAAATGTAGCCATCAATTCTGATGTCACTAGTCATTTTGGATCACATGCCCACACTTGTTTTGTGTGGAATCCCAACTTACCAATGTGATGTTTGGTAAATCCACTGTATAATAGGTGCCTAGTATGCTATGTCACATGTAATAGGGCTACCATTACATCACTGACAACAGTGAAGGAGCATTACACCTGTAACAATAAAGACTATTGACCTGTTTGGTACAACTTACCCTCATGATATCAAAGAACCTGATGTATATGGGGAGTTTAGGCAGCCATGTGTCTACTCAAGACAGCCCTTTGGTTGTGAACAGGAATCAGGCGGGATCCTTTCCAGAACATTAATAGACAAAACACATCATCATACACATTGTGCTACACTTACACCTCAAACAATTGTTCTTGTGTGTATGGCATGGGTCACACTCGGTGTTAATGGGAAAAATCCTGGCTGTAACACAAAATTAGTCATGTAACGTGTAAATCTGATAAGAACTTACCCTCTTGTTGATGCTATTGCACCTTCAACTGCACATCAAGCTCTGGATAGGGCACCACAAGACTGCAGGCTATTAGGGGGGTCAGGGGGCAGAGCACACGCTTCCCACGTCGGGAGAACTGCCTGAGCTGGCCTTCCGCTGACTTCCTGGTCCAGTGCCGTAGGTCTTCCCACCTCTTGCGGCAATGGACACTGCACCACTTATAGACTCCCAGGGTCTGCACCTTCCTGACGCGGCCTTCCAAATGTCCCACTTCTGTTGGCAATGACCTCTATGGATATAAGAAATGAAAGAGAAAAAAATGGTTTTATGACTTTTTGTTTGTCTGTATTGATGTATCAAAATTTGTCTACATCCATCACTAGCATGACTCATAAGTTAGCATACATCATCTGTATTTTCACATGCTGACCAAAGCCAATATCATAATACACACCTTTGTAGTGACCTGTTGACTACTCTCATCCCATATCATGGCCTTAACACACCAATCCAGGCCTGTGACATCATCTAGCCCAGGGGGCTCCTACATATTCTGTGGTATGACCTACTACTGATCAGTGCAAAAGATTGTGAACTGCTGAACGCACAAAATAAATACTTGTGGCACAGCGAATACCAGTCACTGTGAGTAAGGGGCCTGCAGTTTAGACATGACACACTTTGAAATGGGATGCAAAAGGGAATACATTATTAGTTGAAGAAGTTGGGTAACTCTTTCTTTCAACTGTCGCCGATTTAAAAGAATTTAGGGACATATTTTTATGCACACCTCAAAATATGACCTTGCAAGGATATATGTTTATGACAGACATACCTCAGTGCTTCAGTTGTTTGTCTCTGTGACTGGCCCGTGATTCTGACTGAGCCCTGCTCATTGTCAGACCTTGTTATCTGCAGCCTGATGATCATGATGTCACATGATCACAGCCTTCACTTAACTTTTTCATGAACAAATATTCTTGTGCCCATCCAATAAATGACCCCTAAGGCTGTGTCGTACTCTGAAGGGGTCAGGGAGCTACTGGTAGCTGTCACACAACTGTTTGGAGAGCTCTGATCTAGGCTGAGTGATTTGTGGGACCATTCACAACGCTAACCTCAGTTTCATTTGCTTGTACAGAAAACATGTTTATGTACAGTTGTAGAGAGTATATAATGTTTTGTCCAATTTCCATTATGTGAGTTTTAACGTACCACATGTAATTCAAAAATATACATAGATATATCTCTACATACACACCAGTTAGAATCTAGGATTTTATTGTTGTTTAGTGTTATTGTTTTTTCACATTGGAAAGCGCTTAGAAACCTCCAACATCATTGTCCTCTGTAAGGAACAAAAATATATGGCACTTCACATAACTAACTACACTTTACTCAGGAACTCAAAGGGATATTGTAGCCTGTGTTAATGGAAAAATACCAGTTAGACAGATTCCCATATACATTTCAGACATGTACCTGTTCTTCTGGTGAGCCATAGAGCTGGGAATACCTCCTGTGCCAGCAAGTCCAGCTCTTCTAACGAGAAGGCAGGGGTCCTCTCACTTTTTTGTAAAGCCATCGCTGCTCCCAGAGGTAATTAACATCAGCAAAAGTGGAGGAGGTCTTGAAGGTAGCATGTTAGGAGGCAAGCAAGCTTTTTTCCAACTGCGTACATGTACACGACGTACCCAATTGTCAGTGTAGATCGACACAGCCATTGGCTTTCGTAAGATACTTTCACCAATGTTAGCCTATAGCTGTGTCCATCGTGGAGTTTACCGCCAACTATGCGGTCAATTTCCGCCGTGCCTGTCTGATTCCAAATGTCCTATTGGCGAGGTCAGGCACCCATCATTTTAGAAGTTCAAAATAGTGTTTTTGTGTCTGTTAAGTGCGTCACCATCACTCAAAATGGGGCTAGTTTGTTGACATATTCAAACTTCCAGGGACACTCATTCTTTCAAAAATAGTAGTGCGCAATTGTGCTGAAAAGCGATATTAGCGCGATGTTGTTTACACCTCTGTTGATGGTATTTTTCGAGGGAAAAAAATAATAATGTGTAAATAATACATTTGAAATGTATTATTTCCACCTTCTTTTTCAAATTATTTTTAGGCTATAAATGTAATTTGTGAAGAAGAAAGAACAAAAAGCAAATATTTTATTGAAATACGTAGTAAAACCATATGTATTTTGCACAACCATATGACTTTAGTGTTAAATATCAAATATGTTGCTGTCGAAAATGTAAAAAATGTTCAAATGTTTTATCAAAGCAGACATATGAATCCTGAGAGAGTGAGAAGATGACAACCTCAGGTGTACCGCCCATTTCCTGACCATGCCATAGCTGAAGAAAGGGTTATAATCAAGAAGTTCAGATTAAATAGCAAACTACACTGGATTTATCTCATCAGCTGGAGACAGATCTTCAGCCTCACAACAGAAATCCCACATCTATTACACCAATTGTCAAACTCAAGGCAGTACTTCATTTTGTGGCCACAGAATCCTTTCAATACACTGTGGTAGTATCTGGTAGAATGTCACAACCAACTTTCAGTAGTGTGCTATAAGAAGTTATATCTTCAATGATGAGACACATCAAGAGATTCATCCAGTTTCCATAGCAGCAGGATTTAGCCAATGTGAAGGGGGATGTTTATGGTTTTGGTCATCTACCACATATGGCTGGAGCATATTGCCTTAGTGCCACACGCCAAAGAACAGGTCTAATGAAATCGGAAGCACTTCCATTCAATCAATGTGCCTATTCTCTGCTTACCGGATTTGTACATCTCAAGCATCTGTGTGCATTTCCCCAGCTCTGCCCACTATTCCTTTGTACTACGGAACAGCTCCATACCCCTACAAATGTCATAACTTGGATCTGAGAGGGCCTGGCTTGTTGGTCAGTACAATCTTTGATAATATTGTTTGGGGTATTTCTAGTTGAAGAATCTGAAATTGTGTCACATTTGTTGGTAATTTTTTTGTCTTTCATCTAGGAGACAGTTTATCCCAACTGACCATGGTTGTTGGCACCGCTGAGGAATTCGACAATGCCAGGGGAAGTCTGCATTAATGAAGCCTGTGGAAGAACACGGCGGACAGTGGAGCGGGCTACCAGGCTCCTAAAGGCCAGATTTCGTTGTCCGGACAAAACTGGCAGAGTCCTCCTCTACTCATCCGATAAGGTGTGCCAAATTAACATGGCCTGCTGCATGCTCCACAACATCGCCCTGCGATGGAACTATCCTTCACATCGCAGATGATGGATTCCATGAAGAGCCACCGGGTGAGGATCCTGAAATGCCAAATGAAGATGATAGTGGTAAAGAGGAAGGAGTTGACTTACATCAAGATGTCATTGACAACTTCTTCTCATAAGTGTAAGTATATCTTTACATGTTTTTACTTTCACCATTACACCAATTATTGATGTGATGATGGGAGATGTATGTGATGGTAATTTGTTAGGAAAGGCAAGTTCAGGGAAATTCAGGCCAAAAGTGTTTCTTGATCAAACTTTTTACATATTGACTACTGTGTTCAGTTACATTGTTTAACTCTGATTGTTTTGTGAAAATGTGTCCTCCAAAAGTTGACTTTGTAATGTGTCTATTATGTTATGTTTGATTGGTGATCTTTTTGTTTTGATCTATTTTAGGTTCCTTCACCATGTCATCTTCATTTGGACATTTCAGAGTTGTGACATTTGCAGGCATATAGTGCTGTTTCGAAGTACAAAGGGAACATGAGTTGATTCTGGGAAAGACAGACACAGACTTTGTGTGTACAAATCTTGTACCAAGTCAACTTGCACTGTGATTAAAAGGAATATTTGAAGTTTACATTGGACTTGTTCTCTGTCGTGTGTTGGCTCTAAGGCAATTTATATGCCATCACTAGTTCAAACCGCATGTGGCAGTGGCGTCAAATAATGCTAATTTCCATTCACCATAGCAAAATCCTCATTGTGTATAAAATGTTTGTAGCTGTTGATTTGTCTCATCATTGTAGGACATACTTCTTGTGGCACACCACTGAAACATGGAATAATCCCGTATCTACAAAATGTGGTACTGCCATGTTTTTGAGTATTTTGAATATATCTATTTCTTCCATGTTGGCAAGGTCTGGAACTCGAAATGTGAAAACTGGCACAGAGTATTAGTGTCATGTATGGATTGTTATATTAGTGAAAATGTTGACAGACAATTGTCAGTCAAATGGAATAATTATAGTAGTGAATGATTTAATGGTATATTTTTTGGGGAGCCATGTTCGGGATCATGAGAAAAACATTACCTACATGCAAAATATCTATATTTACACAATACTTTGAATTTTATCATTGTTAAGTTATGATGGAAGGAAACAAATGCATTGATAGAGTTGAGATATACACCAGTCTATGGGTTTTTGAGTTGTGAATTTATTGAACTAAACATGAAAAAATTAAACAGTGTGAAAATGATCAAGAAAACCAAAAAGTGTAGAAGTCAGTCATGGAGAATGAAACCATAGTTGAAGAGCCAAAGTTGTTTGAAGTTTAATGTCCAAGATAAGACTGACATCAGAAAGGTAGATGTGTCCATAAATTGCCCACAGATTGAATGCTAGTCACACACTGGAGGAAATTAGATATGGGGTTTCTTGCTGGTGGTGGCAGAGGTCTTGCCATCCTTACCTCCTGACAATTTGGATGGATGTCTCCTTCTGCAGGTGAGGGGGGAGAATCTACAGTTGCAGGGCCTGGGGTGGCTGTAGTTGGTTCTTCCGGTGGCATGGCCTCCCTTGCTGTGGCTGTGGCAGATGTAGATGGGTCAGATGTTGTAGGACCACAGGAAGGGGTAGATTGTGCTGGGAAAGCCCTGCACATATGGTTGTAAATGTCCTGCAGCACCCCAGTCAGGGAGCCCATATTGGAGTTGTGAGCCTCCATCTAATAATTGAGCTCCCTCTGCAACTGCTTTATCTCGCGGAGCTCAGTGAGTACCTGGCCCATCATGTCTTGCGACTGATGATAGGCTCCCAAGACTTGGCCAATGGTGGTCTCGGTGAGCCTATTGGCCTCACTAAACTGGTCCAGATTATCCCTCCCATGGCCCCTAATCCCACTACCCTGTGCCCTTGGCCCAGTGTGCCCCATCCGATTAGATCCTGTGTGAGCTGGATGTGCTGTGGTGTCAATATTACCCGGGACTGGGGGGCACACGATTGGTGTTCCAGTGGTAGGAACACAGGAAGTGGAGCCTTCAGTTAGCTGAGGTGTTACAGCTGGGGTGGGAAGTATCAGTGTGGGCCCAGTGAAACTGACTGGAGCCGTCTGCCTATGCTAACCAGATAGACCAGGATCCTCATCGTCATTCAGATTACCAGGAGTGTTGTCATCACTGAAGACTTGATACTGGGCTGGAGTGGAGGTGTCTTCTGTGGCAGATTCCTGGCCACATGGTCTGGCAATTGGACCTATTGAGAACCTGAGAAAATTTTTATTAATAAGTGTGTAGTATACCTCCAAATCTTTAGAGATAAACAATGTAGATACGCAGAAGTAAAAAGAGGTAGAGATTATTATAATGATATCTTTCAGTAGTATTGAACATATTACCATAACTTCTAGCAATTTCAAACAGTACAACTTCAAATAAGCAGGCAATAAGATGTCCTGAAATGTTTATGAAGTGATTAGAAAGTATAGCTAACATCTCCCAACCATTCAACCCAACACAGTGGAGAGGTGAAATGTGTTATTGACAATTCCAAAGCTTAGCTGACTTCAAAACAGACATTTACACAACTTGGATGGACGCCGCCGCAAGACTGGTCCTCAACCTGCCAAGACACTGCCACATCTCCCAGCACCTGCGCACACTCCATTGGCTCCCCATCGAGGCTAGAATCACCTTCAAGATTCTCACCCACGCACTCAAAGCCCTCCACAACACCGGACCTGCATACCTGAACAGCCGACTCGAATTCCACGCACCCCAAAGGACCCTACGATCAGCCCAGCTCTCCTACGCTGTGGTCCCCCACACCAGGAAGTCCATATCGGGAGGCCGCTCCTTCTCCTTCCTCGCGGCCAGAGCCTGGAACACCCTACCGCTCCACCTCAGACAGACGACATCACTCCCCATCTTCACGAAAAACCTCAAAACATGGCTCTTCGACAGACCTCCTCCTTGATAGACTGGATCCTGCACCTCCCCCCCTCCCCAGCGCCTTGACACCCTCACATGTGAGTAGTCACGCTCAACAAACCCATGATTGATTGATTGATTGATATGTTTGGCATTAGTCATCATGTGAACAGTGCAGAGTACTTTTTTTGCAATTACCACTTATATTCAGCATAGTAATTTTCATGCCTTACAGTTTTTTGGTCAACACAGTTTAATTTATGATACTGATGACATCAATTCAATTGCTTGAGAAGAACATGACAACATTCAGAAAACAACACAAACCATTTTCAGAAGAGAGCATTGAATAGGTACTGATCACTATATGACACCTTACCATATGTTGCAATCTGTTAGACAAGTGAGAATGAGCAATATGAGATATCAATATTTTTTTGACAAAACAGAAACAGGGCATCATGTTAGTTGTAGTCATTTCAAAGACAACTTCCCAACACTTGCAAAATGGTTAGTGGAACTTATGCAGTTAAAATGGGACTGACACTTACAATATGACATACGTATGTGTAATGGGTTATTTGGTGTTGTAACACTTACAGGAACCATACCATCATGTGACATGTAATGGAGATTGACACCTGTAATCTTAGGTGCAACACAATACATTCACACAAACAAACCAAATTATATGATAGTGATAGTTTGAGATTTCTCTGTTAAAAATATGTGCAGAACACATTGGTAATGGCTGAGTTGAGTATAAACAGGACATTGAGTTTTAGTAAGACTTTGTAAAGTGTAAATTACCATGCTCCACTCTACCAGGGAAGCCTTCAGGATGTAGAATCTGCAAGACCTTCTCCTCCCAGTGCATGAGCTGTCAGGGGGGCCTGGGAGAACCATCCCCAGTCCTCTGGGCCTCCATGTGCCACTTGCAGGCCAAAGAATGTACCCTCCCGGCAGGTCATTCCAACTCTTTCTAATTTCCTTCTGTGTGTGCATGTTGCTAGCAACAGCATTCACTCTATCGAGTATTCTGGCTCACATTTGCCTTTACTAAGATAGGGGTGGATTTTGGACTTGGGCTCCAAACAATTGTGACTCTACTCTTATGATTTCATCCGCCATGACTGACAAGTCTCCCTCAGTAAAATGTGGATTTTTGGGGTCTAGCATTGTGCAAAGAAATATGATTAAATAAAAAATGAATCACAAGGTAATAAATAAAAGGAGATAAAGGGAGAAGAAACAGGGAAAAGGAACAAAATAACCTGACATAACTGGCAAAATCTCTGCTAGAAAATGTTGTGGTGCAGTGGAATAGCAAAGGATCATGGTCTGAAATGAAGTGTGTTTTATAGTGTGGTATGTAGGTGCTTCCATTTGTCCAATGGACATCAGGTATGTTTTACTAGCATCCATCCAATGGCCAGAGTGATGCTGTATTGTTGAGTGCGTACTGTGAAACGCTCCCTCCGTCAGGGATCCGCCGCTAGGAGACCGTGAGCACAACTGTGAAATCTAAATGTGCTCAGATGGCACCTGCTGGCTTAATGGCTATGCAGTACTATTCACCAGGATTGGAGTCCGGACCGCAGCGGGAAACACTCTGTTGACGCGGGTGGAGAGTCAGCCTGCATACATCTAAATACAGTGGAGGAAAGACTGTTGACTTGGCTTAGTACTTGGGACCGTCGCCCTGACAGGACGGCGGTAAGAATGTCAAGATCTAAATCAGGCCCTAAGTATGCTAGGACCCTTGCGGTTCTAGGTGGACTCAATAGAGGAAGTACGTTACTTGCTGGGAGGTGTTCGGTGTGGTTATTAACCGTTGTGATGTAAACAGAGAACAGAGGGAGATTGTATGCGAAAGAATGCAGATGCACACTGCAGAACTCTGTGTGTGACATATTCATTTGCATGCTCCCGGGCTGGGGAGGACGCTACAACCAGATGTACCTATTAACAGCATTATCAGCAGTGCATCTTGCCATTTGTGTCTCTGAGGATTAGATGACTGGGCAACACGTACATCTCAAAGACCAGAATGTGAGCACATAAAAAGCTCCACAATTGTAATTAAACTCAAAGGCCGTTACAGTTCTGTGTCTTAGCTTTGGACAAGAGATAGATTACAAAGGCCAATAATTCCTCCAACTTCAACCCTAGATCGTTCACAATATTTCCCAAAATTTTAACTTAAGGGTGTTAGAGTGAATTTGAGCTTAAGCAACCTTCCACGCCATTGAAGCACAAAAAAGCATTCTCCATGTGAAAATATCTTGCTGAGTGCAGGCAGGTGTCTGTCTCCTAATGCTATGTCTCCAAGATGTACTCATTCATGGAAACAGTCAAACTTAGGGAACAAAGTAAAGTGCATTAATTGATGTCTTTGGATCACTGACAGAATATCGACAACAACAATATCGTGTTACACAAATATCGGGACATAAATATCGTTGTCAATAATATCGACTTCCTATCTTCATAATGGTAAGTACAAAAATATTGAAAAAAATATCGTTGTCAAAAATATCGATGTACAAAATATAGTTTTTTATATGTATAAAAAATAATGTAAAATAAATTAAATAATAAATGTAACTTTAAAAAAATTATTTAGATTTATTTGTAAATAACCATTATAATAAATAAATTTAATTAAAAAAAATTAAACATACATATATAAAATGTAATACATATATATTTACTTAAAAACAATTAATAAATAATAATTTTAATTACTTTTAAAAATGTTATAAATATATTAAAAATTATAAATAAATAAATATATATATATATATATATATACATACACCTGTAACATAAAAATGAATAAATAAAAAAATATATAAATTAAAATATTAAACTCTAATATTTTTTAAAACTACATTTTGCACTACATTGAGTGCAACAGTAGAGAAAGTGTTGGAGAGCGGAGGGGTAAAAATTACTATTTCCACTCCAGCGAATGCAACAGTAGGGAAAGTGTTAGATAGTGGAGAAGTAAAAATTACTATTCCCACTCCAGCGAATGCAACAGTAGGGAAAGTGTTGGATAGCGGATAGGTAAAAATTACTATTCCCACGCCAGCGAGTGCAACAGTAGGGAAAGTGTTGGATAGCGAAGGGTTAAAATTTACTATTCCAACTCCAGCGAGTGCAACAGTAGGGAAAGTTTTGGATAGCGGAGAGGTAAAAATTACTATTTCCACTCCAGTGAATGCAACAGTAGGGAAAGTATTGGATAGCGGAGGGGAATAATTTACTATTCCCACTCCAATGAGTGCAACAGTAGGGAAAATGTTGGATAGCGTGGGAATAAAATTACTATTCCCACTCCAGCGAGTGCAACAGCAGGGAAAGTGTTGGATAGCGGAGGGGTAAAAATTACTATTCCCACTCCGAGTGCAACAGTAGGGAATATGTTGGATAGCGGAGGAGTAAAAATTACTATTCCCACTCCAGCTAGTGCAAAAGTAGGGAAAATGTTGGATTGCGGAGGGGATAAAATTACTATTCCCACTTCAGCGAGTGCAACAGTAGGGAAAGTGTTGGATAGCGTAGTGGATAAAATTACTATTCCCACTCCAGCGAGTGCAACAGTTGGGAAAGTGTTGGATAGCGGAAGGAAATAATTACTATTCCCACTCCAACAAGTGCAACAGTAGGGAATATGTTGGACAGCAAAGGAGTAAAAATTACTATTCCCACTCCAGCTAGTGCAGCAGTAGGGAAAGTGTTGGATAGCGGAGGGGATAAAATTACTATTCCCACTCCAGCGAGTGCAACAGTAGGGAAAGCGTTGGATAGCGTAGGAGATAAAATTACTATTCCCACTCCAGCGAGTGCAACAGTAGGGAAAGTGTTGGATAGCGGAGAGGAAAAATTACTATTCCCACTCCAGCGAGTGCAACAGTAGGGAAAGTGTTGGATAGCGAAGGGTTTAAATTTACTATTCCAACTCCAGCGAGTGCAACAGTAGGGAAAGTTTTGGATAGCGGAGGGGATAAAATTACTATTCCCACTCCAGCGAGTGCAACAGTAGGGAAAGTGTTGGATAGCGGAGGGGATAAACTTACTATTCCCACTCTAGCGAGTGCAACAGTAGGGAAAGTGTGGGATAGCAGAGGGGAAAAAATTACTATTCCCACTACAGCGAGTGCAACAGTATGGAAAGTGTTGGATAGCAGAGGGGTAAAAATTACTATTCCCACCAAAGACAAAATGAAATTAAAAAAATATATATATATCAACTACAATACAAAAAATAATAAAAAACTAAAAAACAAAACATATATAAAAATATTAAAAAATTACAAAACATAGAAACATATTATAATGTTAAAAAAATCTAAAAATTACATACAAAAATTAATTTATAAAAATAAAAAAATAATTTACAAATAAATTTTTGTAATAGAAATTATTTATAATAAAAACATTAATTATTACATAAATGTAATATTTTTTTCCGAACCTATAACACAACACAATTTACAACACACATCTAAATTTTAAAAAACTTGTACCTCCTTAATTAACACAAATAATTATCAATTAAACAAATATTATTAATTAAAAAACACATTAAAACAGAAAACAATTAATATACTAACGAAACTTTACCCCTATAGAACCAAAATCCACAACCAAATTTAAAATAAACAATTACCAAAAATATTAATCAAATAATAAATGAATATTAAGGATCAAGGGGCTCATTACGATGGCGGGCGGAAGCACAACCGCCGTGCTGGCGGATGCAAAAACCACCAGTTACCGCCGGCACGCAGCAGTCCACACGCCCGCACAATTACGATGCGAAAAGTAGGCCAAACACCGCCGGCAAGCCAGCAACACCGTCCGCCATCAAAGTGCGCCCGTACACGTAGCGGCGCAGCACAACTGACACACACCGTCCGACGAAACACGTCCCGCCCGGCGCATAAATTACGATGCCGCAAACAAACGGCTCCCACGGCCAAGAGATACCGTACGACAAACCGAAGCGGTAACACGGACGCCGAGCACGGACAACGAAGAAGCGGCTCCCCGAGCATGAATCCAGCACTGCAGGCCCTCCCCATGCTCCTGCTGATGCACCACCAAGGACGCAACGTACCGCGGAGACGCAGGTAGGCACACACACAACAAGTGCACGCAAACAGCGCACACAGTGCAAGGGCGGAAAAGCGGACAACCCCCCACCAGCGCGTGTACACTACACATCCACCATTGCATCCACATATGACACACAGGCCAAATCGTAACATCGCGTAACACATGTGTACACACCACCTGGGACTAGGAACCAACGACCCCGTCACGGCCCCAAAGCGGCGATGACGCCGCCACACATGCGCACAACGCAGAGGCCAACCGCAGCGCCATGCATGCGTCGCACACAGACACAGGGACACAACCAAGCAGCACACACATCAGCCCCACCCCGAACGCACATGACACGTGACAGGCCTGCCACAGACATGTCCCCAACGCCCAATTCACGGACAACACCCAACGCCACACAACCGACGCACACATGTCAGTGAAGACACGCAACAGCAGGACACACCCCAGTGTAACAAACATGGCGTAGCACACAGCGGCGGCAACACCAACTAGGAGAAGCAGGGCCCCTTCGGGAAGAGGAACGCCAGTACCACACTGAAACACCCATACCACCCTGCACATATGAACAAGACATATAAAACGGAACACCAAAGAGCCCGGGGACCGACAACAGGTGGCCCAAGAATAACATTCACACACAAGGCCCAACGCAGAGCGGAAAGGCAGCCTGCCGCCCACACAAGGGAGAGCAGACAGCACTGAATGACCTTCCATTCCAACTCCGAAACCACAGCCCTACGACAGAAGCCGGTGAATACAGCCATTGTCCAAGAATAGACCAACACAGGCATGCCGAGGAGACCGACCACAGGGCAGATAGCGCATATCACAGAAGCACACAACGGACGGGGAAGAAAGAAGAAAACACTCCCCATGTCGGCCACATGCAAGTTAATTGGAAGGAGTCACACATCACTGACCTTGAACTGTCTGAGAAGCATGTGGGAAGAGGGCCCGTGTCCTCCAAACAAGCCAACAGAACACAAGTCCTGTCTCCCTACGACTACACAGAGCTCACAGCAACCTCGGAGCGTGCACATTGCAGACTGCACACACAGCCGGAGCACGCCACCACAACGCACCGCTGCGAAATGGCAACCGCAACACACCTACCCAACTACGCCGAACAGCTCAAGCTGTACAAAACCAACCTGTTTCATACATTGGGATGCGATCTCCTGTCCCTGCTGAACGTAAGTTACCGACTGACTTACCGCATCACATTGTTCAGCTGCGTCATGCCCGTCTTCTACTGTCGGAGGTGTCCCTACCAGCATCCCGTGGAGATATGCCTCTCCAACCCGGCATGTCTGAAGGCGGACCTGCTACCACTACTCCTCCCTCTGGACGCACACGACAGGGCCTGCTCTGCCTATGGGGGCATGGCGAATGTGGCCAACATCGCACCCGCACTGAAATGGGACCACTGTGCCTCCACACGACGGATCATCGAGAACAGCTACATCGAATGTCACCCAGCATGCCCCATCATGGTCCTCCAAGGGACAACTTACGAACAACACCTTGACAGCCACCATCCGCTACATTGGCTGGCAAACATGTACACCACCAATGACATGGAAGCCCTGCTGGACGGCATCGCATACCTGACAACCTGTAAATTCGTCGGACCACAACACAGGTTCCCGATTGACCTATGATGTCCAACCCCGCACCCATGCTTAGCTTCCGCACGGACTGGCCAGTCACCACCACAACAGCCATACCAAACGACCGGCAACTGTAACCACACCATCAACGACATCGCCATGACATCGGATATGACCGGGACATGCACACTGTTCCCCATCACATCCAGGAACACCGCATGCATCGTGGGAGGCAGTGGCATGGGCTCTGTGTATCGCACCCACATGGACGGAACTGCACGAACAACCAGGACACGACATGGATCCAGCGCCCATGGACACACACACCGCTCAGTGGACATGAATAGGTCGCCTGGAGTCTGTGGGTGCTGCACCCCTCCCACCCCCGCCCCGGGAATCCCATACCAGGACCTTTGCATGGACGACAAGTGCATACAACAACAACACGACCCCAGTGACTGTGACATGTCCAGTAACCACCACAGTGCAACAACAAGTGGCACGCCGCTGCATGCACGCAAGCACATGCCCTGATGTCATCTCACATGCACGCGTGCATGAGGAACAACCGCAGCAAACCTGTCACATGGAACTGAGATGGACTGTGCCCATGATGCCAAGCGGTCTGGTAGGCTACATGTATACCGTCTGTGTCAAAGTCCGCAGCTCCGCAGCTATACGTAAATGTATATTAGCACAGCCTTGGCCAAGCAGATGTCACTCTGAAGCCCACATCCCACATGCAACAGCCAATCACATGTAACCCCACACCCTATCCCATTTGCAATCATGCTCAGTATATCCTCAACATGTATTCCGCTGCCAGTAGTGTCCACTATACTGCATCACAGAGGACAGAAGACTCAATATAATGTTTGAAACCAAAACTGTCTCCGCTGACTCATTTCCACAAGTACGAATGAGAGAGGATGAGAGTATGTGAAGTACACGGCAGTCGTGACATGACCATGTAGTCCACTGGTATTGGATGTCAACGCAAATGAGTAGCACTACTGTGGAAGACACACATGTGTCGTGTGAAGTCGTATGGACGCAGTGCTCAGGTGGGTGGGTGCGACGGGTAGATGCGCACATGCCAAGTTGGAGCACGCCGTGTTGGGAGGGGTCATGAACAGTACACCACCGCTTCCCTGGGCATTGTGAGAGGACACCTGTCGGGGGGAGTGAACACGTGTGTGCACAGCAGCCGGGCACACGTACAAAGCGGTACCAGGCGCACCTCAGCCCACCCTCTGTGGACAAGCTGGATCCTGTTGTGCGCCCGCCATGCCCCTTGACAAGGCACACACAGCCCCAGTCGACCAGGTGTAACCCCAACATAGTCAATCCGCACAGGCGATACAGGGCACGGGATGGCAGTGGAGCATGGTGTGTGAGAGGTCTCCTCGCGCTCCTCCTGGTCATATCACGCAGGCAATAGAACCTCAACGTCTAGCATGGCACAAGTCAAATGGAAGTGTAGGGGACGCACCACAGCACGAGCAGCACTGACGTCACGGGAGGTGGCTCGCACCATCCCATCCATTGCCCATCATACCAACCACGCCACATGCCATTGCGACTAAGTGCAAGCGCGTGCGCCACCACCCCGAGCCCTCCCCAGAGAGGCCAAAGAGTGAATGTGTGGGCCATCAGCCACAGACGGACGCGGCCTGGCCGCAAGGGCAGCCACAGCCACTGGGTGTCGCAGGTGGCGGATCCGGAAGGCGAAGACTGTGATGCATAGTCCATGCAGGCCGGGTCTCCATTTGGGGCACCACGCAGGTGGACGGCGTCCCACCACACATCATACCCTGAGACAGCCCACTCGTGCAACTGGACCCACACATACACTCCTTGCCCTCTCTGGTGCGAGCTTGGGGCTGCCTGTGCAGGCGCTAGCCTCGCAGGTGAGCATGCATATTGGGGGAGCGAGGGGAGGACATGAGGGCTGGGGCGAAGATGACTGTATCACTGTCAGTAAGTACAAGGGATGACCCAGATGTGGAAAGGAAGAGATGTGTCCCGTGTGTACTGCAACTAGTCGCCAATCCAACTACCCCCCCATGTCCGGAATGTAAGCCCGCACCTAGGCCCGCCCATCCGCCACATCGAACATACCACCAGCACGACAACCTTCCCATTCGAAACACTGACTGGGGGTGGCGACCAGTGTACAATCATGTGTAGCCTACCCACGCGTACATGTGGGCCCTCCATGATCCATGTCACCTGCGGCAAAGTCATGACATGCGCAATGAGGGAAGTGAGGAGAGCTGTCCGCCCCACGCGCAGAAGGTGCATCAGCTCCACAGACCCAGCAGCGAGTCCAGCAGGGGTCACATGTGCAGGGGCAGCTGTGCCTGGTGTGAAGGCACATGCATATAGACAGCACATCGACCAATGTGTAGTCTGCCCACATCTACAGTCCATCATCATGCGGACATAGGAATTGAACACAGGGCAACACATCTTCAGTTGGTGCACCCACCGTGACCAACAATGCGCAATCATCGACTTACCCGC